>CM067321.1:25727722-26092722 GCA_034231615.1 Meghimatium bilineatum
ATCCTGGTGTGAGTTTGTCGATCCAACCCGAACTTCCTAAGTCGTCTCCTACGTTATGCATGGAATATGTCAATTTTTTTTAAATTATCTACTTCCTTTTTTGGACACATGTAACAATGAGACGATATAAAACTAAAATATAGTTATATAGCGAAGCGCTGTTTCGTCGTCCATTGTTACAGTTTCGTAGCATTATACAACTCATTTAAATTTACTAGTAACACGGTACTGATATTATATGTAAACAAAATTATCCCACCTGGAGGAAGAAATATATAAACAAAATCATCCCACCTGGAGGAAGAAATATATAAACAAAATCATCCCACCTGGAGGAAGAAATATATTAACAAAATCATCCCACTTGGAGGAAGAAATATATAAACAAAATCATCCCACCTGGAGGAAGAAATATATAAACAAAATCTTCCCACCTGGAGGAAGAAATATATAAACAAAATCATTCCACCTGGGGTAAGAAATATATAAACAAAATCATTCCACCTGGGGGAAGAAATATATAAACAAAATCATCTCACCTGGAGGAAGAAATATATTTTTTTTAAATCATCCTAAATTGAGGAATAAAGGACAGCGATGCTGACCTATGCCAAATCTGTTTTGCACGTCATGCAGAACCCAAACACATTTCCCATGAGTGGCGTAAAATCACTATCTTAACTAAAGAACCAAGCAAAAGAAGTGCTTTTCCATTTGATAGCAAACTACTAACAAATCGGGGGAACTGATATATCATACCAGCTAGTAAGTACTGGAAGTAATAGCCAATATCAGATAGAGGATTAAGTATCATTTCTAAAAATGAAGTCCATCAAAAACTCCATAAACATGGAATGAATGAAACTCAACTCACACATACAGCCAAAAAAAAACACGATGACATCTACAAACTTGGAAGAAAGGAACAAACAATAATTTTTACATTGAGAACAGGCTACAACAGACTAAACAACACATTTACATGACCGTGGAAGTTGGTGACACTGTGTCCCTGTAGACAATATCCAGGAAACACAGAACATATTTTACAGAATTTCCCACTGTACGACACCACAAGAAGAAAATTATTGCCATCTATAAAAGCTCAGACGGACAAGCTCTAAGGTCCTGTCTCGTGGCTGGTGATCACAGTACAGATCATTGATGAAATCCATATCAGCGTCTGACTTCGGCTGGAGAACGAGGGATAAGAACAAAACTTGTATGCATATACTTGCATTAGAAATTCTTAGGCATAAATAAATTAAACTAGAAAACTTGTAGATACAAATTGGCTGCATTCGAAAACTCGTAGGTATAAAATGGCTGCATTAGAAATCTCTTAGGCATAAATCGGTTCATTAGAAAACGTGTAGATACAAATCGGTTGCATTAGAAAACTTGTAGATATAAATCGGCTGCATTAGAACTTGTAGATACAAATCGGTTGCATTAGAAAACCAACAGATACAAATCGGTTGCATTAGAAAACGTGTAGATACAAATTGGTTGCATTAGAAAACTTGTAGATATAAATCGGTTGCATTATAAAACTTGTACGTATAAATTGGCTTCATTATGATACGTGTGGGTACACAGTCGGTTGCATTAGAAAATTGTAGTTAAAATTGGCTGCATTAGAAAATCCGTAGGTGGAGACTGGTTAGAAAGTGTGTACATAAAGTTAACCAGTAAGTGGAGCCTGGCTAGAAATTGTGTACATAAAGTTAACCCGTAGGTGGAGACTGGCTAGAAATTGTGTACATAAAGTTAACCCGTAGTTGGAGACTGGCTAGAAAAGTGGGGGAATAAATTCTAGTTTTCGAGAGTGTAACTAATAACGACATAGAAACATCATAGATCCTATTAAATTAGTTGTATTAGGAAGTTTGAGAATAACGTATCATATAACATTTCTATATTTATTCGTCCCTATTTTATATGATTTTATAATAATATTTTAGGGCTGTCTTCTTGATGAAGACTTCATAATCGAAATCGTGTCTCCTTGACTCATCCTTTGATTATTGTGGTGTTTTTTGTGTGAATTCGTCTCCTGCACTTTAATTAATCCGTGATAACGCTATACCTATTTCCATTTACACAGTACTTTTATTATTCATTTGTTTCCACAGTCCAACAGTTTTATATTTGGATGTTGCTTATTGCAATTTGGTAGGTATGTAGTTAATGAGTTTATGTCTATTCTGAAGAGGCGCGCTGCTTTCAACCAGAGGACATAAAGTCCAATCAGGTTATATCAGGAGGCACTACCATAAAATATTAGAGGTAACAAAAACCCCCAAATAACTTTTATTTATAGCAGTAGCACGTTCAATTCTACATATTGTAGCATTTAACAATTTACACATATACAAGGGAAACTCTTCTACCGCTGAAAGGCAACAAAGGGTTTAGCGAGTAGATTAATAGAATGATAACATTTAAAAGTTCATTTATCAACAATAGTAACATTTATATATATATTAGTAGCATTTGAAAGTTCTTTTAGTACATTACGAAAATGTTGTGTCTTCTCACTATTTCCCCCTTCCACAATTATATTATATCCGTTGCCTGTGCTCATCAGACAACGGATACTTATTTATTAATTTGTATATTATATTTTTTAGGGTTAGGGGAGAGTTCTTTTACATAACTAACCCTAACCGAGTTTTTCGAAGAGTTGTTTTTTCATAACTAAACCTAACCAGAGGAGTTTTGGAGGGTTGTGTTTGACATAACTAACCCTCTGAGAGTTATAGTATCGTGATTGTAAGGGTTGTGTTTGACATAACTTTCCATAACCCTAACTAAATTAACATATTTAAATTATTAAATAAGTATCCGTTATCTTATGAACAACCGCAAGGAGATAATCAAATATGGGGGGGGGGGGGGGCGCCACATATTTCCGTATTGAACAATTCTTTTATCTAACATAGTAGCATTTTAACGTTCATTTATCTAAAATAGTAGCATAGAAACGTGTATTTATCCACATAAGTAGTATTTGAACGTCCATATATCTAAAATAGTAGCATTTTATCGTTCATTTATCTAAAAAAGTAGCATTTTAACGTTCCTTTATCTAAAATAGTAGCATTTTAACGTTCCTTTATCTAAAATAGTAGCATTTTAACGCTCATTTATCTAAAATAGTAGCATAGAAACGTGTATTTATCCACATAAGTAGTATTTGAACGTCCATATATCTAAAATAGTAGCATTTTATCGTTCATTTATCTAAAAAAGTAGCATTTTAACGTTCCTTTATCTAAAATAGTAGCATTTTAACGTTCCTTTATCTAAAATAGTAGCATTTTAACGCTCATTTATCTAAAATAGTAGCATTTTACGTTCATTTATCTAAAATAGTAGCATTTTAACGTTCATTTATCTAAAATAGTAGCATTTTAACGTTCATTTATCTAAAATAGTAGCATAGAAACGTGTATTTATCCACATTAGTAGTATTTGAACGTCCATATATCTAAAATAGTGGCATTTGAAAGTTCGTTTACGTAGATTTTATATCCGGCTCTCTGGCAGCTTGACACATAGCGGGTTTGTGACAGCCAAGGTAAATAGTTCAAATGCTGCCACAGGCAATTTTGTATCCGGACCTTCAAAAAGCAGTGGCAAAAACTGAACATATTTATATTGCCTAGAAAATATACGTCCTGACAATTACATACCAAATGTATATATATATATATATATATATATATATAATATATATATATATATATATATATATATATATATATATATATATATATATATATATATTTATATATATATATATATGGTAAAATAATCCATTTAGGTTGATTTTAACAGTCCATAACCTTTCTGACAAAAAATGATTTTCCTAAACAAAATTACTTTTCCTTCCCTCCCCTTTAGATACTCCTATCTCTAACATTCTCTGTATGTGTACGTTCTCAGCCTCATTGACATCATCGTCATCATGAAATGAATTTATTACTGCCTTGATAAAGTCTGTTTTATCTCTTCTCAGCATTGTGCCGTTATCGCCGCGTTTCCTGCCAATATGTCGGCTATCTCGTTTCCTCTGACTCCGGCATGACTAGGACAGTATATGTAGTGCTCTGTACAATTGAGTTATTCAATAAATCAAACCATTTTTTCTCTGCATGTACTTTTCTATCTTGTGCAGCATGCTTTGAGAGTCTGTGAGTATTACCGAGTGTGTTGATGTATCAGTTATCAACCAATTAAGTGATGATGTAACTCCCTCTATCTCCATCCTCATGCTCGATATGACAGTGGAGTATGCAGAAGATTTCTCAACCAACTTTGTGGGCAACAAAACCCCAACCGCTTTTATTTGTATTTCTGTTAACGGAGTCATCTGTGTATATAATTATGTCTTCACGTGTAGATGGGCGAGTTCATGCACTGTAAACTGGACACTGACACCCGTCCATTTTCGACACGCTTTATCTAGTCGTACAATTACTTTAGTCAGTGATTTCTTCCCAGTGTCTACCCCCATCCATTCACATCAGAGCAACTTCTCTACAAATTAGTACATTTGCTATAGAGCGTATGATCCAGGAATGGATATCGTGTTCCCTAAACATGTCGACAAGATGAGTTAACTAACTCTATTGTACGCATCTTCTATGTCTATCGTTGCGACTACAGATTCCTCTTTATTCTGAAAACCTTCATAAACTTCATATATTCATCTGTCATCTTGTCTAGCATATTCTCCCCAACGTCCTTGAATAAGCTGTACTTCCATCCGGGCCATGTGGCGACTGTCCAAAGTTGGAGCATAGCCTGGCAACCTGTCACATGTGCAAACAATTATCATGGTCACATCGTATATCTAGTCCTTACATTTGACTTCTATCAAATAATCCCAATGGATGAAGAAAATATGCAGTTTAGTTGTTATTGCACGTTTATTCTTTTATGGTAGACTCCTATGCGATAAAGAATGCTAGATGTGCCATCGCTGGGAATACTTCAACAAATCTGACAGAAGAATTATGAGATAGTTAAGAAAGCCACAAACACCAACACAAGATGACTATCACATTATGAACAGATCAGAACAAGTTATAATTCTACGTCTCAGAACAGGACACAACCGACTCCGCAGTCACATGTATACAAAGTTCAAGATTGGCAACACGGCGATGTGTACATGTGGACAGGCAGCACAGAGTGCCAAACATATACTTCAAGAGTGTTCTGAGCATGAAACGCTGAGGCAGACATATTGGCCAGAGGAAACAACACTGGAATCAAAGCTCTGTGGGACACTGTATGAACTACAAAAGACAGTGAGTTTTATTAAGGAGACAGAATTACAGATATAGACATGTTTCAAGTGAACGAAAGAAGAAGAAGAAAATGAGATAGTTGGCACAGAAATGTGTGTTGTGCCCATGGCTGGGAGTGGTAACCTTGGATTATTGGCACACTGTTATTCCTGTCTTCGGGGACACAATATGCACCCATAAACCTCTCTTACACATGAATGCCTTCGAGACAACCTTACATGTGTCAGGTTGTCGCATCAGTTACTCAACTGAAAAGAGTCTGTGCTTTTGTCTGAAAGACTATGGACTGTCAAGAGGTAACTGCACACAGCTGAATGAATTATTTCATCATCATATATAGATTACGTCCATAATGTTTTGTTAATTTCTTTTGTTTTTGGGTACAGTACAAGTAGGCGCCAACACATAGTCGAGTTATTTCTCCTGTCCATGTTTGTAAATTTCATGTTCATCATTTAATAATTTAAATATTAATTTATTTTATGGCTTGGTGGGGGTTAGGATAGTTTTATTTTACATAACTAACTCTATCCCCAATCATGAATAAATAAATATTTAAATTATTAAATGATGAACATGAAATTTACAATCATAGACAAGGGAAATAATTAAACATGTGGTGGCTTCTACTTGAACTGTATCATTTTTACCCCACCACCTTGGCAACAACAACAATATATATATATATATATATATATATATATATATATATATATACAATATATATATATATATTTATATATATATATATATATAAATGACAAATTGACAAACATAAATAAGACAGAAATACATGGTGTATTTCACATTCTTAAAATCAATTTTAAAATTCCCGTACATAAATCTCGCATGTATGCATTTGATGGTAAAATGAACGCATAAAATAGTTGTTTAAGGTAATGGAAGTTTATGATACACATGACATATTGTTGAATTTTCTTGAAGGCGCCACTAATACCCTGTAGCCCATCATCTAATCATATGGCCAGTACAATGTTGATAGTCAGCTTTTAAATCACGAGATAATTCCTCTTGTTTGGTTTCCGAAGTAAGGGTCTTTATCAACTCTACTTCCGAACATAATCAAATACTTGAAGATTAATACAGGTAAATGAGACAACAAAGATTACGGTCAGGGTGAGACACCCCCACTCAAAATAAAGAAATGGAATGTGACTACATACAGTGTAAGCAATACTGGAAGTTGATACATAATTGTTAAAAATTCAATGAAAATATATTTAGATGAGTAAATTCATCATATTTGTCGAAAAATTCGCTGAAATGTGATACATGTTAAATACATGCTATATGTATTTAACAATTTTTTTACATGGGGTTTCCTTATATATATATACCCATAAATATATATATATATATATAAAATTTAAATGTTGTTTATGAAAATATGATTGTTGACATTAAATTGATGTAAGTTAGTACATTAGAAAGTACGTCTGTGTAAGCTAATAACACTAGAATGTACGTTGATGTAAGCTAGTAACATTACCTATTACGTTGATGTAAGCTAGTAACATTAGAAAGTACGTAGATGTAAGCTAGTAACAATACCTATTACGTTGATGTAAGCTAGTAACATTAGAAAGTACGTTTCTGTTAGCTAGTAACATTGCCTATTACGTCGATGTATGTTAGTAACATTATAAAGTACGTTGATGTAAGCTAGTAACAATACCTATTACGTTGATGTAAGCTAGTAACATTAGAAAGTACGTTGATGTAAGCTAGTAACATTAGAAAGTACGTTGATGTAAGCTAGTAACATTAGAAAGTACGTTGATGTTAGCTAGTAACATTGCCTATTACGTCGATGTAAGTTAGTAACAGAAAGTACGTTGATGTAAGCTAGTAACATTAGAAAGTACGTTGATGTAAGCTAGTAACATTAGAAAGTACGTTGCTGTTAGCTAGTAACATTGCCTATTACGTCGATGTAAGTTAGTAACAGAAAGTACGTTGATGTAAGCTAGTAACATTAGAAAGTACGTTGATGTAAGCTAGTAACATTAGAAAGTACGTTGATGTAAGCTAGTAACATTAGAAAGTACGTTGATGTTAGCTAGTAACATTGCCTATTACGTCGATGTAAGTTAGTAACAGAAAGTACGTTGATGTAAGCTAGTAACATTAGAAAGTACGTTGATGTTAGCTAGTAACATTAGTAGAAAGATGGCAGATATATCGAAGCAGAGTTCAATATCTTAGTGTAATGTAAGAATACTAAATAATCTATAGTGTGCTAAATGTCGCTGGGATATTCATTCTAGCTACACAGTCCCAGTCTGATATCTTACCTTCTTTTCCAAGGCCAACACCCTAGCTTCGGCATCGATTTGTTAGTGTGGTCACTTCTGAAGCCGTAACAAGTAAGGCAGTGATTACGAACGCTACAGCTGATCATATGATCACTGCGGTTCTGTCTACCAAACATTGAGACAAACGCCGTCTAGAGTCTGGCATCGACTAAACCCAAGTAAAGAAGCAGGAGACATGCGCGGCATATGAGCCCAGCTGAGTTTTGTTTATCTCGTTTCCAGGACTAACCGGCGCAATTCCGTCACTTTCAAATGCAGGAATTTGACCCGTAAATGTCAGAGCATTCTGATAAAAGACTCCATACTGGAGATAAAGGCACTATTTTCAACTATGTGTTTGTTTCCTTCTCTGCGAACTGAAGTGTTACAAGTGAAATGCAAGTAAGCCATGTCGTGAATAAAAACATCCGCTGTGCTCAGCACAGAAAGTGAGAGCTAAACGGTGTGATTCTGTCATGCAGTGAGCCAGCATTTATTTGTATAATACGGTTCACGGTTTGTGTCAATTATCAAAATGTTAAATTAACAATTGTTTTAATTGAAGTAGAATCTGCTAATCCAGCGAGAGCTGTAGTTACATAAGGCAAATGTAAAAATAAACGAAAATAGGTACAAGTGTTACCAATATTTATAAACAAAATATACTGGCAACAAGACACCGCGACAGACTACGTTTCGATTAAAAGTCTTCATCAGAACAAGCTACTACAAACAAAACAAGCAATATGAAAACAGAAAGATGAAAGATGCAATGGTTCAACAAGGTACGATAAGACAGACATAAAATGATAAGTGGATATGAACAGAGCCGTCTTTGCACCATTTTGGGCCCCTGGACAAAGAAATAGTGTTGGGCACCTGGGCAAAGAAAGAGTGCCCCCCCCCCCGCAGGAATAAAAAATAAATGGTTGATAATATTAAAAATAATGTATTATTTATTTTATTGTCACTATACTAATTTCAACAAAATTGTTGTTAAAACATGCTGTACAGCTGCAACTATAATCAACAGTAAACATGAAGAACAGAGAAAAGAGATTTTATTTACGTGTTTTATAGACATGGTTCAAGATTGGAAGTGATTGATAAACTTGAAGGGCCCGTTCGCATATAAACACAAAATTATGGGATTTTTATAAAATAATACTAAATTTTATATGTGTTTTCCGAAACCCTACAACATATTCGCATGGGGCCCCTATGTCCGTAGGCCCCCGGGTAAATGCCCAATGGGCCTATGCATTAAGACGGCATTGGATATGAAGACAAAAGAATGATGAAGATAGAGTGAGACGATAAAATAAAACATTACTAAAATAAATAAGAGTTAAAGAGTTTACTTATCTCAGTGTAAGTCCGGCAGGAAGGAAATAGTAAATAGAATTAGATCAGTATATACTTTGTTTTTACCAAGTTGTGATGTATCAAAGTCCACGTGATGGACGCGAGAAGATTGAAAGTGGATAAAAGACAATAACCGAAGTTAGAACATGAAAAGACCACAGCATCGAGCCAGAAAAGGAACTGAAGAATAATCACACATCTGGCAAACCAGGTAGATTCGAATAAGGAGGGGGGGGCAATGAATAGGTAGACATAGCACACAGGGGATGTTCAACATGACCCAGAAAATACGGTACGAGAGGAAGACGGAAGAGTGCGGACATACCAAAAGGCGCAAAAATGGGATCCAACACACCAACCATGACACGACCCAGGTACATAAAGGTGCTGAGATGTTAGGGAACGGACATGAAGGTATCACAAAAACATAAGGGACCGATAGTGGACGACTTCAGGGAAAGAGAAAAAAAAAAGAAACTAGAGAACGAAAGAAATATGAGGAAAGTTAGTCAGAAACCCTTGTAGATAAGTAGTAAGGGGCCAAGAAATATACATGAGACATATTCACAGGCGGTGAACATTAGGAGATGGAGAGAAGGGGAGAAAACCCAGAGAGGCACTACTAATAAGGGAAACACTTCCATACAGTGGCGTAGCGAGGGGGGGGGCGGAGGTGCGGACCTCCCGGGCGGCATCATCGGGAAGGCGGCAAATTTATTTTCGTCCAGTCTTTCACAATCACTGACATATTTTTTTTAATGTCACAAGGGCGGAAAATTATGATTCCGCCCCGGGCGCCATTGACCCACGCTACGCCACTGCTTCCACATATTCTAAAGTTTATTACTGTATAGATGGCTTAGGGGTAGGCTGTTCATGGCTACCACGATAGCTGTCTATTGGTTTTGTTTGGTTGATAGTGACTTTAACTATCAATATTAGTGATCATGCAGTGTTCGTCGCGCTAACAAACGGCTGACATATTAGGCTCCGTGGTAGTGGCCACTCCAATGTCTTTCATGTGAGCATATACGTGCAGTACGAGCAATGCGGACATGTTCGACCTAAAAGTACATGGTCTACACAAAAGGATTATGTAGTGGATTGAGGTCTGTCCGTTGCTCGTTGTTCCTTACAGATGGGGAAGTGTACAATGCAAGATATACCTACAATCTGTGTTCAGCTTGTGACTAGTTCTATCATCTTGGGTTTATGAGACTTGTACTCCCACAGCACACGGCCTAAAAAAGAGGCTTCTGTTTATCTGTGCCGTTGGTTTATCTGCTGTTATGCTTCATTGGGATTTGTGCCATCCCGACCTACATCGACTCTAATACATGGGTCCCACGACATGGAATAGTTACTTACGACTTTCCGCTACTAACCCCATATGCAATACAATATAATTTACATGTCTTGGCTGCAGCTTCGGGTTTACTTCCTTCGTTATGACTACAGATTCCGTTCCCCCTTCTCTTTCTACCATGGGTGCTGCTTCTTCCGTACTGTTTTCTCATTTTCTCCTTTCCATCACTCATTGCTAGCACCGCCTACCTCTAAAAGATTGTTAAGTCTTATCACGCACATGTCTGGAATGGTTTCCCTTATTTATTAGTGCTTTTCTTGATCTCTTCCCTTTTTCAGCATGTCCAACGCCTGTGTTATATGTCTGTTGTATTTCGTGGACTCTCACTGGTTCGCTACAATGATTTCTGACTCTTTCCTCATATTTTCTACTTCCCACTTCCTCTTTTCTCCTCATATATAACTGCTTATTGCCCCCCCCTCCCGTGTCTCCTTTATGTACCTAAATCGCGCCACGGTTGGGTTTTTGAATCCCGTTACCTGTACCTTTCGTTGTGTCAGCACTCTTCGGTCTTCCTATCCGACTCTACTATTTCAGTTACTTTGAACCTCCTGTGTGCCCAGTTTAACTAATCCTTGGCCCCCTTTTCGAATCTACATTACTTGCCAGATGTGTTCCCTTTCCGTTCCCTTTCTAACCACACGCTGTGGTCGTTTCATTGTTTTGACTTCGGTCTTTGTCATTTATCCACTTTCGATTTTCTCGTGTCCATCACATGATTTTTGACACGTCGCACGTTGGTACACGGTCATAGTTTTTACTGGTATAGTCTATTTCTTATTAGATTCCAGTCAGACTCAGCTGAAATAATTAACCCATTGCATTTTTTTTTCAAAGAAGTGGCGTTTCATTTTATCGTCTCATTCATTATAATCATAATGTCCACCTATCTACTCGTCATGCTTACCTTCTCTTATCTTTGCTGGCCACTTCCATCGTTGATCTTATCTTTCTCTTCCCCATGGCATGTTTCATATTACGCCTTAATGTTGTCCTCCTGCCATCATCACACCATATGTGCTTTCTTATGTTTAGTATATTATATTTCTTGTTTTGTTTGTTGTCGTTTGTCCTGAGGAAGGCTTTTAGTCGAAACGTCGTTTGTCACAGTGCCTTGTTGCTAGTTTTCGGTCTTCAATCCGCATATTTATTTTTACATTTTAGTCAAGACTTCCAATATATATATTCTCAAGCTACTATGAATATGGACCGGTCAATCGACATACAATACAAACAGCAACATATATACTACACGCGTATGTAAATTTCCCAGAAATCACACACAATTTATATTAACAATTGCCAGAAAGCCTCATTACCATAATGACCGAATTTGTTCTACCAGTACGTGTAAACATAAACATAAACAAGTTTGCATCAGATGTGACATGACAAGGTTGCTTCAGATTTGACATGACAAGGTTGCTTCAGATGTGGCATGATAAGGTTGCTTCAGATGTGACATGATAAGGTTGCTTCAGATGTGACATGACAAGTTTGCATCAGATGTGACATGACAAGGTTGCTTCAGATGTGACATGATAAGGTTGCTTCAGATGTGACATGATAAGGTTGCTTCAGATGTGACATGATAAGTTTGCATCAGATGTGACATGATAAGGTTGCTTCAGATGTGACATGATAAGGTTGCTTCAGATGTGACATGACAAGGTTGCTTCAGATGTGGCATGATAAGGTTGCTTCAGATTTGACATGACAAGGTTGCTTCAGATGTGACATGACAAGGTTGCTTCAGATGTGACATGACAAGGTTGCTTCAGATGTGACATGATAAGGTTGCTTCAGATGTGACATGACAAGGTTGCTTCAGATGTGACATGATAAGGTTGCTTCAGATGTGACATGACAAGTGTGCTTCAGATGTGACATGACAAGGTTGCTTCAGATGTGACATGGCAACGTTATTTCAGATGTGACATGGCAACGTTATTTCAGATTTGACATGGCAATTTTATTTCAGATGTGACATGTCAGCGTTATTTCAGATGTGACATGGCAACGTTATTTCAGATGTGACATTGGTAAATGAATAATATAATATAGAAGTTTCGAGGATTTATTATTAAAGAAAAATCATGATGCAGCCAACGGGATTTGAACCAGGTAGACTCGGATGACACCTACTCACCTCGCGACTTGAGTCAACACGTTTTCAGTCTTCAACCACACAGCATCTCTATCTGAGGGGATCTGGTTAAAATTCCGTTTGCTGCATTATGAATTTTTCTAAATAATACATTGTTTATGCATCTATATTATATTATTCATTTATCCTTAAATATGGAGCTGGTAGCTGAGACGGAGCTGGTAGCTGAGACGGAGCTGGTAGCTGAGACGGAGCTGGTAGCTGAGACGGAGCTGGTAGCTGAGACGGAGCTGGTATCTAAGGGGTTAAACCGCACACCCGCCCCCTTATGTTAATAAGTCACGTAAAAATTAAAAATTATTGCAACCTTCCTCTTTACGGCCGTATCACCACTTACACATGGGTGGACCGCGACCTATAGATTGTAGAAGTCCTGTCCTCTGAATTACTTAGGCCTTCATTCGTTCCTTTTCTTGATTATTCCCGTTTTTCCGTTGATCAATATTTATAAAGGCTCTACTTGGAATCACATGCCAAAAATAGCCATGGCTACTCCAAGTATACAAATAGTAACCAATGGAAAGCGTAACAATAATCGAAAACGTATTGAATGAAGGCATGTTTACTTTTTGTAGTTAGGTCTTATAATACCGTCAATGGTCACGGGTAGACTCGCTTGACGGTCGTATCACTACAGTACTTAATTTGTGTGTGTTCAATCTATTCTCTAAACTGCTAAACTACCCTGAGTCTCCAAGTCCTCGTAGTGCCATCACTACCCTCCCGCTTAAGCTATGGTTGAATCGCACAATATACCTGACTCATATAACGACATTTTTAAGGACCTGTCCTCTTTGCACTTGAAGTTATATCTACGGTGCTAATCAGTGAAGTTATATCTACGGTGCTAATCAGTGAAGTTATATCTACGCTGCTAATCAGTGAAGTTATATCTACGGTGCTAATCAGTGAAGTTATATCTACGGTGCTAATCAGTGAAGTTATATCTACGGTGCTAATCAGTGACGTTATATCTACGGTGCTAATCAGTGAAGTTATATCTACGGTGCTAATCGGTGAAGTAAAAAAGACACAACTTCTATTCTGGTTCCTGCATAATGTGGTATTTAATTCAAAAATAGAGCTAAAGTAATTCAATGAACAGAATTACAGATATAGACATGTTTCAAGTGAACCAAAGAAGAAATAGAAATCACATTTTAACCAAAAATAATGCACGTACGCACAAATGAAGAAAAAAAAGAAGGCAAAAACAAAATCAGTGTTGGAAAGTTTACACTGCGCTGTTTCGCTAATCTTGACGCATTAGCTATTTCACAGATTGTTATGTCAATAGTAGATCCTCAATTAAATGAGAAAAATGAGACAGAAAGTACAGAATTTTCTTGAAATGGCTGATAAATGATATGTTACGTTCTTGTGCTAATATGATTAGACACAGACCAACAATTATGTGTCATGGTGCCCACATGAAGCGTAATTTGACTTATATAATCTCTGCATGAATTCTGGGAAAGTAAACACGACACTTGGGCTTGTGCATCACAAGACATTTCTTAGTTGTGTTATATTTATTTAACGTGGTCAGTTCGGGTATTGTGTTCTAGTTTTATGTAATTGTTTTGTTCTGATTTCACTTTATTTTTGTACAAAATACAGTTTGAGAATATCGTATAAATAATACATGACAATTCCATGAGCTTTGCAATCCTTGACATGTTACCCTCTTAATTGATGAATCAAATGATCTGCAAGAATCTATAAAGCCATTGAGAGCATAAATATTGACTTTATTGATTATTATATTCTCTTTCTTGTATCGTTTAACGTTTAGTGAAGTGACTATGTCATGTTTAGTGACTTTGTGTCATGTTTAGTGACTTTGTGTCATGTTTAGTGACTTTGTGTCTTGTTTAGTGACTTTGTGTCATGTTTAGTGACTTTGTGTCTTGTTTAGTGACATGTTTTCTCTTGAATATCAGACTTCTGCAAATCTAAACAATATGGGCTTCACCTTAATTTTTTTTTGTTCATTCCGTGTCATATACCTATTTGATATGGGGTATAGTTTTATCTAAAAGAAAATGATAATTTTATCATTTTCGTGGAATTTATTTTTTATGAGATTTTTTCGGAAAAATAATATTAGGGTTTCCCCACTGAAAGAAATTTTTCATTCGGGGAGTTCCAAAGCAAGTAAAACCTACTGAATATATTTATATTACACAAGTAAATTAAAGTAGGAAGCATGAGGATAAATGAAAATAATTCTTACAGCTGACGGGAATCGAACCAGGTCCGTTCAAACAGCACCAAATCGTTTTTGCAACACGGTATTGCAAAGCAATTTGGTGCTGCTACAACGGACCTGGTTCAATTCCCGTTATGCGTATCATTCATTGGGGTCTTTGTTACCTCTAATATTTTATGGTAGTGTGTCCTGATATAACCTAATTGGACTTTGTCCGCTGGTTGAAAGGGGCACGCCTCTCCAAAAGAGAGGCAAACTCATTAACTACCTACCTACCTTCAATTCCCGTCAGCTGTATGAATATATTTATATTACCTAGATAAATCATACAACCAAACAAGGTCTAATAATTTACCAACTTTTTGTCCTGCTTCCTATTACTAAATGTCCTGATTTCCTAAGGTGGAAGCTCTCCTTATTTTTCAAACCCCACGTTTGAACAAATCCCCCCCTCCCACATTATATAGTTCGTGTTCACTACCCATGACTCTGGACATTATCGAATATAAAGTTTGAACATTTTATGGTTGATTTTTTAAATAACTTCAACGTCATGACTAAAAATTCCTGATTGATCGAATGTATTCTTAGAATTACATAATGCGTCATCTATACTCAAATATATATTACACTAACTGCTCTCAAATTGTATCTAACTGATGCTAATATCGATTAGAAATATATCATTGTGAAGTAATTGCTTGTCAATGTTCGTGGCGTAAACACGCAGGCATCGATCTCAAACTATATCTCTAACGATGTCAGTAAAGCGAGACTCAAATCACCATGATCAACCTACTTAAGTACATAGTTCAATAACTTTACAACGACTTCCAAACTAGTGCTACGAGAAAAAAAAACGGAACTTTTTTGGGAGCGGCTGAAAAATAACATCAATTTAAACAAAAATAAGTTCAAATTAAACAACTACTTTGTAGAGCTTTCGTGGGTATTTCTGAACATTATGGGCAGGCAAAGATATTATCTATTTCTGACTTCAGTTTGAAGAGCTGTTTCTGATTTAACTGAAACTTGATAACAGCTTTCACATATTTCGAATAATTAAAATTGTTCACGTTTCTGAGAAATTAAGAATGAAGTTCTACTAGTGGTAACATCCAGGTCAAATGACAAAGAAGATTTTATAACCTCTCCCCACACCTCTCATTTTTCCGTCAACAACTGTATAAGATATATTTTTTTAGAACCCTTCTCCTCCACATAATTTGCAAACGTAATTTATGGACACTTACCAGTTTGGTAGACACTTAGGAGTCCCATACGACCTGGTTTACCCGAGACAGACTACTTTTTCAGCAATCTGTTAGGGGCGCCTAAACGTTTATGTTTGATGCTAATAACATTGTTAAAAATAGGAGCAGGAAACCAGTTTAAAAAAAATAAAAAAAATACTCCTAGAATCCTGTTAAAAGTTAAGTTATCCTAACATTCAGTCCCTCACGGGTAAACCAGTTCTTTGATGTAACCGCTCATTGTGGGTTGTCTATGTAAACGATGTTGCTATTTTAGTATTTTGCGCTCTGGATTTAGTACTATTTGAAGTCGTCTAGTGCAGTGTATATCAATCGAGGGCTCGCGACAATATGTCTGCTAGAACGCCAGCTTTTCTCCCTGAATTGTAGTTATTTATGAGTAGGTCTACTTTATATAAGATTTCTTTAGACGGGGACTTGGTTTTATACTTTTCTTTTTACTTGGTCTCGGTCTGACAAAGATTTAGAATTACCTGATCTAGTGACGAAAGTTTTAATTTTTTTTTCTTCTGTGTGATTTCTAGTGTTCATGTCATTTCGCGTGTGATTTCTAGTGTTTTCTAGTATCATGTAATTTCGTGTGTGATTTCTAGTGTTTTCTAGTGATCATGTGTAATTTCGTGTGTGATTTCTAGTGTTTTCTAGTGATCATGTGTAATTTCGTGTGTGATTTCTAGTGTTTTCTAGTGATCATGTGTAATTTCGTGTGTGATTTCTGGTGTTTTCTAGTGATAATGTGTAATTTCGTGTGTGATTTCTAGTGTTTTCTAGTGATCATGTGTAATTTCGTGTATGTTTCTAGTTTTTTCTAGTGATCTTGTGTCGTTTTGCATATACTTTGTGTTGCTAGCAAATTAAAATCATGGAAAAAGTCGGATGTACCAATATAATTGACGCTGCAAGAGATCAGTGCGCAGAACTATACTGGAAAAACACTTGTTTCCTAGCTTATGTTAGTGAGAATGTTTACAAAACGGGAAATCCTGAAGGACCCACTCACCCAAAGTGTGACGCATGTTTCGTCGATGAATATACCTAGATGTCCGTGCGCGCGCACACACACACACACCTACCTATTTACCCATCGACATACATAATAATAACAGTTAATCCAAAGCTTCCTCTTAAATCTTTACAACTGGCCACACGAGTTGGCTGACCTTTGATTGATCCGTGCTTTTCATTGTCGAGCGATATAAAGTATTGCATGCACAAAGTGACCAATGAAAAATGTGAATCTGTTGGATCCGCATAAGTTGAATGACATGGGCAGTGTTTTTGATTTCAGGTGGTATATATGTATACTGAAGTGAGGTCATGGCACATTGCAGTAAATTATGGCAATTGACCGATGTTCGTTGTTGCATATCTTGGTATGTGAGAAGATGCCCGAAAAGACAGTTTCGCGGACATAAAATCAGTTATCGTCTGGGAGCTTTTTTACAATATAGGAAACGTTTGACAGTAGAATTGGGCTAGGTTTTGTACGCCTACATCGTAAATACCTGTTTCTTCCAAGTAAGAATGGCTACACACATTTGTCTGATGACTTGACGATGTTAATTTGCGCATTCACGTTACTTGCTTGTGAAAGATGACTAAAAAACTTGTTCTCAGCCATGAACTGTTCTTCGTCACTGTTTTTTCGTATTTCGCTATCAGGAGTGTACCTCCACTTGCACTTATCAGTCACAATATCTAATAGGGTTGTGTTTTATTCGTATCCATTGTTATCAATAAGCGGGCCTTACTTCCCAAGCGAAAACGATCATGACTTACAAAGATGAAACTGAAATAATATTTTTAGATCGATTACCGCCGAAGACGGATGTTTCAGGCCATTGTTTCAAATAAAACGGCGACACAACGCATTTTCATTCTCTGGACTACATCCTGCTGGAAATATAGTAGGACCATAGTCCTACTACAAGAGAGATCCAGCGGGAGTTTGAGAATAAACGCTGAAGAAGTAAAAGAAGATCGATTGACCAGCATAGCTACGGTATTCGTGTATACATCATGGTCTCAGGTTTTCATCCAGTTCAACATTTCAAGCCTCGTATCTATAATCCTGCACACAAGCCCATACAGAATGTGATGTGACAGAGAAATCTAGTTTATATTACGGGGACTCTCAAACCTGCACTCATCAACACACTTTATGTTAAATACTTCTTCCGCACCAATATCTGATCTGTAGCTTAGTTCACATGTCATCTATAAAGTCAGAACCATATCTGATCTGGAGCTTAGTCCACATGTCATCTATAAAGTCATAACCATATCTGATCTGGAGCTTAGTCCACATGTCATCTATAAAGTCATAACCATATCTGATCTGTAGCTTAGTTCACATCTCATCTATAAAGTCATAACCATATCTGATCTGTAGCTTAGTTCACATGTCATCCATAGTTTCATAACCATAATTATTCTCTCTTTCCCTCCCCAAGTCCTGGTAAGTAATCATTGTGTTAGAATGGCATCACCAAATTACTATATGGACAACATATTGTCTCGTCCCTGTTTTGCCGGGACACACGAAAGGGAGCAGAGAATAGTGACACTTCAGTCTGTCATACAAGTCGTTAGAATTGACTAAGTGTGTTGAGAGTGAGGTTAACTACCACGCCCCATGATCTCTCCTCTGATGACCCATGCCTAGACTGTAGGGAGAAAATCAACCTTTTCATCTAATGCATGCCTTGGGATTGTTAGAAAATAATGACAAAGTTTTCTCCTGATTTGAAGATTGTCAAGCTTGTGGTATTGCAACATTCGATCACATAAGTCAGTCATTTGGCACTTGAAAATAGTTATGGAAAACTTCCCCAACGGAAAGAATGCCAAAGAAAGCTACATGGAAGTGATAGTAACATTTTACCGCCTGGTATAGTGTGAAGAGATAAACTTCTACTCCCTCGAGGCTCCATCACAATCATCCTAGCTGCTCTTCCCCTTGTTTCCGTCCACATGTGTCGTTTCAGTGGGTATCTGTGGACCTGGAACACGTAATCAAGGCATAGAAGTTGTAAGAACTATCATTAATTGTGTATGCCTTTTTTTCTAGATGATGATATAAAGAAGGATGTCAATTTTTTGCGATATTCAGGTTTTATTCCAACTTTGTTACTTGATGTTTAACTTTGGCACTAAGCAGGTCCAGAATAAACATCATGGCAGTAATATGTGTATCTCTGGTGCATCTCAGAATAAACATCATGGCAGTAATATGTGTATTTCTGGTGCATCTCAGAATTGCTCTTCTTCACTCTTTGTTCTCAAACTCGTGCACTGCAACAGTATGTAGTCAGGATGGTATTGTAACATGGTTTACAGCTTAGCTGTGCACTTCGGCCTGATACATCCGACTTCATCAAAGCTTCTGTCTCTTTTTTATCCTATATAGAATGGGACAAACAACTCCACTCCAAAATCTCCATAGTCGCCACTTAAAATATGCTTAGCAAGTAAAAATCTCGCTATACTTTGTTCCCCTTTCATTACTAACTTCCAAATTAAAATATCGCAATACTTTGTTCCCCTTTCATTACTAACCTTCAAATTAAAATCTCGCAATACTTTGTTCCCCTTTCATTACTAACCTCCAAATTAAAATCTCGCAATACTTTGTTCCCCTTTCATTACTAACCTTCAAATTAAAATCTCGCAATACTTTGTTCCCCTTTCATTACTAACCTCCAAATTAAAATCTCACTATTATTTGTCGCCGCCTCCCCCCACTCCTTTCCTTACTAACCTCCAAACAAAGGGCTCAAAAAGTTTAGAGGATTGATAACATTGTACTCAGATTTCGCATATATGTATGTTGTCCATCTTAACATAGAGGGATCAAGAGGCTTACAAAGTTGCACGCGATCTACCATAAGTACTATTCATGTACATAACTCCGTAAATTCAAAAGTACTATTCATGTACATAACTCCGTAAATTCAAAAGTACTATTCATCAAAAGTACTATAAATCCCAAGAAATCTCAGAAAAAAGCACACTTTATAAACCTATAAGTCATGACTGAAAATTTAACCATATGACCTCTCGATCGCAGGACCGACAACTTATCTACTGTGCCACGGAGATACCCTAACATCTGCATAAATCACCAAATAAAAATGGTATGTGCTAAATCTCTAAAGTACTGTATGGTTCAGAAACGGATAGTTAACAGAAGATATAATTGAGCCCGAGGTAGGCAGAAACACACTTGGAATGGAAACATCACCAGACCAACATGATATAATATAGTATAGTGCACCACCTTGACAAGATGCATAGCACGTCGGAGGTCCGTTGCAGCCAACTTGAGGAGATGACACTTGATGATAAGCTTATAATCCACCAGCTGCCTACAATAGTAGTGCAGCCAGCGTCAGCAGGAAAATGATTCGTAATCGCATCTCTGCGGCTACCATGGCTTCATTTGATTGCACTGGCACTCTTCCGACCTTTTCATTATGACATTGGAGGAAACAGTACAACTTGCACTGAATCAAGAGGCTTACAAAGTTGCACTGAATCAAGAGGCTTACAAAGTGGCGGTGAGGATGTTCTGTTAAAATAGTACACATTGCATCGAAGAAAAACCCTTCTCTTTCATTCGTTACTATTGTGTCTATCCCCAATATTTTAGTGAGTATTCATATTTGTATAATAATTTCCTTGATGAAGAGTGAATTGATTTCCCCATTACACAGTCAAATCTCGTTATATCAACTTGGGCCAGACCAGCGAAATATCTATCTAATCTATCAATCTAACCAACCCACCTATCTATATATCTAATCTATCAATCCATCCATCTTTCTATCTATCTTTCTAATCTATCAATCCATCCATCTTTCTATCTATATTCCGTGGCCCTTGTTTGGCTTGCGGCGTCAGAAGTAGAAGAGTTCTCTGGAGATGGCCTTCTTGTGTGCTATTTGTAAGTTTGTTCCCGCGGTCTCTTTGATTTCTATGATCCATCTCTTACATGGTCTGCCTCTGTGTTTAGAGCCGTGATGTCTATGTCTCATGGCCATTCTGTGGCATGTTGTCTATTGGTAGTCTGGAAGTGTGTGAATACCACTTGATCTGTTGTCTCTTGATGTGTTCCAATACTGTTATTGTTTTTTTGTGTCTGTTATCGTTTCTAATTCTGTCTCTTAATGACACTCCGAGTTTTCTTCGGAGACACATCATTTCTGCTGTCACATTTTCTTTTGTCTTGTGCTGTCATTGTCCAGGTTTGTCACTTTTTATTTTGTCTTGTCCAGGTTTTCCACTTTTTCTTTTGTCTTGTGCTGTCATTGTCCAGGTTTGGCACTTGTAGCACAGTGATGGGATAATAATAATCTTGTATAATGCAACTGTAGTGTCTATGTTTATATTTTTGTTCTTAAAAATATGTGTTATCTGTCCTAGGATCTGGTATGTTTTGTTGCAAATATTTTGTATATCTCTACTGTTTTCCCCCCTTCGCTCGATATAATGTTTCCTAAATAATTGAACTCCGTTTACCTGTTTGAGGTGTTGATTATCAGTGGAAATAGTGATATTTCTTTCTTTCATATTGACATTATTTCGGTCTTTTCAATATTAATCTTCAAGTTGACATTTTTTGACACGTTGTGTGGAGTCTGTTGATATGTTTTTGCACTTGTTCTGATATCGCTATTAGTAGAAGAATATTCATGTATTAATAGAAATTCGCTATATACAGTATAAATATAATTGGTGATTTTGAAGTGTTGTTATAGTGGAAAATCTGTTATAAAAGGATCCGTATCCATTGTTGAGGTAGGTATTACTTTTATTTGATATATGCCTATATGATTTTCGTTCTATGTTTCTTGATAGTCCATGTCGATGGATACTAGAAACGTGTCTTCAAATGCTACATTGAACCAGCGCTACTCTATGGAAAGGATGCATGGACAATAAATAAGACATCACAAAAATCATTGGAGGCAGCAGAAATGTGGTTTATTCGAAAAATGTTGCACATTCCTTGAACAACAAAGATTACTAATGAAGAATGTCTTAGAAGGACGCATGTGAAAAGATGCATTATTGATAATTTAAGAAAAAGACAGTCAACATTTATTGGGCACATAATGAGAAGAGGAGGCATTGAGAATATAGTGACAACGGGAAAGATAGATGGGAAAAGAGCAAGGGGACGACCCAGAGAAAATATATTGGACAGTTTGACTAAATGGTTTCGATTGACGACACCAACAGAGATGATGACAAATATGAGAGATCGATGTACATGGTGAAATATGATCGCCCACGCCATTCGGCACGGCACTTGATGATGTTGATGATCTTGAGTGCAGACTGCATTTGACTTTATTAAGTAGTCTTGCTGTGATTGGTTGTTGTTCACCAGCCCACTATAAAATACTTAAGTGTGATATTTTATCAGCAGTACATAACTCCTGACTTTATGGACAGGGTCAACACTAGTACAGTGTCTTAATTTATTGTCACTGATTGGTGTATTGTGTACATGGCTACCACTGACGTTTTATAAATTACCATAGATTGCCCTGAGAAAGTCCAGAATCCTCCAACTTATTTATATGCTTAAAATGCATACGATAAACTCTGCTTAAATAGGGTCGCAATCTTTTTTGCCCAACTTTAGAGCAATCAAGTTGAACGCTGCTAACGTGTACTTATTTCCTCATTATTGAAGTTTTATTACCAAATCAAAACCATAAAAAAATGATTTTTGTTAATGTTATTTTAAAACCCATTTCTAAAGACAAGAAATATACCCGCACATATTTGGGTACACACATACATCATCATCAAACCCGTAACCCTTTTGGGTAGTAGGGGTGCCACTCTGGGAACATCATCATCAAACCCATGACCCTTTTGGGTAGTAGGGGTGCCACTCTGGGAACATCATCATCAAATCCATGACCCTTGTGGGTAGTAGGGGTGCCACTCTGGGAACATCATCATCAAACCCATGACCCTTATGGGTAGTAGGGGTGCCACTCTGGGAACATCATCATCAAACCCATGACCCTTTTGGGTAGTAGGGGTGTCACTCTGGGAACATCATCATCAAACCCATGACCCTTTTGGGTAGTAGGGGTGTCACTCTGGGAACATCATTTCAAATCCATGACCCTTTTGGGTAGTAGGGGTGCCACTCTGGGAACATCATCATCAAATCCATGACCCTTGTGGGTAGTAGGGGTGTCACTCTGGGAACATCATCAAACCCATGACCCTTTTGGGTAGTAAGGGTGCCACTCTGGGAACATCATCATCATCAAACCCATGACCCTTTTGGGTAGTAGGGGTGCCACTCTTGGAACATCATCATCAAATCCAAAACCCCTTTGGGTAGTAGGGGTGCTACTCTGGGAACATCATCATCAAACCCAAGACCCTTTTGAGTAGTAGGGGTGCCACTCTGGGAACATCATCATTAAACCCATGACCCTTGTGGGTAGTAGGGATGCCACTCTGGGAACATCATCATCAAATCCATGACCCTTGTGGGTAGTAGGGGTGTCACTCTGGGAACATCATCAAACCCATGACCCTGTTGGGTAGTAAGGGTGCCACTCTGGGAACATCATCATCATCAAACCCATGACTCTTTTGGGTAGTAGTGGTGCCACTCTGGGAATATCATCATCAAATCCATGACCCTTTTGGGTAGTATTGGTGCCACTCTGGGAACATCATCATAAAATTCCACCATTCCTCCCTGTTTTCAGTTTGTTTCAGTGTGGAAAATCTGAAACCTGTTCTGTTTTTAATGTTATCAATCCAAACTTTCTTTTCACCTACTCTTCTTCATCCACCCTAAACTGTTCCATGTAGGATAGCTTTGGAAAGGGAATTGTGCTTCATCCTGTGGCCAAACCCTACAAATTTGTAATGTTTCACTACTGCCATGAGATGTTCTTGTTGATCTGCAGGAGTATTTATTTTGTTTCTCACGTTGTTGTTGGTTTTATGTTCTGTTTAATTGATGTGCAATATTCATTAGTAACATTTGTTTACAAAAGTCTGTATTATCCTCTCCATTTCTGCTACAATTGTCCAAATCTTAGGTAATATAAAGGTACGTCTCTTGACAACAGCAAGCCATCAGGAATGAAGATAACTCTTCATGTACTAAGTTGCAGCAACTATTAGCTGGGGTCGCCAGTTCCCTTCCATCTGTTTTTACCTCCTCTAGCTCATTCATTGGGTACCCATTTACAGTTGAGTTGACTGGTGGAGTAGTTGTGAAATCATGACCCAGACAATTTTTGTGTGTGCGGACGTGGTTTCAAAACTGGTACTCTGTAACCTGGTTATAGCGAGTTCACTATCAACTAGACTAGAACCTGGCACACTATAACTTGGAGATAGCAAGCAAGTTCACTATCAACTAGGTTTGAACCTGGCACGCTATAACCCGGTGATAGCAAGCAAGTTCACTATCAACTAGGCTACAGCGCTCCAACTCTTACATCCTTACACAAGAATAGATATTATTAGAGATTTATCTGTACTTATTCTGCTCTTCCATATGGTATTTAATCTGGACACTGTTGCAGAGGCTATTTCAAGTTTAATATTTATTTCTTTGTTAGTATTTCCATCGTTGTTAATATAAGATTCCAAATATTTAAATACATCAACTTGTTCTAGTATCTGTCCATTTACCCAAATGTTCAGACTTCCAGTTTCTGTCCATTCACCCAGATGTTCACATAATTCCAGTTTCTGTCCATTCACCCAGATGTTCACATAATTCCAGTTTCTGTCCATTCACCCAGATGTTCACATAATTCTAGTTTCTGTCCATTCACCCAGATGTTCACATAATTCTAGTTTCTGTCCATTCACCCAGATGTTCACATAATTCTAGTTTCTGTCCATTCACCCAGATGTTCACATAATTCTAGTTTCTGTCCATTCACCCAGATGTTCACATAATTCTAGTTTCTGTCCATTCATCCAGATGTTCACATAATTCTAGTTTCTGTCCATTCACCCAGATGTTCACATAATTCTAGTTTCTGTCCATTCACCCAGATGTTCACATAATTCTTGTTTCTGTCCATTCACCCAGATGTTCACATAATTCTAGTTTCTGTCCATTCACCCAGATGTTCACGCTTTTTCTAGTTTCTGTCCATTCACCCAGATGTTCACAGACTTCTAGTTTCTGCCCATTCACCCAGATGTTCACATAATTCTAGTTTCTGTCCATTCACCCAGATGTTCACATAATTCTAGTTTCTGTCCATTCACCCAGATGTTCACATAATTCTAGTTTCTGTCCATTCACCCAGATGTTCACATAATTCTAGTTTCTGTCCATTCACCCAGATGTTCACGCTTTTTCTAGTTTCTGTCCATTCACCCAGATGTTCACAGACTTCTAGTTTCTGCCCATTCACCCAGATGTTCACATAATTCTAGTTTCTGTCCATTCACCCAGATGTTCACATAATTCTAGTTTCTGTCCATTCACCCAGATGTTCACATAATTCTAGTTTCTGTCCATTCACCCAGATGTTCACATAATTCTAGTTTCTGTCCATTCACCCAGATGTTCACATAATTCTAGTTTCTGTCCATTCACCCAGATGTTCATATAATTCTAGTTTCTGTCCATTCACCCAGATGTTCACATAATTCTAGTTTCTGTCCATTCACCCAGATGTTCACGCTTTTTCTAGTTTCTGTCCATTCACCCAGATGTTCACAGACTTCTAGTTTCTGCCCATTCACCCAGATGTTCACATAATTCTAGTTTCTGTCCATTCACCCAGATGTTCACAGACTTATAGTTTAGTTTGTCCATTCACCCAGATGTTCAAAGACTTCTAGTTTCTGTCTATTCACACAGATGTTCACAGACTTCTAGTTTCTGTCCATTCACCCAGATGTTCACATAATTCTAGTTTCTGTCCATTCACCCAGATGTTCACAGACTTCTTCTAGTTTCTGTCCATTCACCCAGATGTTCACATAATTCTAGTTTCTGTCCATTCACCCAGATGTTCACAGACTTATAGTTTAGTTTGTCCATTCACCCAGATGTTCAAAGACTTCTAGTTTCTGTCCATTCACCCAGATGTTCAAAGACTTCTAGTTTCTGTCCATTCACCCAGATGTTCACAGACTTCTAATTTCTGTCTATTCACCCAGATGTTCACAGACTTCTTCTAGTTTCTGTCTATTCACAGACTTCTAGTTTCTGTCCATTCACCGAGATGTTCACAAACTTCTTCTAGTTTCTGTCCATTCACCCAGATGTTCACAGACTTCTAGTTTCTGTCCATTCACCCAGATGTTCACATGGGTCATATTGTCATCTCTGTTTATCATTATTCTACCTTTCTATGTTTATTTCCATACCATAAGTTTTGCAAGCTTTTTCAAGTTTAGATGTAAGCTCTTGAAATTCTTTCTCAGTAACAGATATAAGATCAATGTCACTTGTAAACCACAAGTTGCACAAGGAGGGCGGCCACGAAATGAAATTGTTGTTTGATGGTTCTGTAGTATGTCTTGCAAGATGTGTTGCAAGGATATATTGAATAACACTGATGATAAATATATCCTTGTCATACCATTGCAATTGTTTTGAAAAAAGTTCCCATATTACCATTAATTAAAACAGCACTAGCTGCTACTTTGTATAGTGCTTCAATGATATCTATTCTTCTTCTTCTTCTTCAGCGTTCGCTCTCATATAACCACAATGAATATTTCTTGTGATTTCCGCTGGGGAGCGTGAAGTACGTTGTGCTGCAAGTTCCACAGTAAAACTGTGATTATTTGCACCCAGGTTGGCCACTTGTGGTCAGGATGTTCGAGGTCCAGCACATCAGTTTTAGTCATTCCTTTATTTTGGGTTTGGTCTCTAGTCCGTGACAGCCTGTGAATCAGTCGCCGGGCACGCTGGTGTGTAGTGCCTCTTCGCCACGACGCTTGTCGAGCGCGTCTATCTGGTACGAGGTGTTCCAACGTCTATGAACCCATCTCGTGCAATTGGACGTACTCTGCCCGTGTCCATCAGGTACTGAACCGTTTCTCATCCGCGAGCCTGGTTCCGTATGAGGAAGAACTTGTGTGCTGAGTTGGACCATGGATCGTTCGCCCTCCTACCCGAGGCATCGTTCACAGACATCGTGAACCCCTCGTCTAAGTTCGAGTCTCACACCACGCGTTTGAGAGCAAGGCGTTCTAGAGCTGAGCAACCTTGTCCCAAAGCGCCTGAGCACACCAGGTACTGAATCCTTTCTCTCTGCAAGTGTATTTCCGGTATAGGAAATCTTGACAGTAGAGTTGGGCCAGGGCTGCCATCGTTGTCCCTTTTCTGCCTAAGCCCATCGGGTACGGATCCCTTTCTCTTTGCGAGCTTATTTCCGGTTTAGGAAGGCTCGACGTTAGAGTTGGGTTAGGTCTTCTTGCTTTTCCGAACGCCCATAATTGGGTATGGGTCTCTGCCTATAAGGAGCACAGGTAACTAGAAGCTCGTCTCGAGCTAACAGAGCTTGTAGTTCCCCTTTCCTAGGAGCTTTTCCTTTCTATTTTCAGTTCGCGCTGCTCTGCCTTTCATTGTACTCAGTATGACATCTATTAGTCTCTCTCGACATGCCAATAAACTCCACGTACCTTTTACATTGGCCTCCCCTCCAATGTTCAGCTTCACTGTATGTCGACAGTGTCACTGTATGTGGTGATGCAAATGGTGTCGGAGATGTTGTCTGTCTCTTATGCAGTCAAATCTCTTTCCATCTGCTACCTCCACATTCTCGGACATGATCCCCAAATGATTTGTCCAGAATCAGCTCGAGCTGCTGTATTTCTGTTTCCAGGGTGCACCACGTGGAGGTACGTTTGGGATCTTGGTTATCTGCTAACCCTGGGTACGCCTAGAGCAATGCGCTCCCTTTGCACCCCAATGATTATTATATTTATGTCAAAATAAGTACATACATATAAACACATTTTTTAAAAAAATGATGAAAACCTGTGTCTGTCCACTTGATTATATTTGAATGAGTACCTGAATATGAATTAAGAAACACATTGGATCAAGCACATTTATTATAAAATATATCACTGAATTCATCATCGGTGTCTGATTAAAGCACACACACAAACAATGAAAAATTGGCCCGTACATACTTATATGTAGTAACATATTGAATTCATTCACATGATCTGATTACAGCACACATATAAACATTGGTACAAATACGTGTTTGATTTGAAAAGTTCTGCAGCCAAGGTGATAATTTCAATAATACGAAAGATTAAACACTTAAGCTTGTACATTTTCTAAGAGAGTAGAATGTCTTTTTTCGTGAAGTGTCATGATTTGTCAATCTAGTCATCACCGCAGTTTACACACAAGAGCCATCTTAATAGATATTGTACAGTATTGGTGAGTAAATCTGTCATTTCTCTCATAACTAGGTGCACAAATTTGTTTGCAATTCATCTTCAGAAGCATTGGTGCCCCTTAAGGTATTCCTTCAGCTTGAAGAAAAGGAAGAAGTCACAAGATGCCATGATCGGAGCTGCAGAATGAATGTGGCAAATGTCATCAAACTTCAGGAATTCCAATGTAACAACAGGTTCACTACTGTATTGTCACCTTCTAGAGTTCTTACCTCCTAACAGTACATCTACACAAGTGTCAGAATATATCCCAGTCATTCTTCAATGAATTTTAATTGTCACCTTCTGCCATTAGAAATTCAATGACAGCATGTTGCTTCAGCTAATTTTTTCATGGGCATGAAGCCTGCTATGTTTTAGTCTGCTGTGCACAAATGTCTCATTCTAGGCGGATGTCATTTCATCTTTCAAAAGAACTTGACTAGTGAGTATTAAAACTTGTTCCACGAAGCATTGGAGGTAAAACATCTCAAATCATCCACATACACTTCTAATAATATATTGAGCAAAACATCATCTGACTACAGCACACAGTCCACATACATACATTAGCATAAGTATTTTTATACACTGGAATTTCTCTATAGCACATCAATTTATCACAAATTTCCCTATTTAACAGCACTTTTTAAAATCCCCAATTGTATTTATTCTTTATTGTTTGGGCAGAATATAGCAAATTTCTGTTATTACATACATATGTCATCAGTCCATTCTGTTATTACATACATATGTCATCAGTCCAGATCAAATTGTTATAATGGGATGTCCCTGTCTATATATGTGTTGTTGTTCGTCCATCACAAGTGATGATGACCATTTGTTACATCCACTTTTGAAAATGCAATTTTAGTTATTTCCTTGATTATGAGTTCGTAGATGGCTAATGAGCCCTATTCGAGCTGTAAATTTCCTTGGACAGTTTGGACATGGAATGACGACTGTAGACGGATCTTGGTCTATCCGTGACTTTCTAGCTGCTCTCCGCTGTTAAGCTGCTGCATTTCTCTTCTTTTCACAAGATGATGCGCTCTTTTTTATTTTAGAACACCATGTACCGGTAGATCTATTTTGTTTTACCAGAGAGCAGGGGGATTTTTACTGTCAAAATAAAAATATATATATATTGAGTTCAATCTCTTCATCTGAATAAAGCACACATAAAAATCGAATGCATAATAATATGCCGGTTGACTGTACTTATGAAATGAAGGATGTGATCTGTCAGATAGGAAACTGTCATGGATAATTGTCAAACGTGACATCAAAACTTACAGTTACTAACCACAAAATACAATTAAAGTTCATTATTTGTGAAAAGACCTTTCATTCAAATGCAAGGATTCGTGTTAAAAGTCTATCTAAACTACAGACACTGATTTATCATTTTCTTGTGATATCAACTCTACAAAGATGCACAGCAACAGATACAAAACATAAATACACAGTGGAATCAGAGGATTAATGTGATGTTAATTGTTTAACCTTCACCGCGCTTTGGTTAAGTGTGCTTGACATAAAAGATGGTGGCTGTTTACTGTTGTCAGGTGCACTCACTCAATGAGACATCGTGTGAAATAGGCCTACCACAGTCTAATCACAGCTTGTATATAGTTCTGGTCATGCGCAATCGAGGCCGGGACATTCTCACTTTCTAAATGATTGTTGTAAAGATGTCAAGGTGGAAGATACACGTGTTATAGCAATTAATCTGACCACATCTGCACACCGGTACGATGTCATGATGGTTGATAGGTTTTATAGACCTTTCTTTCATCGTATTTAGAATAAAATAACATTGAATCGTGGCTTGAATCATGAATTATTTAGTTTCATAGCAGTGAATATACAGAATGTTGTGTTGGTTTGGGGACTTGTAAAGGTTTGATATCGAATATGTTGAAGTGGAACCAAAAATGACTCTAGGCCTAAGATCAAAGAACGATTTTACTGCATTTCTACATGTTTTAAACAGTTCCCCCGGCAATATTTTGATAATTTCGCAATGAAAGAACATAAATACAACAGATTTGCGTGTGATTTAGTGTACAGTGTTGCCAAGGAATTCGATAAGTAAGGTAAGTTATTTTTTACTAATTTTTTTTCTCTTTATTTGTTATAAAATATATGGTTTTTGGTGAAAAATGTCTTTACCACTTCCTCATACGTCTGGTATCACACACACACGTACATAAATTACACCAATATATGCATAATTCAATTCTTTATTTATATGTGCAAATATTATTTAAATATCTCTAACAACCAAAAAATTATCACATTTTCAAAACAGTCACCATCAATAACGCAAATTTTCAAAAAAGAATCCGGTGGCAGGGAGACGTTTCGTATTTTTTAATCTGGCTTGCTAAAGGTTAATACATAGAAATGGTAACTTGTTGAAAATTTACAGGAAGCCAGAGTCCAATGGCGTAGAGCAAGAAGTAGGCAGAGATACAAGTAGGAGAGAAATATCATGATGGACAGGATATAGTCTAGCAGAGTGGACCATCAAGGCAAGACACAGAAGGTGTTGGAGGTCTGTTGCAGCCAACCTTGGATATGGCCTGATGATGACCACATAGCATATTATGTTACCTTGCAGAACCTGTGCATTTAGTCTGTACTGATCTCTCATTAATTTACCCATGTGGTACCAGATCCTAAACTAAGAGCAAAGAATATCAATACTGCTACCTGCCATAAGAAGTGACTGAAAGCTATACTTAAATCATATGTGTCAGACCAAAAGATACAGATATAGCTAAGCTGTAAACCATGGCACAGTGTATAATGTTCTCCAGGCTACCTCTTGCTTTCTTCTTCTTTCGTTCACTTGAAACATGTCTATATCTGTAATTCTGTCTCCTGAATAAAACTCACTGTCTTTTGTAGTTCATACAGTGTCCCATAGAGTTTTAATTCCAGTGTTGCTTCCTCTGGCCAATATGTCTGCCTCAGCGTTTCATGCTCAGAACACTCTTTGGCACTCTGTTCTGCCTGTCCACATGTATACATGGCCGTGTTGCCAATCTTGAACTTTGTATACATGTGACTGGAATCTGTGTCCTGTTCTGAGACGTAGAATTATAACTTGTTCTGATCTGTTCATAATGTGATAGTCATCTTGTGTTGGTGTTTGTGGCTACCCCTAGCTAATCTTCAATTATTTCAGAATGAACACAGAATAGTTTCCCATGAATATTATTAAATTTCTGTGCATTATTCTGTGCATCATTTCTCCCCATAATGCAAATGTTTTGTTTAAGACACTATAACATGTAGTTACCCATCATTATATACAGAATGTACATGACCTTTCCTTTGGTACACTATTCTTTTTTTTGGGTACCAATACATTTTTGCAGACTCTCTCTGATATCACTAGACTGCACTATACAATAGACATAACAAACACATCAAGATAGTGTTATAAAATGATATATATGTGGGCGCCTATGACTATGCCAAAAGTGACACAGATAGTGGCAAAAAGGTCCAGCGAGTTTAACCAGGTCTCGTTTTGATGTTGGTGACCAGCATGCAGTACAAGCAACATGTTGCTACATATATGTGACATACTAGCTATATGCTTACAGACATTTACCGTTCAGTGCCAAGTAGTAAAAAAATTGAACGTATTAGTTACTACTGTCAGTCGGATTTGTCAAGCCATTGACACAAAATAAAACTGCAAAACAATTATCTTCCATTCACTGGACTTTCTCCTGCTGGAAATCTAGTGGGACCATCCTCATACAAGAGAAATGTAGTGAAAGTTTGTGAATGAATGAAAACAAAATGATGTATAACACAAATTAAATGTAAATGCAACATGCGATATCATCATTATAAATATACATAAATGTGCAAGCCTCCTGACATAGAGAAATATCAGTCTGTTGACAAGCAACATAAATCTATCACATATATTATGCTTTCATCACATAAGATTGGAAAAGTATGAAGTAACTGATTAAATAAACACACTTTCACACAAAAACTGTTTCTATATAATATATATATTCCGTTTTAGTCTCTCAGAAACTAATGTGGTCCACATATACACAATCTGGGCTAGAGACACCACTGAGATATCATGACTGCAACACAACCACTAGGAGGTTGTGGTAGCAGGCTGTACCACATGTTGGTTATGATAACAGGCTGTACCACATGTTGGTTATGATAACAGGCTGTACCACATGTTGGTTATGATAACAGGCTGTACCACATGTTGGTTATGATAACAGGCTGTACCACATGTTGGTTATGATAACAGGCTGTACCACATGATAGTTATGATAACAGGCTGTACCACATGTTGGTTATGATAACAGGCTGTACCACATGATGGTTATGATAACAGGCTGTACCACATGATGGTTATGATAACAGGCTGTACCACATGATGGTTATGATAATATGCCATACCACATATTAGCCCTGGCTTGATAAGCTCTTGTTTCCAATAAAGTGAATATTTCTCCAGATGTTTCTAGCATACCCAGATAACCCTTACTTCCAGCTGTATGCAATGATTTGAGAAAAAGCCTTCTACTTAGGAGGAAGGTATCTATGCGTATGCAGAAGGCAGTTCCACCATTTTGTATACAGACATCCAATCAGATGAAATCATGCAACCATTAGTTGGTATCAATGTTCACCACTTCTGATAACAGTCCATATAACTGCATGGCTACAATGGTAACCCTGGTAAAAAGATGCACAGTGTCTGACTACGTGAATCACTGTGAAAGAGGGAAGACAAAACTGTCCCAAAATTTACATACATAAAATAAATGTGTTTGGGGCAAAAAGGCACAGATACTGCAGCATCATATAAGTCTGGTTCAGGTAAAACAAACAATCAATACACATTCTACTTAGTTTTATCAAACATAAAATGTATTTATACACAGCTAATAACATGTTTTTCAACATAACAATCTCCAGATAATGGATACAGTGGAATCCCTCTATAGTGCATTCTTTTATAACAAATTTTCCAATATAACAACACTTTTCAGAATTCCCAATTATATTTATCCTTTATTGTTTGTACTGTATGTAGCGAATGAATGTCTGTTATTACATACATATTTCATCAGTCTGGACCAGGTTGTTATAATGAGATTTCACTGTATTAGTTATCCCTCAGTATTAGCATTAGGTTATCCTGGTGTGCGAGGACGATGGTGTAAGCTGGCTAAAGAGAATATTCACAACAGCATGGTCAGAAAAACTAGTACCAGATGACTGGCAGAGAGCAATAATTGTACCCATATGGAAAAATAAGGGCAACAAAAGAGAGTGTGATACGTTCAGGTGCATATCTCTGCTCAGCCACACAGGAAAGATATATGCACAAATCATAGAAGAGAGTAAGACTGACAATAGAATCCTAGATAAATAAGACACAAATTTGGTTTCAGTAAAGGTATGGGGTGACCAGATGCTATATTTTCACTATGACAGCTGATCGAAAAGACAATTGTATATGACCTACAACTAAACATCGCTTTCATAAACCAAGAAAAGGCATTTGACAGAAAACATTGTGGCTAATATTGGAGGACTATGAGTGCATGGACAATTATTAGACAACATAAGAGCTTTATACAAAGACTGCTAGAGCGTAATCAGAACTACTGAGGGCACAACAGACACATCTCAAATAAAAATAGGTGTTAGACAAGGCTGTGTACTATCACCACTTCTGTTTATAACATATATGGACAGGGATAACTAAAGAAGCAGACCCGAGAAACAAATTCATCCCTGCAGAAGCATCAAATGAAGATCACAGCTCACTCAACGAACTGATATTTGCATAACTGATATGTTTAAAATACAAACGAATCTGAAAACGAATTACAGCGGCACACACACTTGTTCCATACAACCTTCGAACAACAAAACATGAAACTAAACACATCTAAAACAGAGACTATGAGGATAAGCAGAACACAAGGCCAGTTAAATGTATTCAAATAACCAACAATCATAATGCAGCAAACAAGATTTAAACCAGGTCCACTCAGATGGCACCTTCTCGCCTCAAAACTTGAGTCCACACATTTTCCATCTATGACCACACTGCATCCCTACACATATGTGATTTTAGTCCGACTTTCAATGTGTATATTCTCACACACTGCACAGGTATATACATTTCTTGAGAACCATAAATATTCAATATCAGCATGTGGCAGAAAGCCGTAGTGCTACAAAGACCAATTAGGTCTACTTGTACACATAAATAACACATATACATAAATGCGTTCAACTCAAGTTTTGAGGCAAGAAGGTGCCATCTCAGCAGAGCTGATTCAAATCCCATTTGCTGCATTATGATTTTTCTTAATAAATCCTCTATGCTTCTGATTATATTATATTATATATAATTATGTTATATTATTCAAATACCATTAATGAAAAGATATTTTCACATTCTGTAACCAATTTAATATCTACCTTATATATAGAGGGATCTTCTGACATAATGGTTAAGCCATTTGCATTGTGCTCAAGATGCTGCAGGTTTGAACCCAACTCATATTGTCTTGTTTATAAAGTGGATTTTTGTGGAGATCCCTGGGAATTATTGTTTTAAACTAAGGAGTATGTACTATGAGTGGTACTTGTGGCAAGCGATGTGCACTTTGCAACTTTGTTGAGGAAACGGGTACAGGTACATGTGAAATTACACGAGGCAAAATGAATGTCAATCCCCTACATTGTTTGAGCCATAATATAAACATATACACAGTGGAATACCTCTATAACACATTATTGTATAACAAATATCCCTCTATAACAACACTTCAAAGTCATCAATTATATTTATTCTATATTGTTTATACTGTTTATGAAGAATTTCTGTTATTACATACATATTTTGTCAGTCCGGACCTAGCTGTTATAACGGGATTCCACTGTATAAAGTACCCACTGCATTAATGTGTGCAAGAAATAAAATAGTGTTGCATACAGATCCGCAAGGATCACTACTTTCGATAGTGAAGTTACAAAAAAATTGTATGATTCTGAAATGCAAGTCAGCAAGAATCCCTATCAAAAATGAATCCTGCATAGTCAAAGGTGGAAGGAGCAGACGAGAGAAAAGAAAATCATAACCAGACAACATTAAAGAATTCACCAGTCACGATTTTTCTACTCTCATCTAGTTGCTGAAAATATAATTCATTGGAGGACTCTACTGCTGTATCCAATGAAGTACCCCTACAATCCTGACATGTTATATGTATTAAGTACTCTTGTTTACCAATAATATAGTGTGGAATGATAAAATGAAACATATATACATAAACTCAACAACTGAAAATTAATTTGATCCAAACTAAAAAATAAAATCCTAAAAGAGTTTATAATAACCGCTCTTCAATAGAGAAGTCATTTAGTGAAGAGTTTATAATAATTGCTCTTCAACAGAGAAGTCATTTAGTGAAGAGTAAATACCCTCAAGAATAATTGATCTTACCAGGTAAATGAAATATGAATACTTTTAGAATGAATGTTTTCAAGAATAATTTATATTAAATGAAATACTGTTGTGCCATTGACGCAAATAAAATGGTGACGCAATGCATTTCCATTCTGTGGACTATATCCTGCTGGGAATCTAGTAGGACCATTGTCCTGCTACAAAAGAGATCCAGGGGTGTTTGAGAATGAATGATGAAGAAGAAATAAAATACAGAAACTGTTAGAGTTAATGTTCTCAAGAACAATTAATCTTTAAATTAAGAAAAGTTATTTTTAATACTCTCACAGCCATTGAAGTCTTTTGTCAATGAAACACAATATCCCTTACACTGACTTCTTTTTTGTGAAATTTAGCACATTCTACGCTGATTTATTCAGTGAGACTTTCCATTTATTATTTTAATAGCATCGCAAAATTACGGAGCAGATTATTAGATAAATTCGGCGCTGATAACTTTTATGATTTGATAGTGGGTTTTCAACGAACACTTCAAAATGGACAATGTAGCTGGTGATACCCATTAAAAGGTTACACTGATTCAGACGTTTTAGTGAATAACTGCGATAAAACAGACTTAGAATCATATACAGAATTGGACTATGATTCAAATAATGATGGTTGCATGTCTAGATAGGCCTATGGGTCCAGGAGCAAGTGATGGACCACTTCAAAAATGGGTAGTGGCACTGCCATTATTTGACAAAACCATTCTAAAATTAATTGCAAATGAAAACATTTCGATAAATTTGAGATAAACATTTTTTGGAAAGTCTATTCTTGTCTGAAAGTTTTCAAATTATTGGTTGATTTTTTAAATGATGTCTTAAACTGAAAACACATTTACAATACTCATCATACTAAAAAAAATGTGGCAGTGGGAAACGTGGATTAAATAGACTTGGCAGTGAAAGTGCTAACTTTAAAAGAACATTTTAGAATGAAGATTAACTGTAAAAATAAACCAGAATAGCTGTAGTGCAAGTCATGATTCAACAAAACAAACAAGCAAATTTGCTGTTATAAAGACTGCTGATGTTAAAAGGCTGCTGATTTCTGAACTGAAATTGTACAATTCATATAATTGTATATATCCTATTTTAGTTATTACGGATACATACTTATTTTGTCAGTCTTTATCAGTCTTTTGTTATAAAAGGATTGCACAATTGTGTTATTGTGTAATGGATTCTGGTGGTCATTAGTTTTCTTCTGTGATCATTCTAGTAAAATCAGATATCTCTTCATCATTTAAACCTTCGTGCATAAATACATTATGCTGTTAGATTAAAGAAAGTTGTTACATTTGAATATTTCCTCAAAGTATGTAAATTTTCTGTAGGGAACTGTCAAAGATGGAAGAACCAGAGAATGACAAAGAAAATCATGGATGGGCAAGGACTGGAAAGATTTAGATTTTCCCTCACCCATCTGCATCACTGAAGATAGAAATCAATGGAGGACTCTGTGTATTCATGCATCCAATGTGGTACCCCTACAATCCTGATAGGTTATGGGCTTATAGATGAACAAATTTTCTGCTACTTTTGGCTTTTATATTCCTTTGGATAGTAAATCCAGCCTCCTTTTTCAACTCTTATTCCATGCATTGCAAGTCACTGTGTTATTCTTTGTTCCACTTAGGTACCAAAAAAAAGCACATTACTGATCAACCAACACACATAAATTGTTTAATTTGGGCAAAAATATGACTGGACTGTAGTAAGACAAATCCAAGCAAACATTTTGTTTTCACAATGGAAGTATCTTTCACACAGACAAGTACTATATGTATGTCATCATTTTGTACACATTTTAGACAGTCACTGTGACACGTTTCAAAATACAAACAGCTCATTTCAGTATTCATATCCTTACTGTTAATAAAATGTCCACGTGAAATCACTCAACAATTTCTGCACATCTAAAATCTCAATGTATTCCTGAACTTTGAAAGACAGATAAGGAGTTCAAACTTTATAAGCTTCAACTTATTCATTTTTTGAAAGACTACCCGGTCAGCAGTACCAAAATATCTTGAAACAAATATTGTGGACAAAACTAGCATGCTCGATGTTGTTAGTCAAGATCTTGCAAATGATGTTTGACAGACTTAAACGGTGTCTTTGAGAAAGTTCTATAATATGACTATCAAAGGAATACTCTTTAAAAGAAAATATATTACAATTAAACAGATCGAACAATGAAAAATGAGTAGGTTAGGGAGGGAGAGAAATTAGTTAACTAATAAGTGTGAATCTCACAATACTTTCTTTGTAAATGTTTGGCCTGTCTTATCGATAAAATATTAATGTATGTCCTATTTGGAAGAATTTCATAAGTTCTGTCATAAGTTATTAATGATTTTAACTGAAAGTGCATGAACACTTCATCCAGTCAATCTATCTGGCAACAATTCCACAATTGTGTGTCCAGTTTGGAATGTCATGCTGCTATTTCCCCATGGACTAGTAAATAAACTGTTCTGGGAATTCAATGCCATAAAATAAAGTTCAAAATATAGATAATAGGAGGCAGTGACAAATGACAAGCATGACGAATGGGAATAACGTGTAGTTCTTGAGAAGCAACATGAGCCACTGTACTTTAGTGATTAGACACACGTGTATTGCCAGTGTCCACAAGAGTAGCAAAGAATAGCATAACTGTTTACCTTGCATGCATGTCGCAGGAAGCGACTACGGTGGTTATGGGAGTGGTGTGGACTTTCCCACCTCATACAGAGTCAAAGTGATCCAGAAGCCATGCTGAAGTCAGATGTATCAGACTTAAAGGAGCAGATATCGCAGCACAGCTGTAAACCATGAAACAATGTATTCCTTTCTCCAGACTACATCCTGCTAAGCTACAGCAGTTTGAGAACGACCATATAAGAAGTTATTAGTGTATTTCTCAGCCTAGTGATCCAAGATTCAATTCACAGTTCAACTTGAAACAGTTTTAAATCACCAGCGGCTGCCCACATTCATCCATTGCATGTTATTGGTCAATGAAAAACATAGGCCTAACACGTACTCGCAATGCCTCATATGAATTCTACAATACACCTGATATGAATAATATAAACTTGACTTTTTTTTTATCTTATGGAGCAAAAGATATATGGGTTAATGTTCAGTATTCTCCAATATAAATGAAATACAATTCACAATGTAGCTTCACAAGTTGCACATTTATAAGATATATAAATATAAACATAACTCTTGATAAGAAATAACAAAGACTTAACAACAACATAATAATAAGATATAAATGCTATATTTATTTGAGAAAATAAAACCATTTCAAAAATACTTAGCTTCAGTTGCTCAATAAATAACAATATAAGATGTAAGATGACCATAGCAGTAAATGTCCATATAGCTAATGCAGGGAAGGTTGTATGTGAAGTTGTCTACCAGTGTCCATATAGCTAACTCAGAGAGAGTTGCATGTGAAATTGTCTATCAGTAAATGACCATAAAGCTAACTCGATGAGAGTTATATATGAAGTTGTTTACCAGTTTCCATAAAGTTAACTCTGGGAGGGTTGGATGTTAAGTTTACTCTTAACTCATAGAGGTTTGGATGTGAAGTTTTCTATAAGTGTATGTGCAGAACCCAGATGAATGTGAAGTTTTCTATCAGTGCCCATCCAGAACCCAGATAATTGTGAAGTGTTCTATCAGTGCCCATGAAGAACCCAGATGAATGTGAAGTTTTCTATCAGTGCCCATGCAGAACCCAGATGAATGTGAAGTTTTCTATCAGTGCCCATGCAGAACCCAGATGAATGTGAAGTTTTCTATCAGTGCCCATGAAGAACCCAGATGAATGTGAAGTTTTCTATCAGTGCCCATGCAGAACCCAGATGAATGTGAAGTTTTCTATCAGTGCCCATGCAGAACCCAGATGAATGTGAAGTTTTCTATCAGTGCCCATGAAGAACCCAGATGAATGTGAAGTTTTCTATCAGTGCCCATGAAGAACCCATATGAATGTCAAGTGATGTATTCTATTGGTGTCTATACAGTTCAAATATCAAATGAATGTATGTGAATGAAGTGTTTTTTTTTTAAAAGATGTATACAAATTGTGTGTAAGATAACAGCTGAAATACAAAATAAAAATTCAATCTATGCCCACAATACTATCAGGAGATTCAAGAAATCAAGCCTCATCCAAGTTTTGTATTGGCTGAATTCTTCAGGTGTTCCATGATTTTTAGCTCCTTCTCTTCCTTTCTCCTGTTACGCTCCTCATACTCCAACCTGGCAGACCATACAAAAAAAACCATACATTACATTATAGTTCCTAAAGAAGAAGTAGAGTGTGAAGAATCAAAGAACAACTTGCTAAGAACAGTAGAGAAGGTTTGAAATGTAAGAATTGTATAGACTGAGCTGAAGAAGACAGAACAGAACTCAGTAAAGAAAGATACAATTAAATCCCATTATAACAAATTGGTCCAGATCTATGTATTTATGTAAAAACAGAAATGTGCGGTCATATCTCCTAGTCAAAATGGACGTGACCATTTCTAGGGATTATGAATTTATATAGAAATCCTAAATGGGAGTTTACCCTACAAAAGGATAGGTTTAGTGTCAACACTCTCTTTTAGGGTTTAGATACTCACCACCCCTAGGAATGTTCAAGTCAATATTGGCCCGGATATAGTGGCAATAGTTCAAAATTCACTATATACAATATAAGAAATAATAAAAATAACAGGATTTTAAAAAGTATTGTTAAGGAGGAAGATTTGTTATCAACAGATGTGCTAAAGAAGGATCCCACTGTTATTATAATATGATAACTGTTGCCCATTTGCTCTCTAAACAGACACTGGAGAAAATCTGCAAAGAATATTCCAAAGAATCTTTCTTTCTTTTCGCTTTACACCCCTTTATGCCTTTCAGCGACAGGGGTAGAGGAGTTCTCTGGATATGGCCTTTTTTTCCATTGATTCTTTTATTTCTGTAATCCACCGTGTCTCCAAGAGTTATCTCCATCACCGGGTTACAGCATGTAGCCCTTTTTGACACCATTTGTAATTCTAAATGTTTGTGACTGCTCCCAATTGCTAAGTACATGGGTCACCATGCACTTGTGAAGTTATCAAACAATCTTGATAAATTTATTGGGGCAGTCAAATTTTCCCATGATCTTCCATCTATTTCTGTTGACAGTGTCAGAAACTTTTGTTAACCTTTAGCAAGCTAAGGGTGGTACGGATCCCCTCCAGTACTAGCTTAGTTTTGACGAAAGGTGTCCGGGGCCACCTATAAACAAGGCGTGTTTATATGACGTAGCACAGCCTTATTTGGTAATGCACATAAACTGGGACATGCACAGATGAAGCCTATTCATTTCCACTTTAGATAGAGGTAATTTTAGTGACACTGAGTCTTTCAGAAGCATGGATATCAACATTTTGAAAGATGGAAAAGTTGAAAATTTGCATGTCCCTTCAGCATATAGCCATGATTGGCATAGCGAATTCGATAAAGTTGCTGGACATATAGGCCTAACTGATAACGTTAGTGTGTTAGACGTGTTTTGAGAGGTAAGTTGATTTTTAGAATAGAATATAGTATTGATCATGATTCAGATGTTGAATATCGACTGTAGAGCGATAAAAAATGACTGGATCTATCTTTCAGATAACGATTTATGGCAAATCTATAAGGTTCATTCATTCTTACCAGTGACATTATGATGATTTGACAATGAAACCACATAAATACTATTTGAATTAGGTTTATTTTACAGGGTTCCCACTTCAGAAAATATAAAAACCATAGATAAGTAATTTTTTAATAATTTTGTTTCCTTTTGTCTGTTATAATTTCTTTATTTTTTGGTGGAAAATCATCTTTACCACTTTCTAATACATCTGGTATCACACACACACACAAGTAAAGAAATTACACCAATATATGCAGTATTCAATTCTTTATTTATATGTACAAATATTTATTAATTATCTCTAACAACAAAAAAGTTATTGAATTTTTAAAACAGCCACAATCAATAACACAAATTCTCAAAAAAAGAATTCAGTGGCAGGGGGAAGTTTTTTTAATTTGTAAACACAGCTTGCTAAAGGTTAAATCTACAAATGTCATGTAGAGATTGCACTGTTGTTCTTGGTATTTGTCGAGCTGTAAATATCATATTGCAAGTTCTGCTGATTGCTCTAAAGCCACGCTGTATCTTTGGTAGTATATTTTGTTCTAGATGATCATTTAGGCGGTTGAGGACTCAGGCAAGTATGTTGCCAGCAATCGACAGAAGAGAGATTCCCCTGTGAGTATTACTGTTGCCATTGATTGAAATGCACTTGTAAAGGTGGACCATATTAGCATCTTTCATTTCTTGTGGAACAAGTTCTGTAGTCCAGATTGAGTGGAACAGATCAGCCAGTTTCTGCTTCAGATTGGGTCCTCCTGCTTTCTAAACTTCTGCTGGCAATGAATCAGCACCAGGTGCTTTTCCATTGAACAGTTGGTTGGATGTTTTTATAACTTCACCCATGTTGGGTGGGATGTCGAGCTTGCTGTTTTATTTGAACTTGTGGCATACTTCATTTTCACATGGTAGATGGTTGGTTGAGGACATTCTGGAAATGTCTGCCCAACGTTCTAATATCTAAGGCTTCTTATCAGCATTGGTGCCATTGGCATCAAAGATTGGCGTCAGGTAGAAAGACGAAATTTTGATAAAAAATTGTATACACAGTGTGAACAGAGCCAAGACTTACCTATGTTTAATGATTCTCTCAATGATCATCTGAGTTGTTAGGTCATTCTTGCTGTCTATTGTCGTGAACTTGCCAAGGCGTTTTGGTTCCTGATTTGATGGAAAATTTAGAATTGTAAAACGAAATACCGGGTATATGTTATAGAATGTAACAAAAACAAAATACTATAAGTTTCTGAAAGAAAAATAAGAACAATCATGCAGTTACAACAGACATTTTAATATGCGTTCGCCTTCCCTATCAAGGAAGGTAAACAGATAGAAACAGCAGAAGATTGTGTTTGTATAGCAGCAATCTTACAACATAATTATTGGACTAAGCAATCATAAATCTGTTATTAGAATAGAGGTAAGCAGATGTGAGACATGTGACAAACAGTGTTAGGATACAGAATTTAGATGTAGGGGCAACCCAGATTTTTACATCCCATACATAAACAAAGTAACCCAGAAGTTGTGCTGAAGTTGGATGTGTCAGGTTTGAAAGGTGCAGATATTGCAACCAAGCTATATACCATAACACAGCTTACTTCATTCTACGGACTATATCCTGCTAAAATGTTCAGGAGTTTGAGAATAACACAGATGAAGGAATGTCTGTAATGTATCTACTTACTTCATATGGGTCTGTGCCATCCACATCAGGCATAACTGGTGTCATGCCATGACAGACCAGATCCACCTACAAACAAATACAATATGTCAAAATTATTGTGCCTAGTCCCAAAATAAAATGATTGCAATATACATTCATACAATCAAGCCCGTACCCTCTTAAGACCATATGATGTTGACAAAATCTCTGCAATCTACCCTGTCCTTAAATTTACACTCCAGGTGTTTCCATCATCATCAAATGCATAAACCCCTCAGGGACATAACGGTGCCACTCTGAAAACATCAACACAAAAATGTTGCCATGCCTCTGTTATCAGTTCTTTGTTTAAGTGTGGAGAATCTTAATCCTGTCCAGTCTCCAACTTTCTTCTGACCTCCTCCTGTTCCCTGGAAGATAGTACAACACCGCCTATGTGTTGCCGGGGTCCGAAAGGGGAGCAAAGAATAGCAACACTGTTTACATTCCATGCATGTTGTAAAAGGCGACTAAGGAGGTTATGGGATGGAGTTGGCTGTCCCATCCCATATAGGGTCAGTGACCCAACGCATTCCGTTCTCTGGACTACATCCTGCTAATCTGCAGGAGTTTAAGAACGAACGCAGGAGAAGAAGTAATACACAAGTTTGTGACATCTCACCACGACCCCATTTTCTGGTATAAATATTAAAATACTAAATATTAAATATATTGTTTCTTGATTATAAACTGTTTCACAGCATACGGGGCATTCCCATAAGTGCTCTACCCTCCGCTCCAGCAGCCATCCCAGTGTATGTAGACTCAAAGTCCTGGTCAGGTGCTGATTGTGATTGTGTGATCTTCAGGACTTTCCAAAAAAGTTACTTTTCCTCCCCTCACCTCTAGACACTCCCATTTCTAACATTCTCTGTATGTGTATGTTCTCAGTCTCATTGACATTATCTTCATCTTAAAATGAATGTATGACTGCCTTGATTAAGTCTGCTTTATCTCTTCTCACCAATGTGCCGTTTATCGCAGCATTGCCTGCCAATAAGTCAGCACTCTAGTTTCCTCTGACCCAAGCATGACTAGGGCAGTATATCCATGTAATTCTCTGGACAATTGAGTTGTTCAATAAGTCCCACCATTCTTTTCTTAGCAGAACTTTTCTATCTTGCACAGTATGCTTTGAGAGTCTGTAAGTATTACTGAGTGTGTTGATGTATCAGTTATCAACCAATTAAGTGCTGCTGTAACTCCCTCTATCTCCATGCTTATGCTTGATGTGACAGTGGAATATACTGAAGATTTCTCAACCAACTTCTTGCTGTTTCTGTAGGCAAAAAAACCCCGACAACTTTTATTTGTGTTTCTGTTAACGGAGCTATCTGTGTATATAATTATGTCTTGTGGTTGCGAGTGTGGTTGGGTGAGTTCATGCACTGTATCCTGAGCCCCGATCGGCACCCGTCCATTTCCGACACACTTTATCTAGTTGTATTATTATTTTAGTCAATGATTCCTTCTCAGTGTCTACCTCCACCCATTCACTGCCATTTCCTATTTCTTCAAATTCACAAACTCTCCGTAGTGTGTCTTCAGCCTCTGCCATCCATGATATGAACGCTTGATTCGTTTTCCCTTTGATTCATCTAGATATTGGTGTAATGGGTGGTGGATGTATTCTGTCACTTTAAGGTACGACCTAACCTGTGCTACCTGATGTCGCACTCTAATGTTGGGGAGATCAAGCAGAAATTTCATAGCATGGATGGGTGTATCTCTAGTATCTAGCCTCATTTTGGACTTTTTTCAATCTATCAACTTGTGTCTGTGACAGTGTTAATAGGCAGAGGCCATAATCTATGACAGATAGCACCATCACTTGCAGAAGCAAAAAAAGTACCCATGTACTGCTGCATGTCGAAGGTCGCCATAACCTCGATAGCACTGATCCCTCTTTTAGCCTTCTGAATCATATTTGTGACGTGTTTGTTGAATGAGAGACTTTTATCAAAGATTATCCTAAGATATTTACGGTCCTGTTCTCTTTCAATGCATAATCCCATGCAAATGACAGCTGGCAGTGTGTCATTGACCAGATTATTATTTAAGGAGTACCAGACGACCTTTACTTTCGGGGATTGATCACAGCATTGTATGTATCGTTACATTAAATATATTGTTCTGACATCCTACTGTTACTCCCAACCATCTAACTAGATGCTTGGTCGCATGAGTGTCTAGTATTTACAACTTCATAGATCTGCTTTATAAACTATAGGAGAAACAGCAAAATATTTTTTCTAACTGAACAATGCATCCATTTTCATCAGTTTGATTGACCTTAATTATCTTGCACCTGGAAGCATCTCTGGTATCTTTTAATTGCCAACAAAACCTCTGCAGTTAGTAAACAAAGGATGAAAACAAAATAAATAGAGAGAGAGAGAGAGAGAGAGAGAGAGAGAGAAAATGTGACATATGTTGAGGATTAGAAAACATAACAGCTTACTTTAAAATGTTCCATTAGTTCTGGAGTCACAGAATATGGAGCTCCAATGACAACCTCTGAAACATACTGAAGATTTAAAATACAAAATTTACTTGTCAGTGACAACAATCTACAAAACTTAAGATCTCAATTTATTATGATTTCTAGAATTAAAAATATGTAGTAATAAATGTAATAATAAATGTAGTAATAAATGTAGTACATATGAAGTCTGTAAGTAATTGTTAGATGATAATGAAGATCTGCACCATGATCACATGTGGTCTACGAGCACTTGTATATATAGTATCTAAGATCTACACCATGAACATATGAGATCAACGAGTGATTGTATATATGATATCTAAGATCTACACCATGAACATATGAGATCAACGAGTGATTGTATATATGATATCTAAGATCTACACCATGAACATGAGATCCACAAGCTATTGTATATACAGATTTTATTGTATGTAGATCGCCAGCGTTATTTTTAAAGAGTTTTGTAAAACTGAAATCATTTATCCATGTCCCAAAAAGTCTAAGAAAAGTGGATGATCTTATTTTCTTCATGTAAAATCTCCCACCCCCAACAAAAGACCTATCCGTGGCCCTTTATATTGCCATAAATATGAATTTGACTTGTCAGAAATACAAATATATGTTTGTTTGTTTTTCGTTCGCTCCATTGTAACCATCACGGATATCCGTGCGATTTCCGCCGGGAGCGTGATTACGTTGTGCCACCGTTATGCGCCTTGTAGGCCTAGCACATCCGATTTCGGCATGCCTTGACAATTCGGGTGGGCTACCCTTAGCCTGTGACAGCCTCTACATCTGTCTCCAGGCACGCGTAGTGGAGACTCTTCGCCCAGGCTATTTTCTTGCTCTTAATCTGACTCAAACGAGGTGTTCCACTGTCTATGAACTTGTCTCGTGTAATTGGACGTGCTGTGCCTGTGCCCATTGGGTACTGAACCGTTTCTCATCCGTGAGCCTGGTTCCTTAAGGGGAAGAACTCAACAGAGGAGTTGGACCCTGGCTCTTTCGCCCTCTTAGCCGAGGTGTCATTCACCGACATCGTGTACCCCTTGTCCAAGTTCGAGTCTCACACCACGCGTTTGAGAGCAAGGCGTTCTCGAGCTGAGCGTCCTTGTCCCAATAGCGCCTGAGCCCATCAGGTACTGAACCCTTTCTCTCTTCAAGTGTATTTCCGGTGTAGGAAAACCTGACAGTAGAGTTGGGCCAGGGCTAAATCGTTGTCCCTTTTGTGCCTGAGCGAATCGAGTACGGAACCCTTTCTCTCTGCAAGTTACTTCCGGTATAGGAAACCTTGACAGTAGAGTTGGGCCAGGACTGCCATCGTTGTCCCTTTCTTGCCTACACCCATCGGGTACAGAACCCTTTCTCTTTGCAAGCATATTTCCGGTTTAGGAAGGCTCGACATTAGAGTTGGGTCTTTTGCTTTACCAAACGCCGATGGATTGGTCTGGGTCTGTTAGGAACTCTGGTAACCAGAAGCCCGTCTCGAGCTGACGGAGCTTGTAGTTCCCTTTCCTAGGGACTTTTCACTTTCTATTTGCAGTTCGCGCTGCCCTCTAGCGCTGTTCTGCCCTTTCATTGTTTCATTGTACTCTGTATGAAACATATTTGTCTCTTGCCATGCATTTACCTTTACGTGCATTTTACATTGGCCGCCCCTCCAATGTTCGGACTGGACTGACTAGCTTCACTGTATGTCGACAGTGTCGCTATATGTGGTGATGCTGGTGGTGTCGGAGATATTGTCTGTCTCTTGTGCAGGCAAATCTCTTTCCATCTGCTACCTCCACATTCTCGGACACGATCCCCAAATGATTTGGCCAGAATCAGCACGAGGTGCTGTATTTCTGTTTCCAGGGTGCACCACGTGGAGGTACATTTGGGATCTTGGTTATCTGTTAACCCTGGGTCTGCCTAGAGCAATGCGTTCCCTTTGCACCCCTACAAATATATGATCATTGTGATTATTTAAAATAAGGGTAGATCCTCTCACAATTTGAGAACTTCCCAGTAGATCACCAAAACTTCCCAGTAGATCACCAAAACTTCCCAGTAGATCACCAAAACTTCCCAGTAGATCACCAAAACTTCCCAGTAGATCACCAAAACTTCCCAGTAGATCACCAAAACTTCCCAGTAGATCACCAAAACTTCCTAGACCCTGGTATGTCTAAGGTCTATGCCATGAACATATGAAGTCATATAATAACACTGTTTTAAGTAAGTGTGAAATAGTGAGAAAAGTAATCATATAGATCAACTATAAAACACAAGTCCACAAAAACATGCACAATACAGCACTGGTTTACCAGTGCAGTGATTTACGGATTCAATTCACTGGTTTACTGGAAATATTTTTTTAGATCGACCTAGCTTAAAGAAAAGTGACAAGATCTTTCGGTAAAGTAAAGGCAGCGGGCACGATATTGACCACATCAACCATTTGTATACCATTAATCAATGAAAAATATAGGCTCAACATCATATTCTGACTCTAGTGTGAATAAGGGGAAGTACTTTTTTTACCAGTGAAAATGAGCAGTAAATATTTGGAAGCAATAGTAATAGGATTGTGGAGAAAAATGGGCAATATATTTACTAGAGAAAATATATACTCAATACAAAATAGAGTCCTGCCAATATAGTATGTCAACATGACATCCTTTTTTAAAGCACAGACAACTGTTTGTAAGAGACTGATGGACAGCTTCAATAAAAGACACAAGAAATGGATGGTTAGAAAGCATCTTGAAAGATACCTAGTCAATTTCAAGTGATTCCATGACTAGCGACTGAGCTGAGCTCTCAATGAAATAAAGTGCTACTAGACATGAGAACTGATTGTTTTCCCTTGTTACTCTCAGTTATTTCCCCTTATGTTTTATATTTCATATTCTACAGCTTGCTTCGTTAAATTTATATCCCACTAAACAGGTAAGTACTTAACATTAGTACCAGGTACTGGCTATAATGAATCATAAATTCAGTGGAATTGATTCTAATATTTTGCAACCATTTCTTCGAAAGATATGAATTATGTATGCATCATGATTATTATAGTTGACTACTTACCCTGCATGCCAGCACGCTCAAAGTTCTTTCATGAAGGTTCATAATGGGGTAGTTAGAACCTTTATATCTGTTTACAACCTGTCAACATACAACAAACATTAACTGTCAGCATACAACAAACATTAACTGTCAACATACAACAAACATTAACTGTCAACATACAACAAACATTAACTGTCAACATACAACAAACATTAACTGTCAACACACAAACTTACAAAACTTGGGCTGTTTAATGCATACATAATACCTGTATTGATATACAGATTACGAAAGCTGGAAATCCATACACACAATAGACACTAAATTAATCACCTTTGAAAATAACTGTCTTTAAAGAATATTGAGCATAAAAGGTACAGGTTTTTAAAAGAAGCAGTTTACTGATGAAAGAGACAAAGCAAGTATTTGTGTCCAGTTTTAGATCTCAATACATGTTCATGTTATAATATTAAGTTGATAGTAGTGGAGTTTACGTCATAATTAAGTTGATTGTAGTAGTGATGTTCATGCTTGCCTCTTTAAAGTTTGCTAATAGAGTCTTTCCAGGTGAAATAAACATCGGAATAATTTTCATGTAGAAATTTGTGATTTAACCTTTAGCAAACCAGATTAAAAAATATGAAACGTCTCTCTGCCATCGGATTCTTTTTTGAAAATTTGCATTATTGATGGTGACTGTTTTGAAAATGTGATAATTTTTTGGTTGTTGAAGATATTTAAATAATATTTGCACATATAAATAAAGAATTGAATTCTGCATATATTGGTGTAATTTATGTACGTGTGTGTGTGTGTGTGATACCAGATGAATCAGAAAGTGGCAAAGACATTTTTCACAAAAAACATATTTTATAACAAATAAAGAGGAAAAAAAAATAGGAAAAAATATACCTTACTTATCGAATTGTTTGGCAACACTGTACACTAAATCACATGCAAATCTGTTGTATTTATGTTCGTTCATTGCGAAATTATCAAAATATTGCCGGGGGAACTGTATAAAACATGTAGATTTGCAGTAAAATCATTCTTTGAGCTTAGGCAAGAGTCATTTTTGGTGCCACTACAACATATTCGATATCAAACATGTACAAGTCCCCAAACCAACACGGCATTCTGTATATTCACTACTGTGATACTAAATAACTAGATAATTCATGATTCAAGCCACGATTCAATGTTATTTTATTCTAAATTTTGTTATTTTTGTTATTTTATTCTAAAGGTCTATAAAACCGATCCACCATCATTGCATCATACAGGTGTGCAGATGTGGTCAGATTAATTGCTATAAATCGTGTACCTTCCACCTAGACATCTTTACAACAATCATGTCGGACGTGGGAATGTACCGGCTTTCGATTGCGCATGCCCCGAACTATGTGCTGGCTGTGATATCATTGGGCCGAATGCATCCGACAACAGTAGACAGCCGCAATTAAAAATTTTGTCGATCACACTTAACCAAAGCGCTGTGAAGGTTAAATTATTTTGTTGTTTTGTTGATCCAGGATGTTTCTATTGCATGGTGATTGCTTCGCTCTATGGCTAAAGTGATGGCACCATAATTGGTCGCCTGCCACAAATTCACATAAATTCCTAACCTTCCGCAATGAAAATGCAGAAAATGGTTCTAACATTATCCCTTATGGTGGTCAGTCATCAACCATGCAACCCACTAAGAATACATCTCCCAATATTTAAATTTCTTATGAACTCCCGCTTGAACTGATCATGTGACACAGCATGCTCCACCAAAAGTCAACCCGCACTGCTTGGCGATAGTTTATTCTTTCACAACATGCACCTGACCCAGCCATAGTTTCTTCTTTCACAACAACATGCACCTGACCCAGCCATGGAAGATATGTGTTAAATCATCGTTCCAGAAATATTAAAACCCAGTCTTTTACTATTATCCTCAACTGACATTTTTCTCCTTACAATGCCTGCATTCTTTGATGAATGTTGTCTAGTCAATATCCTTCAGCTGTAAGAAACTGAATTACTGCTCAGTAGTCCAATGGATTTATTATTACACCAGCAATGTTGTCAACTGTCTGCGGCAGACACTATGCTAACAAGGAGAATAACCTCATGATCGCTACTTGTTCATTGGCTAATTTTTATATCTTCATGTTCCTCAGGTAATGGCATGAACAAGTGTGTTTCATTTGATCATGTCTCATACCAACATTTGCAAAACTGAAAGTACCACATATACTAATTCTAAAGCCCATTCTCCAAAAAAAAAACCCAGAAAAAGTGAAAACACATAATTCCTATCATTTTTGCCTTCCAATTACGGTACCTGCTAGTGGTATACAAAATTACTGTAGGCTTACTTACTGGTAGCAAAAAACCCATAAAAGTCTGATTCATCCGAGTCTCCAAACAATGCGTGAAACTCTTCTTCTGTTTTAACATTGTCCTCTTACACATTGTTGCTATAATCTTCAGCCTCACTGTGTTTTTTCCTTACTTGATTCATTGAATAAAACATCATCTTTTGAGCTATCCTCTATTTTTAGTGCGCTGATGTAAACATAGATCGTGACGATTCATAAATCTCGTGCACCAACAAGCTGATGCAACAAAAAAGTAATAGGTAAGACCAACCTGTATTTTGCTTCTCTCGTCATTTGCATAGCAAGCACACTAATTCCAGATCGTGTTAGAATGTAACCATTGTGATGACATTCGACGACCCAATCTTTAAGATCTTTTTCCAATACGGGAAATAACACACACCTTGTTGAACATCGTTTCTTGGTCTTTGGCATTTCTTTGATCAACATTTTATTTTTCCTCCACTTGGGTATACAAAAATGACGAGCTCCTGCACACTTATTGCTTTATTCAGCATAACTGACTACTTTCAGTTTAAATAATGAATCATAAGCAGATCTCTTTCTTTTATGTTGAACTATTTCCCTATTCATTCTCAAGATTACAGGATAATGTTATTTCTTACCACATGTTCGTTCTTTCATAAACAATTGCGGTAAACATTTGGCAAATGAGTGTGCATTGCATCTGTGCAGAAGCAGGAATATATCGGTAACTTAGAATATATCGAATATATCGGCGCTCCTTATGTGAAGTCAGACTAACATAGTCAGCTGTTGTACACGGTCAAAATTATCAGTATATAAATTGTCGACTCTGATAATAAGCTCACCTGTTCTTAAACTATAACATGCACAAAACTGAAACTATAACATCTGTAAAAGCAGTTTATATAACCTATGATATTCATTAACTTCATGCCAGATTTAATCAAGCGAAAGTCTATTGTGACATTATGTTGCTGAATTAAGAATCCCAGTATATGTAGATCCACCAGTATATATAGATCCACAAACACATCACTAGTACTTACTGGGTCAGTGTGGAGTCCTACAATAAGAAAATCACCCTTCGCAGCTGCCTTCTCTAAGAAATCAACATGTCCAACATTTTCAGAAGTTCAGGAAATCATCCATAAAATATTGTTGTTTATACTATTCATATAATATACTATTCATATAATATACTATTATTATACTATCTAGAGCAGTGATTCTCAACAGGAGTCATATGACAATTATATTGAATAAAATCTAGTACTATATAAGTCAGTAAACATTTAAAAAAATTATCTATAAGAAATTGATAGTACATCAAATAACAATACTGTGATTTGTAAGAGACAACTAAGAATGTTTTAGATGTTGAGTTGGCTGTCACAATTCCACAGAATACATCTGAGCAATATCAACTTTATCTGAGGAATATCAACTTTATCTGAGGAATATCAACTTTAAAATTCTTCCTAGTATCTCTCTAACACAATGGAGGAATAAAGACCTTAAAAGTCTTTTAACATCTTTTTTAACACCATAATATAGGAATACAACCTTAAATAAATTCACAAAATTTAGTTAAGGATATGAAATAGATCAAAAGCTCCAGCCACATAAACAATCTTGTCTCCTGGCTTGGGTTCGATTCCCTCTGAGAACTGAATAATCTTCCTGGTAGTGGTCAAGAATTGTGACACTCCTGTCCAAGGACTTCGTGTGCTTGGGCCCTTTGGGAAATAAAAATGTTTAATGCAGAATCTCTGAATAAACACCAGGTATATAACATCCAGCGTGCTAATATTTGGGTGCTGGTGCAGTCAACTGGTTAGAATGTTAGTACAATAAAGTGGTTAGTGTAGGTTTCTACAAATAAAAGGTGCAATAATTACTTCTTAAGTATATACATGCCCCAAATGAAGAATGATTTTTTAAATTTTATCATTTCATACCATTAATATTGATAAATGTGGTACATATTGTATATTGTTGGAGAGGAACATGATTGTAGAAAATGAACATATCAGTAAATTGTCGAAGTTTTGTAAAAAATAATTACAAATTGTAAAATAGGAAAATATACCAGCTAAATTATTTTTTTAAATAAAAAATATAACTACCCACCAAATTCTCACTGGTTTTGGGGTGTTCTGGTCATGTTTTCATGTATTTTACAATAGGGTCTTTATTTGTGTCAACACAGAATTCATTTGATGTATTTATGCTCAAAAATCTTGATATTATGTACATTTTTCTATTTTTCTCAATGAAGTCAAAAGCAAACAAATATAACAAATCTATATCATAATAACTTCATTATTTACAAGTTTTTGTTTACTTACTACAACTGATTTTATTTTGTATCATATTCTATAAAGTAACTCTACTTGCATAATTATCACTTCCACTCGCCCGTGTGTTCCCGGGGCCCGAATGGGAGCAAAGAATAGCAACACTGTTTACCTTCCACGCATGTCATAAAAGGCGACTAAGGAGGTTATGGGATGGAGTTGGCTGTCCCATCCCATATAGGGTCAGTGACCCAAAGCCATGCTGAAGTCAGATGTGTCAGACCGAAAGGCGCGGATATCGCAGCAATGCTGTAAACCATGACACAGCGCATTCCTTTCTCTGGACTACATCCTGATAATCTGCAGGAGTTTGAGAATGAACGCAGAAGAAGAAGATCACTTCCACTAGTTTGAAATGAACTATATTATTCTATCTTCTGAGTTAGTCGTGTCATCATTACTCTTTGATGTTTCAGGTGTTTCCTGAATGTAAGTTCCCATTATCAAAAGTACCTAAACCTAATCCCGACTTATTTGATCTTCTTGTTACAATGCAGGTAATAATTGTAATTATAATTGCTACTCCAATTTATCTATGAACAGCTATGAATATGAACAATAGATTGTTTGTTCCACATTGTGTATAGAAGCAGTGGTAGTTACTATTATTTATCAAAATTAACAACACACACACTGAAGACAAAACATCATATATTGTTACTTCAACCACATTACTGATGCCAAATAATTCACAATTATTCTTTGTGTGTTACTTTATTGTACATTGATTTAAAATATTTATTATTTTTCAATATCTTTCAGCAATTTCTGAACAATTTTAGAATGCCAACACAATTATAAATCAATCCTCTTTACAAAATGTATACTGTACATATTTCTCCAGAAGACTCCAGAAGACTACAGTCACAAAGGCTACAGGTAAACAAATAAAATAAAGCGTTTTCCAAAATTTTATCAATAAATCTCTTATCATCTTTGATACTATTACATGACATATGTGTGAAATTATTGATTATTTCTCTAGAACTATGAGCTTTGATAGAGTTCAACATTTAATAATAATAATTGTAAACAAGTGTGAACACAACTGTGAATCTCTTTAGAAATTGTGTATAAGTCTTATATGAATTTGTGTACCCTATCTGGAGAATAAATTATAATACTGATAGCAAATTGGGTACTGATTACATCCCATATTAATGAAAATGATTCATTATTGATATCATCTGAAAATAAATTGGTTCTGATGGCATACAAAATTAAAATAATTTGGAACTGATAGAATAAAAACAATTAAAATAATTTGGTTTTGATAGCATTCAAAATTAATTAAAAGAAAATAATTTCGTTCTGATAGCATTAATAACTATATATAACAATAAACGAACTGGGAATTTATAGGCAGTAGTGATATGGTTCTACAGAAGAATGCTGAGAATACCATGGACTGCCAGGAAAACTAATGTAGAGATACTGAAAGAGTCAATTGCGAGACGGAGCTTAATGAATAATATAAGAAAAAAGACAATCTTCATTTTTTGGCCACGTTATGAGACAAGGAGGTTTGGAGAACATAGTCACAACAGGCAAGATTGAAGACAACAACATAACACAATATTAGACAGTTTAACAACCTGGCACGGCAGGGAAACAACAACTTTCCTGATACATAATACTGGAGATAGATGTGGAGAGCCATGATCACCTACACCAGCCAGCATTGTACCAAATGATGACCATAAACAATAATGAAAATAACTTGGTTCTGATAATATTCCACTTTGATGAAAACAACTCATTACCAATAGCATCCAAAAAAAAGTACTAAAAATAATTCAGTACTGATACTATCATAAATTAATGAAAACAATGTTCCGGCAGTACCATTACTAATAGACTATAAAAATTTAAATTTACTGGAATCAAAAATATGACAGAACTATACACAATAATAAATGACATGCAACAAATGTCAGATTGTCTTAAATGCAAACAGTCTGTAGAATATGAAATATAAATAATGTAGGGAAAGGGAAATAATAGAGAAAATTGAAGAGGTGACTACTACAATTTGTAAAGATATCAAGAGAAAAGATATGTCATGAATTTAATATACAATAGAGAGAACATGGCAAGAACAATTAAAAAGTATTCTTAATTTTTTTTTGTAAATGGAGGGAGGGGAGATACAAAGACTTAGGAACAGTCTGTGTTCATTCATTCTCAAACTCTTGCAGTTTAGCAAGATCTAGCCTAGAGGATGGGATGTATTGCGCTATAGTAACAGCTTTGCTTCAATATCTGACCATTTAGAAAAATTGGATACTACATAATTATGCTTGAAAACAATGTAAGCGGCACATAATAATGAGCAGAACAAAGCAAAGAGTAATGATGTGATGCTGACATTCTGGTAGGATCTGAATTCAAATTGCAAGAACATGTCTCCAAGATGGAGATCTCCATCAGAGAATATGAAATGGAAAATTAATGCAAAAAAGGGATATTGGTGGGCAATCAGTTATAAATGTCTTATAAGACCTGACTAAGGAGGTTATGAGGTGAAGTTGGCTGTCCCATCCCATATAGGATTAAAGTGACCCAGAAGGCACCTATCAAATGTAATAATAGAGTGCCACAGTAACTAGGATAACTATGATGCAACACAGTAAGATCAGATAGATCAACCTTTATTTCAAATGTAATGTAGAAAAAGGGGAGTCTTACTGGCGTAGTGGCTATGGTGAAGTGGCTAAATCGTTCGCTTTGTGCACTTTTTAAAAAATAAAATCCCTGGGTATCACTTGAAGTTACGGTGTACATGTGGGGTAACCCAAGCACAATGATGTCAATTCTCTAGACCTTTTCAATATATTAGTTAAACCAGTAACAATAGTACATTATCATAGTTATTCAGCCTATTAGTTAAACCAGTAACAATAGTACATTATCATAGTTATTCAGCCTATTAGTTAAACCAGTAACAATAGTACACAATCCTAGTTATTCAGCCTATTAGTTAAACTAGTAACAATCCTAGTTATTCAGCCTATTAGTTAAACCAGTAACAATAATACATTATCATAGTTATTCAGCCTATTAGTTAAACCAGTAACAATAATACATTATCATAGTTATTCAGCCTATTAGTTAAGCCAGTAACAATTGCACATTATCCACGTTATCGCTTTGGTTTTGTTACTGCTGCACTCTCCACTGTGTCGGATATCCTGTGAGAGTTTGGTTATTTATAATGTCAGATGTATCAGGTCAAAAGGCGCAGATATCGTATCGTAGCACAGCTATAGACCATGACACAACACACTCTGTCCACAGGACTACATTCTGCTAATCTGCAGTAGTAAATTGAAACTTTTGCACTCAAATGTAGTTTGTTTAATATAAAAATGGCAAGACAAATTTCTAGGTTAGCGACAAATTAATGTGATTTGCAGAACAGACACGACTTGTCAATAGAGAAATGTCCTATGTATGCATCTCTTAGGAATTAAAGACAGGAGTCACTTGATGGTATATCTGACGAAGAATGGGACAAAAATGACAAAGAAAATTATGAGCACAGAACATCAGATTGGTGAGAACTTAATTCTTACAAAATTGCTTGCAAGATTTAGAACAGAACTGTGCAGGGATTCGTGTTGTGATGTTGTACACAATGTAATTTTTGAGGGTAGAACTATGCAGAATTTTGTGTTGTGATGTTGTCACACTGTAATTCCTTTTATTCTGTCAAAGTAAGGTCTATGGTGATGCTCATGATAGTGTTAATAATGAATAACAGTGTAAATAATATCAAAGAGAGGATTAAATAAGAAATGATAACAAAGTGAAGGGTAAAAAATAATAATAATAAACTATAACAAAGTGCTGAATAAATAATAATAATAATAAATGATAATAAAGTGAAAGATAAATAATAAATGATAACACAGTGAAGGATAAATAATAAAGTAAAGGATAAATAATAATAAATAATAAAGTAAAGGGTAAATAATAATAAATGATAAAATGAAGGGTAAATAATAAATGATAAACAACTTGAAGGGTGAATAATGAAAAATTATAAAGTGAAAGGTATATAAAAATAAATTGATGGGTAAGTAATATTAATTATAACAAAGTGAATGGTTAATAAAAATAAAAGAAAAATTAAAGGGTAAATAATAAGGGGATATAAGATAATGTTAGATATGTTAAGATGAATACTGTGTTTCCAGCAGCACTTAGCAATAAGGAACACACAGATAATAACATGGTAATCTTAGCGTGTGCATTCTTGACATCTGAATTGTACTAGACATAAACTATCAAAAACACCAGCACATTCTCTTACCCTCCCAATCCCACAAGGAAAAAAACAGATTTGAGTGAACAATGTTCATGGAAACAAGCTATAACAATATGGTGTCTTTCAGACTATATAGAGAGTATTTTGTGAAAGTCATTATCTGATAAAATGAATACAATCTTTTTTATTTATTACAGACAGAAAAGCAATCAGTTGCCTGTGGTTATAAAAGTCTGCAATAAAAAGAAAGCAGCATCTTTTGAAAAAAAATGTAAAAGTGCAACAGCAGAAGGTACCTAGAAAGACACAAACAGATCAAATGTCATTTAAAATGATCATCCAATTCAGCAAAGAAATACACAATAGATGTAGTAAAGCATACCAAGCCTTAGGACAAATGACACCAATCTTCAGAAACAAAAATGTAGATTTAAACACCAAAATAACACTATTCAAAACGATTATTATGCCAATGCTGTAATACCAATCCCAAACATGGACAACGACAGCACAAGGCAAACATAAATTTGTGACATCTGAAATGGCATGCTTACACAGAATCCTAGGAATATCGCTAAGTCAGGGTAAGGAATGAGGACAACCAGAAAAAAACCGGCACCACCACAATCTTAGAATACATCAACAGACAACAGATCAAATGGTTTGCACACATCAACAGACTACCATCAGACAGCATACCACAGCAAGATGTGCTATACAGATACAGTGAAGGCAGACCTAGAGGCCGACCACGAAAACGATGGACCACTGAAATAAAAGAGGCAACAAATTTCACAATATACTCAGCACACAAGAGGGCCATCTCCAGAAAACTCTGCTACCCCTGACGCCGAAAGGCAACAAAGGGTTCCAGCAAATAGATAGATAAATCTAATTCTGAACTTGCCCATGGACCTGTGGAGTGAGCATAAGGAAAATTCTAGAAAAATGTAATAATTTAACACATTACTTTTTTCTTCAAATACAATTTGATACAGCTGTAAGACCATTCTATTGTATTGTTTGTGTTTATTTCTAATTCATAGTTGTTTCTTGATAAAGATCCCTATTGGACAGTAATGCAGAACAAGATCTTGTTCCCTTGTCTTTTGGTATTTTTCATTGACATTACTTTACATTTAGAATTATTGTTATTTACTAGTTATATTAGTAATCAGTGACAATAATACATTATCATAGCTGTTATCACTTATTTCTGTTATTGCAGCACTCTCCACCTTGTCAAATATCCTCTGATTGTTTATTATTTCATTTTATAAATTGTTTTTGGCCATTTGAACAAAATTTGAGCTCTGGCATCAATGTTTTTTTCATAACTAAGCCTTTCCAACAGCAGGAAGAACATTAAAAATACATATCTCATTAAGCTTATCATGAAAGAAATTATGCAAGTGTACACAAATTGTATATGTGAATGAATGAAAGTGTACACCTGATAAGGTTACATATGTTAAAGATTAAACAAAGAGGGCAAATCAAAGAAGCTGCAGGTTGTGCTGATAAACTCACTTCTTCAGTAAAAGACATCTGAAAGGTTCAACATAAGAAATCTATACATAACACATTCTTTAGTCAAAAAGTACAGTCACACAATAAAGTGCATATTATTTTAAACTTTACCACTCCATCAGCGCGAATAAACACCCACTTCCTGTGTACTCCGCTGAACATCATGGCCGAAGAATTGTGATAGTTGCTAAGCAGTTTTATAATCATGGTAAAAAGTTTAAATTTAGCCATTTCTTTCTGAGAAGAGTGGGAACACTACTAGAAATTAAATATAGCCTCGTTTCCAGTAAAGGTTGTGCGCAAAAATCAGCAAATTATTAGCATTCTCAAAGTTTCAGCTATCTTGTTCCAATAATTGCAAATCAAGTTGATATGCAAACCCATTTTTAGTGAAATTCTTATGCTTTGTGTTTCTAATAATGAGGAATTATTGGTAATTACTTTTACTTTCAAAGAAGATATTATGAACAAATTAGTTTGATTTTGAAATAAATTTATAAATATAATGCGCCTAGGTGATCGGACACGAACATGCGAGTCAGCCATTTTATATAAAATTACGCATTTGTCATAAAAGAATTATGTGCAGGGAGAAAATTACATAATTTGTATTGGGTGTAGTAGTTAATGAGCTCCCAGAATAAAACATCTGTTCTAGTCTACAATGAACTCACAGAATACAGCATCTATTCTTACCTTCCAATAAACTCACAGAATAAAATATGTTCTTGCCTCCAATTGATTCACCTAATGGGTTATTCTTCTGTGTTTATTTGCAAACTCCTGCTTGTTAGCAGAATATAGTCCATCTAATGAAATGCATTGTCATCATTTACAACTTAGTTCTGATATCTGTAGCTTCTAAGGTCAATATGACCTATGGTGAGTACTATTTTTTTTCCTAGCATAAAAAAAACTCTATTCTGACCATAAACAATTATTGATTTTGCAATTCAAAGTAATCTGAACAGATCTATATAAGTGTCAATTTTCTTCATCAGATTTAGAAAGGTATCACCCTGATGACTCCTGTAGCTTGGGCTAACAAACACTATAAATTCTACCCCGCAAGTACCATTATAGTTGTGACATGTTCAACATCAAATCTCCACAACTGTAGTACAGATGTGTCATTAATTGCAATCTCCATATTGTAAAGGTAACCGAACAGCAGCTTCAACCTGTTTCCTTAAACACATCTTCAACTCCCAGACTAAGGATGCTTTGAATGCAAGCCAGCCTGCTTTCTCTCACCACCTTATGGTAGAGCACCAACAGATTTATGTGAGACCCAGGATATTGGAAGTGATTATTCCCTCATCCCTAGATTGTGTGAAGCATAAACTTTAAACTTGGATAAAGTTACTGTCCTAGTAAATATCATGGAGCTATTAGAGGGCTGTAGTAATGCATCTACCTCCACTCTCCTACGAACACCATTGCTATGTAGTTACTGGGCAAATCAGAAGACAACACAATTTAGTTTTCAGAAATAATGTTAGGATAGAAACATTTGTGTTTCCAGAGCCACAACGGGGAGCAAAGAATAGCAACACTTTTAACTTTCCATGCATGTCATAAGAGGTGACAAAAGAAGTTATGTGGAGGAGTTACCACCCCATCAAAGGATAAAGTGACCCAGAAACCATGCTAACGTCAGATGTGTCAGGAAAAAGGCACATATATCACAGCAAAGTTGTAAACCAGGACATATTGCATCCTGTTCGCCAACATGTATCTTGTTAATCTGCAGTATGAGAAGAAACACAGAAAAAGAGACACCATATTTGTTAACAAACATCCTCTAGGTCAACAACCACTGTAACAATCTCCTACTTGACCCGCAAAAACTGCAAATTGAAGTTTTGCAATATTATTCTAAGTCACTTTCCTTAGTTGATATCAGTAAGAATATATTCTGCCTCTAGATAGCACATTATCTTCCTGGCTACAATTTTCACCAGTTGATGATGATGAAATAATGTATATCACTGTAAACAGGTAGTCCTTGACATTACAGATAAAATAAAACACTTGAGTTAAATGCAATTCACAATAGAAAGCCATACAAGTGTTTAAGACAATGAAAATCAGCATAAAAACATCTGTTCCTACCTTACTTATGGCACCAACATGATGTTCATCAATAGCCTCTTCATCTCTTTGATGGTGTGTCTTTGTCACCAGCAACATCCTTAAAAAAAAAATCACACAAAAAAGGCTTGTTTTGTAATACCTCTTATGCATACATTCTAACTATCTATAAACATATAACCCATCAGGGTACCACATTGGATGCTTCAGCAGACAGAATCCTCCAGCGATTTCTATCTTCAATGATGCGGATGAGTGAGGAAAAATATTCTCCTGTCCATTCTTTGATGTTGTCTGTCAATGTTTTATTTCTCCCCTCTGCTTCTCCCCTCTTCGACGGTTCCCTTGCAGTATTACTTTTGACAAGGAATCATGTCTGCAGTTCGACAGGGATGCATAATGTCCCCAGTACTTTTTAACATATACTTAGAGCACATCATACAAGAGACATTGCATGACTACAACACGTCTATATCGATCGGAGGTCGCCCTATTTGCAACTTGCATTTCGCTGATGATATTGATCTTATAGCTGGGTCAGAACAATCATTGCAAGAATTAACATCAAAGTTAGAAAAAGTTACCAGCAAGTACGGAATGGAAATCAATTCAGATAAGAGCAAAATCTTGGTAAACAGCAGAGACACAGAAAACCAGACTAATATCATGATGAATGGACATAAGCTTGAAGAGGTGAATACCTTCAAATACCTCGGATCCAGTATATGCAGCGATGGTAAATGCAAAGCAGAACTAAAAATAAGGCTGGAGATGGCTTTAGCGTCCTTGTCAAGGCTAACTGTGATTTGGAAAAGCAACATCAGTGTTGGAGTGAAAATCAAACTGTATAGGTCGCTGGTGCTTTCCGTTGTGTTGTATGGTTGTGAGAGTTGGACACTCACTGCGGACATGGAGAGAAGATTACAGGCTTTCGAGTATAAATGCTACAGAAGAATTTTACGAATTTCCTATAGGGAACATAAGACCAATGTGTACGTAAGAAATAAAGTAGAGATGTGTGCAGGTGTCCAGGAGCCATTGCTTTCAATAGTGAAACGACGAAAACTAGCATGGTTCGGACATGTATGCAGGCACGATTCCTTGTCAAAAACAATACTGCAGGGAACTGTCGAGGGTGGAAGAAGCAGAGGAGGACAAATAAAGACATGGACAGACAACATCAAGGAATGGACAGGGCTAGATATTTCCACACTCATCCGCATCGCTGAGGATAGAATTCGCTGGAGGACTCTGTGTGCTGAAGCTTCCAATGTGGTACCCCTACGACCCTGAAGGGTTATGGGTTTTATTGATTGATTGATATGTCCAAACCATGCAAGTTTTCGTCGTTTGACTATTGAAAGCAATGGTTCTTTTAAATCTGCATACATCTCTATTTTAGTTCTCATGTACACATTTGTCTTATGCTCTCTATAGGAGATTCGTCTGTAACATTTGTATTCGGAAGCCTGTAATCATTTCTCCATGTCCGCAGTGAGTGTCCAACTCTCACAACCAAATAGCACAACAAAAAGCACTAGTGAGCTAGCTATACAGTTTGACTTTCACTCCATCACTGATGTTGCTTTTCCAAATCAACATTAGCCTTGACAGAAATGCTAAAGTCATCTCCAGCCTTATTTTTAATTCTACTTTGCATTTTCCATAGCTGCATATGCTAGATCGAAGGTATTTGAAAGTATTCACCTCCTCAAACTTATATCCATTCATCATGTTGTTCTGTTCTTGTGTTAACCAAGATCATGATCTTCTCTGTGTTGTCTGTTGTATATTATTTAATGAACAGAGAAGAGTGAGCAAGTTTGATTGATCTCCAGAAACAAGTTGTTTTAACCAATCAGTCAACCCATCATCATCAGTTCAATAATGCTTCAGGGTTAGAGGTGCTCCACTTTGGAAACATCAACAATGCTTCTGTTTTCAACGCCTCATTTTGAATGTGTGAAAAATCTTCAATCCTAATTCTTGGTATTATCAATCCATATTTTTCTTTGACTCCACTATTCTTCTCCCACCCTCAAATATCTTCTGCAGTACAGTCATGGGCAGCATACCTCACCATAACCTCAAACCAATACAAGTTTGCAACATAATTGATGTGAAAAACGCAAGAATTAAACCATAAGCCAAAGTCTGATGTAGTAAAGCATACCAAGCCTTAGGACAAATGACACCAATCTTCAGAAACAAAAACGTAGATTTAAACACCAAAATAACACTTTTCAAAACGATTATTATGCCAACGTTTGTACTCACATAGATACCCTCTATTGTTGTCAATTCTGTAAAAGAACATTTTGTGCGCGCATTTTTTTTTTTTGTGTGTGGATTTGTTAGTCATTTAAAAACGCACTATTCACGTTATTATTTTTATTACTTATTGTTATTATTATTATGGTTGAGTTTTTGGTCATCATTGATTATGAAGGACGAACATCATGGGAAACTTGAAATACAGCTGCATTTATCAAGAAAAATGCACTTGTTGTGTAGACCTGTTAAACTGTGAATGACAGGAAGATTTAATTGGTGGCGCCCATCTCCTCTCTCCAATTTTCCTCACATTTACTGGAGAATAAAATAATTTGACCAGCATGCAGTAAAGCCCAAGTACTTAAGTGTTGCTTGAGCCTGAAAGGGGAACATTGTGACCCACCATTTAGGTCATAAGAAGCAATTATGGTGGTTTGTGGATGGAATTGACTGTCCAATATCATATTTTAAAATGACCCAAAAGTCAATCCTAAAGTTGGATTATTAAGTAAAACTGCAAATCGTGACATAACTCATTCCATTCTCCAGGCTAGATCCTGATAACCACCAGGAGCTGGAGAACCAACACACAAGGACTATCATGAAACAATATTTATTCTTACCTGCCAACAAGGTCAGTAGTTGACACACCAGCTGTTCTCTTGCACTCTCTGAAATTGCAAAGCAAAAATTCAGCAAACATTGACTTCTATTTCATTCCAATGTATACTTTCTCCACAAATTTTATGTTACTGAGCTACACTTAAATCTGTTTCTCTTGTAAAGACTGCACCTGTGAATATTTTATGTACAGTCTAGCACCTGCATTCTTCAATACTTTGGTTGCTAATCCATCGGTATATACTTGTAATCATGCTTCTCTGGGGTACATATCTTCAATCATGTTGCATATTGTTGTTTTCTTTTGCAAAGTACTCAGTCCTTTCATAGTGTGTTATTTATAGTGGTTGTGAAAGTGAAATTTTGATATTTCCCACACATAACTTTGAAAATTGTCCATATTATTTTGTTATGTCTGGTAGTTCATCCTTGTATTTTCTGGTTTTTTGTTGTTTTTTTGTATCTGTGAATAAAACTGCTTTTCTTCATGGTCATAGTGTCCCTTCTGTATGGTAAGGGTATGATGCTTGTATTTTTTCCATTTCATTTATGTGAGAGGTCTTCATGGCACCTGTGATAAGACGAAGTGCTTGATTTTGTACCTTGCCCAGAGCTTGTAGATGGCAATAGGCTGCTGGTCCATGGTTGATGTTTGTTTGTTTTTCGTTCGCTCCATTGTAACCATCACGGATATCCGTGCGATTTCCGCCGGGAGCGTGATTACGTTGTGCCACCGTTATGCGCCTTGTAGGCCTAGCACATCCGATTTCGGCATGCCTTGACAATTCGGGTGGGCTACCCTTAGCCTGTGACAGCCTCTATATCTGTCTCCAGGCACGCGTAGTGGAGACTCTTCGCCCAGACGATTTTCTTGCTCTTAGTCTGACTCAAACGAGGTGTTCCACTGTCTATGAACTTGCCTCGTGTAATTGGACGTGCTGTGCCTGTGCCCATTGGGTACTGAACCGTTTCTCATCCGTGAGCCTGGTTCCTTAAGGGGAAGAACTCAACAGAGGAGTTGGACCCTGGCTCTTTCGCCCTCTTAGCCGAGGTGTTATTCACAGACATCGTGTACCCCTTGTCCAAGTTCGAGTCTCACACCACGCGTTTGAGAGCAAGGCGTTCTCGAGCTGAGCGTCCTTGTCCCAATAGCGCCTGAGCCCATCAGGTACTGAACCCTTTCTCTCTTCAAGTGTATTTCCGGTGTAGGAAAACTTGACAGTAGAGTTGGGCCAGGGCTAAATCGTTGTCCCTTTTGTGCCTGAGCGAATCGAGTACGGAACCCTTTCTCTCTGCAAGTGTACTTCCGGTATAGGAAACATTGACAGTAGAGTTGGGCCAGGACTACCATCGTTGTCCCTTTCTTGCCTAAGCCCATTGGGTACAGAACCCTTTCTCTTCGCGAGCATATTTCCGGTTTAGGAAGGCTCGACATTAGAGTTGGGTTAGGTCTTCTTGCTTTACCAAACGCCAGTGGATGGGTCTGGGTTTCTGCCTGTAAGGAACTCCGGTAACTAGAAGCCCGTCTCAAGCTGACGGAGCTTGTAGCTCCCCCTTTCCTAGGGACTTTTCACTTTCTATTTGCAGTTCGCGCTGCCCTCTAGCGCTGTTCTGCCCTTTCATTGTTTCATTGTACTCGGTATGAAATCTATGTCTCTCGCCATGTATCTACCTTTACGTGCATTTTACATTGGCCGCCCCTCCAATGTTCGGACTGGACTGACTAGCTTCACTGTATGTCGACAGTGTCGCTATATGTGGTGATGCTGGTGGTGTCGGAGATATGTCTGTCCGTGTGCAGGCAAATCTCTTTCCATCTGCTACCTCCACATTTTCGGACACGATCCCCAAATGATTTGGCCAGAATCAGCTCGAGCTGCTGTATTTCTGTTTCCAGGGTGTACCGCGTGGAGGTACATTTGGGATCTTGGTTATCTGCTAACCCTGGGTCCGCCTAGAGCAATGCGTTCCCTTTGCACCCCGTCCATGGTTGATGATCTGTATTCTAGTGCTGGTCTAATTGCACCTGCATATACCTTCTTCAATGTTGCTACTTTGGCCCCAGCTTGTTCCTGCCAATTTCCTCAGGTTGGCAAGTTTCTTTCTTGCATTTGCTTCTATTTTCTCAATCTGAGACCTCCATGTCAATCTCTTATCTAGTGTGGTGCCTGGGTACACTGGCTCTTCTACTATTTGGATGTGTGTATCTCCGAGTTTATCTCACCTGCTTTGTTTTTATTTGAGAGCTTGAGGAATGGTTGAGAATTTTTCAGCATTGATCTTTACCACCCATTTCTCTACCCATGCTGCTATGTTGTCTGCTGCCTTTAGTATTTTCTTGTTGGCAATGTTTAGATGTTCTTCTAAACACCACCAAGTCATCAGAATACATGGTGAGTCTTACACTTTGTAGCAGATTGCAGATTAGACCATTTATGAACACACAAAAACAGAGTTGGAGACAATACGAGCCTTGAGAAACACTATGATTTAGAACCTTTTTGATGTGACCTTCCATATAGACTCATGTTTTACGATTATGTAGGAAGGAGTGTATCCACTTACTCATGTTACCCTTCATTCTGTACCTTTGCAGTTTCACTATCAGTCCATCTTTCCAGGTCTTATCCAGTTTATTGGAGACCTACCCATAGGTTGAAAACTTTCTTATTTTCCTGAAAAGCATTTTCAATGATCTGGGACAGAAATATTATTTGGTCTTCTGTGCTGTTACACTCTTTAAATCAAGCTTGTTCTGTTACAATAGCTTCTCTGATTCTAGGTACCATTTCAATCTTCTGTTGACATCCTTTCGATTGTCTTTCAGATCCAGCTAGTTAGACTTATTGGTCTGTAGCTATCAGACTTCTGTTTATCCTTGCCTTTCTTTATGATAGAACACATAAGCGCTTCTCTCCATGCCTGTGGTACGTTTGCTGTACCTCAATTGTAGTTGTATATATGTAGTAATTTATGCATTGCCATATGTCCTAGGTTCTTAAGCATTTAATTCATGATGTTGTTTGGTTCTGCTGATATTCTTTTTAGTTTCCTAATACTTGTAATTCTTCTAACATGAACGATTTAGACATGAGATCAGTTTGTGTTGTTTCTACCATTGTTTATTACTTTAATATTTCTCATATTTTATTATATGCATGTGTTCATGGTAATGTTACTTTCTTTTCTATAAAATTATGCAAGCATATCTGCTACTAGCTTGTCAATGTAAAGTTTATCTGTACCTTCCAGTGTAATTGTCGCTGAGAGTTATCATCATTTATTTGCTTGGAGAGTTTCCACAGTTTTCTCCCTTTTCAAATTTTAATTTGTGGGTATTTCTCCTCCAGCTTCTGTGTTTCTATCACTTCTTGAGTAAACTTCGCTTTTATTTTTTGTAGTGTGGTGTGGTTCTATTGGGATAGTTGCATCTTTGTCATATATGTGATTCAGCCTGTTCTTTCTGTAGTTTGCCTCTGTTGACTGGACTAAGTCCCATCTCCATCTCCAGGAGCTGATCTCAATTGTGATGCTGAAGTCAAATGTGTCAGGTCAAAAGGCGCAGATATTACAGCATGACACAGCACATTCCATTCTCAAGATTACATCCTACTGGTCTGTAGGAGTTTGAGAATGAATGCAGAAGAACAATCTCACATTATATTGTAATGGTAACCTAAGTTAGAACAACATATTTTTCTGCATTTCTACTCATGAAAACATTTAGATTTGTCTTCATTGAATTCTTTGTGATACTGATATTATAGTAGTGAACTGAGCCTTTACAATAGAACATGTTTCTAGCAAGATACAATAACTGAGCATTTACAATAGAACATGTTTCTAGCAAGATAGTAAAACTACTGCTTAAAGAATGGTATGTTTACATATGAAGTATAGATTGTGTATACAGAAACAAGATGCTACAGTCAGTGAAACAGATGCAGTACACCTGCTTCAGTCTCACCATTAAGATATCACAATGGGCTACATTGATTACCATTTAGAGAAGGGAGTCTGTGGTTGTGTGGGTGAGGTTTAAAGCTGTGAGTGTGAGATCAAGAAAATAAAGTAAATGAATGAAGGTGGGAAGAGAGTCAGTCAAGGAAAATACTATGTAACACTTTTCACACCTCTAAGGACATCATCATCATCAGGTGCCATGCCGAATGGCGCAGGCGATCATGAATTTTCACAATTCTCTATTTCCAGTATCTTTTATCAGAATAGTTATTCACTGTCCATGTTGGTTGTCAACAACATATGACATAACAATGACACACATAAACAAACAATACACTATATCCAACATCCACTTATCCCTATTTTTTCCAAATTTGAAATCAATAACTCACAAAATAAACATAAAAGTTATGCTAAAAAAGCAAACAAATCCAGAAAAACCAGAAATCACAAAAAATGGCAGGGTTCCAGGGGAAGTTTGTATAATTTTTCTCTGGTTGTTATAAAGACACAATTTATCAACAGGAAGATAGAACAGTTCACTTACCCACTAACCACACATAAGAGGCGATAATGCTAATCTGCAATGTGTATGCATTCCAGGAGAACAATAGGAATCATCATGTGATATATTCTTTCCAGAACATGGTCTTTCTTATGGATTCTCTGAACACTCTGCGATTCTGGGTGAGTTGACCTGCCGCAACTAGAGACATGTTTAAATAATTTGATATATTACTACACCGTCATCGTCTTGGGCGCCATCTTCTCCTGTTGCCATTAACTCTGCCTGCAGCTATTAATCTTTCCATGACCCAAAATACACAGCTTTCTTGTTAAGGAGCCAGCCCTCTTCGACGTTTATCGATCTTAACACTTTTGATTTGTCTTTTTAGCTGTCCATGGTATACGTAAAATTCTTCTGTAGCACCTCATTTCGAAAGCAGTGATTCCCTTCACTATTGTTTTATTTTATGCCTATGCCTCACAATCATATATTGCCACTGGAAATACGCATGTTCTGAATACATAGTTTGGCTATGCTTCTGGTACTTTGCCAAAAGAAATTGTCAATTGTTATCTTTAGTTGCATTTTCAATTTATCCGCTGTCATCGTTTTTGTTTTCTTCATATTTTAGAATAGGTTTTTGGCTTTTTAAAAAAAAAAAAAAAATTGATAGTAACATTTGTTTTAGACCATCTTCCTTTCATGCATGCAGACCAGAAATCAGATCCTAAACAGCAATTGCATATACTAAGTGCTGCTCAACCAGCGACAATATGTTTACAGAGTCACGAGAGTCTATAGACAATATATAGGTAATATATCAACATTGTGACGTGCATCCCATTCAACAGTGTGTGAATATGACACAAGAAGACAGTTACGATAATGAACAAGTATGGCACAACTAAATAACAAACACTAACTTGTATCTGTTAGCAGCTTTCACAAGATGGTAAGTGTCCACTCCCTCTGCAGTTGTAGTTATATCATCTGATGATAAGAACAACAAATGATCATGATGTCCAAATCTTGAAGATTTGTTATTAGTTTATCCCACATTTACTTTGCTTAAGTTCAGTTTGTTAGCATTCATTCTCAAACTCCCACTGGATCAGCGTGTAAGTACAAGAACCTGTTCTCTCGTTCTGCTTGACTACTACACTAGAGATATGGTTACAGATGTTTATTGTTCAGTGAAAGTGATAGAAACACTGAACATATTTGTTACCAAAAGTTGGATGTATCATGGTCATAGCATGAAATAAACATGGCATGGCACATTTCCGTTCTCTGGAAATCTAGTATTCTTCTTCTTCTTTCGTTCACTTGAAACATGTCTATATCTGTAATTCTGTCTCCTTAATAAAACTCACTGTCTTTTGTAGTTCATACAGTGCCCCATAGAGCTTTGATTCCAGTGTTGTTTCCTCTGGCCAATATGTTTGCCTCAGCGTTTCATGCTCAGAACACTCTTGAAGTATATGTTTGGCACTCTGTGCTGCCTGTCCACATGTACACATGGCCGTGTTGCCAATCTTGAACTTTGTATACATGTGACTGCGGAGTCAGTTGTGTCCTGTTCTGAGACGTAGAATTATAACTTGTTCTGATCTGTTCATAATGTGATAGTCATCTTGTTTTGGTGTTTGTGGCTTTCTTATTGACTTTATCATCTGTTTTTTCTGATGGTAGGTGATTGGTATATCTGGTTGGTCTTCGGCAGCACCTTCCTTAGCCAGTTTGTCTGCTTTTTCATTTCCTGGTATTCCACAGTGAGAGGGTATCCACTGCATGGTTAGAAATCTAGTATGATCATTGTCCTGCTATAAGAGAGATCCAGTGGGAGTTTTGAGAACGAACATACATGCACACAAAAAAGCCTGATTTCTCTGGTAGTAAGACAATGGACATACTAGATTTCTAGCAGGATGTAGTCTATAGAACAAGATGTGATATGTCGCTGTTTTATTTGCGCCAATAGCCCACCACATCCGATTTCAGCAAGTTTAGTGCAAAATTGAATAAAAAGGCAATAGGAACATATCACACAGATATATATGTATCATGCGTTTACGGTGTAATGACATTTTCATCATCATCTGAGCCATGCCGGCTGGCTTATGCAATCATAGATCTACACAAATATCTATTTCCAGTATCTTTTATTAAGCACATAGATGACTCTTTACCATGCACCTGTCAGACTAATATTTGACTCTTTATCATACTTCTGTCAGACTAATATTTGACTCTTTACCATGCCCCTGTCAGACTAATATTTGACTCTTTACCATGCCCCTGTCAGACTAATATTTGACTCTTTATCATACTTCTGTCAGACTAATATTTGACTCTTTATCATACTTCTGTCAGACTAATATTTGACTCTTTATCATACTTCTGTCAGACTAATATTTGACTCTTTATCATACTTCTGTCAGACTAATATTTGACTCTTTATCATACTTCTGTCAGACTAATATTTGACTCTTTATCATACTTCTGTCAGACTAATATTTGACTCTTTACCATGCCCTTGTCAGACAAATATTTTCTCACATTATCTTACCTTCTATCTAGCCCATTGTAATTATGGACTCCAGATTGTATCTATGTTATTATTAAATAATCTGTTTCACATTTGACTCTTCAACACCCACATTACTATACAGACACGATGGATACAGAGTCATAGGCACACCATGCAAATGGTGGATTACATAAATTTTAAAAAGTCAACAAATACAAATATATATGAAGCATATACAAAAAATCTCCAGAGAACTTTTCCACCCCTAATACTGCAAGGCACAAAGGGGTATAAAGTGAAAAGAAGAAGAAAGGAAGAAAACACCTATTTGTTAGTTTTTCCTAGAAATTCATGGTACTATCAACATTCTTCTATAGAACCACATCTCTACCTCTAACATACCATTATCCTGCGTTTTTATTGTCCAAGACTCGCATCCATGTTAGGATCAGTGTTGTGCTGCTCTGAATAAATGCCCTCCAGACCTCTAATAACAGGGACATATTACACAGATGATGACAAAACAAACCTAAATTAAACAAATGTAACATTTCCTACCTCCATGAATACAATAATCACATCCATACTGGTCAAGGGTTTCCAAGGTGGTCACATAGGGAGCATCTTCAATGACCTGAATGAAAATAAAACGTATTACTTCTGATGATTTGTCAAGATAAAGTAAATGTAGCAGTTTCTGATGCAGATGAGTGACTCGTATCTATAATCTGACATCACAAGGTTTTACTGGCTGAGACATCCAGGTGTTCGTGGCAATGAGAGAAGACAGACTTGCATCAATAGACAGGGAGTTGACAATGGATAAGGGGGACTTGCTCACAGGTGCCTACTGGATGCACCTGGATTCAGAGAATTTGATATTAGACGTGGAACTAGTACAACTTGATGCCTTCATGGTATAATAAGATTATTCAACCAGCACGCTATAGGAATCTTTAGCATGTATGCCCTCCAACGTTTGCCGGGGGAGACTAATTACATATGGTTCTGCCTAGATTGCAATGATGTCAGTTAAAACTAGTAACAGGAAAAAAAAGACTCCTTCCTAAAAACACAAATGATAAGACATTATATAAAATCATCAAAGCAAATTCATATGCCACTGCAAAATATTAGACTAGGCCGAGAACCCTACTCTGAGAAAGAATGATAGCTATACTAAAGATAGTATAAGTATTATTTGTACATTGCTGTTATAAAACAAATGCAGTGTGCACATAATTATAACACCAGTCTCATGATTACGAATACGAATGATGACCAAATACAGAGGATATGTCGAATTTTAAAGGAGGGACAATAATTTTCATACCTGGTCATTCAAGTGTTAGAAGCAACAAGAAAGCTGATGGGCTGAGAAGTTTATATTTAAATCCAGGAATCTGCCCGTACAAATGAAATTATTGATAGTGATGACTCTTTTTCTATAACCAGAATAAAGGAACTGATCTTTTAAGATATGTCATTGTCATAAATGAGCATCATCGTTATGGACTGAAGACATAATGATATCATTTTTGTCATTCAACAGAGAACTGGAACTGTCAGTAATTATCTAATTGCAGATACATTCTGAGAAAGATCGGAATTAAGATTTATCATAACTAAAATAACTCCTGTTCTCCTTAACAGTACATGATACTGAATGTTAATAGATTCTAGTAAGTTCTATCAAACAAACTGTTTCTATTACGTATGAAAACACTACTGTAAGATTCCAGTTAGTTACTAAAGAATATAGCAATAAAACGAACATTCTTAACCTTTACGACTCTGCGGGCGAGGTCACGCACCCGTAGGACACGCCCCCTTGTGCCTACGGACGAGGTCACTCACCATACGATATCGCCTGATTCCCGAGTACGGAACTTCACGAAGTAATGAACAGATGCCGTATAAAGCCCGCCAAACGAAGCTAGGAATACGTCACAGTTTAAAGGTCAAATTCCTTTACTCATTACGATTGTAAGAGAGAGAAAGCCAGTTGAATTTGTCAATGTATTTCTAGAGCAACTTTAGCCATTTTCTGCCGTATTTTACTATTAAATTGAGTACCGCGTGGCATGGGTAAGTGATCGTGATTACATGTTCTAATTGTTGTTCTTTGTGTTTAATATGTTGTTATTTGATAAGAATGTTTGTGTATTCATTCAAAAACACAAAAATAATATGTATCAGGGGTGCCACATGTGTGCATGGACAATAATTACGTTGCGTGTCGGCATAGACCTAGTGTTGACTGGACGGACATTATATGCAATTTCTTCACGTTTTATTAGTATTTTAGTTCATATTATATTAGTTTGGATATAAAACAATACATATACAATAAGTATAGGTATTTATGAGGATTTTACCAATGTTGCCACACATTGCTCATGTATTAGGGGCGTCAAGAAGATATATTTGCGATTTTGAAAATGACGTTTTCTGTTTCCCCCTCGAATTTTCAACTTCACAACTTGCTCACAATTGTCATATCACACATACAACAACAACAAAAACATGATTATATTCACTATTCATTCCTTTATTTACATGTGCAAAAATTATTCAAATATCTTCTAAAACAAAAAAGTTATTGCGTTTTCAAAACACTCACCATCAACAACGAAAATTTTCCAAAAATAATCCAGGCCCAGGGGAGAAATTTCTCAATTTAATTCAAGGCTCTAAAGGTTAAATAGTGTGGAGGATAGAATTTCAATTGGGTTTTCAGTAAGTCCATCTCAAAACAAGTATAGCAAGCTACCTGTCAAGTGTATCAATCAGAGCACATAACTCCATAGCACAAACAATAATCCTCTATTTGGTTTGGACATGCATGTCAACATGATTCCTTGTCAAAAATGATACTGTAAGGCAGGGGTCCAAAAACTTTGTACAGCCATGGCGCCCTTAACGTTCAGATTATTTCCTCCGGTGCCCTTAATATGAAGATAAACTTATATTTCTCAATTTTTTTTTCTGTTTTGCTGAGGCTGCCGAGGGGCCTCTGGAGACTCTTTGCGGTGCCACTGGGCGTCACGGCGCACACTTAGGGAACTGCTGCTGTAAGGAACAGTCAAAAAGTGGAAGAAGCAGAGGAGGCCAAAGAAGAGCATGAACAGAAAAGATCAAGGACTGAACTAGTCAAGATTTGTCCTCGCTCTTCTGCATCATTACAAATAGAACTCGCTGGAGGACTCTTGTGTGTTGATGCATCCAATGTGGTACTCCTATGATTCTGACAGGTTATGGGTTTATGAAACGGAATCCTTTATTAACAAACTTATGAACCAGACGTAGCCACACAATTTAAAACTTGCAATTCTGTTTTACAAACCACTATAGGTTTTCCTGAATGACATACAATAAATACAAACTCAATATCCCAAGCAGATCATCTCTGGTGACATTGGTTCTTAAATACTTGAAGACAGAAATCAATGCTCTCAAATATGATCAATGTAATATTATTCCAGTACTACTATTCCTCATCGAAGACGGATGTGTCAGGCCATTGGCATAAATAAAACGACAACAATGCATTTAGATTCTCTAGACTACATCCTGCTGGAAATCTAGTAGGACCACAGATACAACCGAGATCTAGCGGGAGTTTGAGAATGAACACTGAAGAAGTACCATTACTCTGTATCTCCTGGTGTTGCTATTTTTCAGTAGCCTCTTAAGTAAACCAATTTACGGTGGGTCAGTTATTGTTGAATCTAAAGTACATTTGACTATATCTGTTCTATTTGTTGTAAAAATAGTCATTGTTCATATCACTTCTCCCAATAAGATGGTTTGATCAGAAGACAGCAATCTGTGATTACATATAGATTACATTTCCCTGATCGACATAATCAATATTACTAAGCCATGATACTACAAAAAACCATACAGTTTTTGTGGCATTGTATTTTCTTTAATCCTATTGATAAAGGAGCACAGAAACAAAAAACTATATAATTGAATACAGACAGCAGCTGGTGAGGCACATCATTCTATCAAAATAAAATAAATATTTGTGTTTTGTCAGTTACAGTTAGTTAATCATTGGATCATCATCACTGCACTCCAGAGAAGTCCATAGGTGCTCAGATCTCTCCTTGAGTGTATCCACCATGACACGATTGACGGTCCCAGTACGCCGTTGATTGACCATCATTCTTTCTTGCCCACGAAATTGCTCCTTTCTAGCGACATCCCATTTCAAACCAAACTCCCTCATTCTAGTCATGGAACAAGAGTCATCGTCACTTATACAGTCATTTGTTCATATGTTTTCCTGTAGGGTTTTCAAAATGTCTGCCTGATCTATCACTCCACCAAAGCCGTAGTAGCAGAGTGTGTGGTCAACCTATTTGCTCTCTCATTACCCCGGACTCCTGCATGCCCTGGCACAAAAATAAAAGTCACTTTACGCACACATGAATTCTTCATGCATCCAGCCACTGTTCCAGAATGTATCCCGTCTGAACTTTCACAATCATACTCACAGACAGTCTACGAACACACCCATTTCAAAGCTTTGGCTACCGCCAAAATCTCCATTGTCATGCTGCTTATGAAGAAATAAAGTCACAACAATAAAAGGTAAACCAAGATTTACAAATACTCCTTGTGAGGCACAATTTCAGATGAAGCTTTAGCACTATGTCTAAGAAGAAAACTGAGGCCAGAATGTGTAAGGGCCTCTATGCAGTGAAGTGTTCTTTCAACCCAACTGTTCTTATCAGAAAGTATGAGGGACACCACTGTTCTAGTTTCTGAGAAGGCATACACAACTCTTAAGCTAATCTATGTTTTCATTTACTCATTTAACTAACTTCATAGCAATAAAAATGTCCCTAATGTTACTAGCCATTAAGGTTTATTGCTACTTATATGAATCCATCTTCACGTGTCTCTGGTTTTCTTTTCCAATTCTTCATGCCCACTTCTTGTAGATCATGTTGTACATCTACTTCTTGATCTAATCTCTTTGTCCTATATATATAAACCTATTTTATTTGTCTAGTGCCTTGCATTCTTTCTATATATCATAACCAGGTAAAGTCTGTTTTTCAGAGGATCTAAATATGTGGAAGTTTGTACATATCATGAATTTGTTGTCTTTTTGAGCATTCTTTTCATACTCCTGCTGGGTCTCTTGTAGCAGGACAATGGTGCTACTAGATTTCAGCAGAATCTAGTCTAAAGAATAGAGGTGCAGTGTGTTAGTTTCATTTATTGGACTTTCTGCAGTGGTATGTATATATATTCAATATTTTTCCAATGTCACTCCAATCCACTATAGATTTAAATATACTTCCTGATTCCAAAAACCTGAAATTGTTCATCTTTTATTTTTGTTGCTGTGCTCATATATGTATATATATCTGAGTAGTTCAAGATAACAACTTTGATTTTACGAGATGTAGTGATTTGTATATCTTTTATTTTAAGAATTTGAGCACAACTTTTATAGCTTTTTGTGAAACAAAACTTCGTTGGCTGACAAGTTATACTTAAAGATATGAGAGTCATATGGGTTCATATATAGAAACATAATGAGGAATGTAAAAATGACCAACAACAGAAATAACATCGACCCACTCAATAATGGAGGTCATCATATACCAGAACTAAGATCTGCGGATGATACAACATCATTAGTACACTATATCTGAATGGAAACAAGATCAACATTATGACAAGAGACAACTCTCAAACGTGCGGTGTGAGACTCGAACTTGGACAAGGGGTACACGATGTCGGTGAATGACACCTCCGCTAAGAGGGCGAAAGAGCCAGGGTCCAACTCCTCTGTTGAGTTCTTCCCCTTAAGGAACCAGGCTCACGGATGAGAAACGGTTCAGTACCCAATGGGCACAGGAACAGCACATCCAATTACATGAGGCAAGTTCATAGACAGTGGAACACCTCGTACGGTCAGACAAGAGCAAAAATCGTCTGGGCGAAGAGTCGCAACTACGCGTGCCTGGAGACAGATATAGAGGCTGTCACAGGCTAAGGGTAGCCCACCCGAATTGTCAAGGCACGCCGAAATCGGATGTGCTAGGCCTACAAGGCGCATAACGGTGGCACAACGTAATCACGCTCCCGACGGAAATCGCATGGATATCCGTGATGGTTACAATGGAGCGAACGAAAAACAAAACAAACAAGCAAGAGACAAAACCAGTAGTAAGTTCTCAATCAGTATCAACAACAGTAAATTAGAAAGAGTCAGCAATTTTGAATGTCTTGGTTCTCTTATCAACAGTAGCAGTGATTGCTATGAAGAAGTTAGAAGGCTGGCTATCACATCAAAGAAGCTGATACAAATGAAAAACATATGGCTGATCTGCTTCAAAACAACAAAACTAATGTTCCTAAGAGCTTGCATATTCCCAGTGGCAATATATGGGTGTGAATCTGGACAATCACCAACAAAGTGAAAAATAAAATAGCAGCATTTGAAATAAAATGTTACAGAAAAATGATCAGAATACCATGGACCAAAATTATCCCTTATAGCCATCCTGTGAGAAATTAATGTAAAAGAAAACTGGCTAAACAGCATGGTTCTTTCCAGAAAACTACAATATTTTGGCCATATCAAAACCATGACAGTCTAGAGAAGACCATAAGAAGGGGGATGATGCCAGGGAGACAAACAAGAGGCAGATTGACACAGGATATCAGAGACCACCTGAACATGACAGTAATAGAGCAGGGAGACTGGCTCAAAATCAACAGAAATTTCGAAAAGCTGTGATGACTGCTACATGCTGTGCAGGATATGCCGCCTGATAAACCAGTAACAGGTCAGGAAGTAGGATGCAACTACATTGGCTGCATCAACAAAGAGACCTCCATCATTGCAGATAAGTGAGGAAATATCTTGACCTCTCCAGTCTTTAATGTTGTCTGATCATGATTTTCTTTGTTCCCCCCTGCTTCTTCCACCCTCAACTGTTCCTGCAAGATTGCTTTTGACAACGATTCATGCCTCATACATGTCCAAACCATGAAAGTTTTTGACAAGGATTCATGCCTCATACATGTCCAAACCATGAAATTTTTTGACAAGGATTCATGCCTCATACATGTCCAAACCATGAAAGTTTTTGACAAAGATTCATGCCTCATACATGTCCAAACCATGAAAGTTTTTGTCATTTTTTTCTTGTATATTAAAATATGAATATGGGAATGTACAAGCTCACCTGATCTACCCATTTAATAGCTCTGACCATTTTATAACGTTCCTCTTCTGTGTAAACTGGTGGACCCTTGTGTTTGGTTACTTCCTCTGTTATCGTATACGCACAAAATGGCCAAAAAAAGGTCAAATTAAAAAGTTTTGTTAACTTAATAATTACTAATACTGATTTGATATTCTTAATAAAACATTTATATCATCTATTGTCATTTCCACTTGTACAGTTGAGGGAGAAGTTGGAGTTGTCTGTCTTTGGCCATGGTCAGCCTGTGTCTCTTTAACGTTTCTTTGATTGTCTCCACTCATCTAGTTCTTGGTCTTCCTTGTGCCTTGTAACCTAATCTTCTGCTGTTGTATGCATGAAGGTCTGGTTGTATAGGTTTCATTCTAATAAAGTGACCAAACCACCTAGATTGTTGTCTCTCAATGTAACTTTGACTTGAGATCGTCTTTATTTCCTTCTTGATATCTTTATTTCTCCGTCAGTCTCTTGTGGTGACCTGTATAGCTTTCCTCAAACATCACATTTCACACAGTATGATCTTCACTAGTGTCTTTGTCAAAGGTAATGTTTGGCATTGGCAACACAGAGTTGGTGTAAAAATAAAACATTTATAAAAAATAAATGGATAGAGTAGTAAAAGCAAGTGACTGCTATGCGATTGTGAAAATGTATCGAACATTCTCGAGTTCCAATTAAATTACTTTCTCATGGTTTGTTGCATTTAACCTATTGACACCTTTGAGACATACCACAAGCATCTTAAAAATGACAAATGGTCAGATGTTTAAAAAAATCACAGAAGTAACAATAATCTCAATTCCCCTGACCATGTAAGACATTACATGTATTATGGGGGCATAAAACCTTATAACTATTCTGCAACATCATCATCAAGTGCAGTTCCTGCAACTTGTATCTCTGCCTACTCCTCTCGATTCTACCCTCAAGTAAGGTCTTCATATCTTTTAATATATTCTACATATACTATTAAACAAACAGAATTAATAATAGCAAATGCTATTAAGATTTGACTCCAGCGATTAAAAATCTGGCTAATTGACTTTACCATAAGTTTCTGTACTGCTAATGATTATCTGGATCAGAGCATGTGCTGTAAGACTCCAGAAAAATACAGATAATGATCTAGACTAGGCCTACAGTTACATATGTATCAAAGGTAAGTAAACTGGCATTGCACAAATTTAGACCTAATAAAAGAGATTCTGGTTTACACAAATTAAACCTGTCCTATAAGACAGAGGTGAGTTCCTTTTTAGATGTCAGTGACAGTCATAGTTTGATGCAAATACAGGTAATGAAAGCACTATTTGCTGTTGTGTGACTAGTGACCTAACCTGAATATAGCTTTGTCTGAGTGGGAATGAAACATGATGTTGTCAAAGGGTTAATGATAATTTTGAACTTAGTGAACTTCATGTGTCTTGGGTTCTGTGATATGTCTTGGGATCTATGGTGTGTACTGATTCTGTTGGGTGTTCTGTGTTGTGTCCTGGGTTCAGTGGTGTGTCCAGTATTGTGTCTTTGTTCTGTGGTGTATCTTGAGTTCTGTGGTGTGTCTTGGATTCTGTAAGGTGTACTGATTATGTGGGGTTTTTTGGGTTCTGTGCTGTTTCATGTGCACTGTGGTATGTCTTGAGTTCTGTGGTGTCTTGAGTTCAGCAGTGTGTCTTGGGTTTTATGGTGTGTATTAGTGTACTTGTACTAGTTAATTACCAATTTTAATTTTAATTTTTTTCCCCATCGCATTTAATGTTTTTCATGCCATGCTCATCTTCGCTTGCGAAGGAGGAACATCGTCAACTTGTTCTATGGTATGCATGGCTCTGTGGTGTGTTCATTAATTTTGTAGTGCATCTTGGGAATATGAGCAGTACATGTTTGCTGTCTCAAGTAGATAGTTTAATTATAAAACTCTCACCATCTGAATGGACACCAACCAGCAGTTTGTCTCCAAACTCCTTTCCCTGTCAAAATTAAATAATCCATGTTTTCACATTTATAAACATACAAATACATAAAATAATTACTTGGAATAATTTTATTGGACATAATCATACATTTCAACAATTACCAGAAATCTTTAAATAACTATATATTTGAAATATTCTGAAAAGTGTTGTGTTAGATGTCAGTTTATTACCATTATATATCTTCTACAAATGTAATTATCTCTACGACAAATTAGTGAAAAGACAATAGAATACAAAAACCAAATGAGTATTGATGAGGAACACTGTACTCAGTGTAGATGGGCATGTGACCCATGTAGAGTTCACAAGAAAAGTTTGGCCAGGTGGTCAAGGCTGTCAAAAAATGGGGATATTTGCTCCCATTTATAGCTTCTGGGAGCAATTGGTTGAAATTGGCCAAGCAAGGTGGATCAGTTTATTTGAGCTACTAACATAGGTGCCCATATGACCAGCCTGCTCCGAGTATAATACTTCTACTCAGCCCACACCACACCAATGTGCATAAATCTACATTTTTAGTTCCCTTTTGATGGTGATCTGTTTAGTGTGATGCCTACTTACTGCATTATTTCTGTCCAAACTTTTATTAAATGTTCAAGGGATATCTCTCTTATTAGCAATTACCTGGCGAATGGCATTAGCATGTCCAAAATGCACCATGTCAAAACTGAAAATGTAAGCATAAGAAATTTGAAATGAAATTCAATTTGAAATATAAATTTTACACAATTTTGACAATAAATATTCTACAGTTTAAACATTTTTTACAGTAAAAATGCTACTAAATTTTTAAAATAAATATTCTAAATTCTACACAATTTTGATAGTAAATTTCTAAATTTGAAAAAATTTGTTGATGGTAAACATTCTACATTTTACAAAATTTTGATGGCAAATTTTCTACATTTTACACAATTTTGACTATAGATATTCTACATTACAAGAACTATTGCAGAGATTTTGGCTTATGATTCCTTAAAGACTTTTCATGTATGTGCAACTCAGAAAGCAATTTGGACAGTTAGAAAACTTTTTCTTCTTGTCCATGCATTGTGGGATTGGTTATCATGTCTTTCTATAGACTTCTATTCCGTGTGCCGTCATTAATTTCTGATACCAATGTTCTTCCATGCCACAATGCTAGGTTCTAAAACATCTTCTCTATTAATAAACTACATTATGAAAATCACTCTTGAGGACCTGTCTCTTAAGTCTGCAATCCTGTTTTGTGTGCTAATTATTAAATTTTAAATTTTGTGTGCAGCATTTTGTAACAAGATATATGGTAGTGAAGTTTATAAGCAATTGTGATGCAGACCACATCATCCCTAAAGTGCTGATGATCACCAAAATTAAATATGTCCATATTCCTTCCCTATGTGTCTCAATTGTATGAAACAAAAATTTTAGAAGATATTTGGACCACTCACTTATACTGAGTTGTAGTTTGTCAGTTTCCCGGCCAGGTGCCCATGATGTGATGCTGGCTTGTACCTGTTGCAAAAACCCCACTGACTTCCATCACATTTCTTCCACATATATGTACTGCAAAAGCAGATATACACCACTGCTGGTGGATGACCAATCCATCCAGGATTTTGTCATTATTCCCAGGAATTGTGAGCAACTTTCTCTATGTGCAGTGAGATGGTTTCTCTGAGCTTTTTTTCATACCAGGAGACTTCGCCTTAATGCACCACTTCAATGCAATGAAAATTAGTTTTCTTCATATTATAAGCCTATTTTAAAAATTAACGAAGCGTATTTTGAAATGCCACATGTTCACAAAAAGAAGTATGGCAAGGAAATTAGCATTGATAAAAGTAAGATATTGTTGACTTGTGATATCAAGCAAGATCCCACAAACATCTGGTTAAATGGTCACAAACTGGAAGAAGTTACTTCAAATATCTCAGGTCCCAAATAGCATTTTGGAAAATAAGATTAAGTTAAGAACCAAGACGGCAATAGATGCCATGGCAAGACTGAATGAGATTTGGAAAAGTAAGATCAATTATTGGTTACTTACCCCCGCCAAAGACGGATGTGTTGGGCCATTGGCGCAAATAAAACGGTGACACAGCGCATTTCAATTCTCTGGACTACATTCTGCTGGAAATCTAGTAGGACCATTGCCCTGCTAAAGTTCCAGCGGGAGTTTAAGAATGAACTCTGAAGAAGGTTACTGACCAGCATCATTGCACTCCAGGCAGACCCATTGGTGCTCAATCTTCCATAGCAGATGATGATGGGTATGCCTATGCATACTGATGGTTCCTGTGACCCGCTGGTTAAACATTTTTCTCGCTCCTCCATACTTTTTTTGTTGTCATGTGACATATTCCTTCCAGAATGTTGTCTTCACAATGAACTCTCTGAACCTCTCTCTGTCTTGCATTTTCTAGCGATGTATTCATGTTATCTTTAATGTCATCTGTCCATCGTCTTCTTGGTCTGTCCTTTCTCCTCTGAAAATTTCTAGGCACAATATTCCTGTATGTCCTAATTAATTCCGAATTCTTCAAATCTCAGCCTTGATGTTTTATCAATCACTATGCCTTCTTCTTCTTCGATTCACTTGAAACATGTCTATATCTGTAATTCTGTCTCCTTAATAAAACTCACTGTCTTTTGCAGTTCATAGTGTCCCATAGAGCTTTGATTCCAGTGTTGTTTCCTCTGGCCAATATGTCTGCCTCAGCGTTTCATGCTCAGAAAACTCTTGAAGTAAATGTTTGGCACTCTGTGCTGCCTGTCCGCATGTATACATGGCCGTGTTGCCAATCTTTAACTTTGTATACATGTGACTGCGGAGTCGGTTGTGTCCTGTTCTGAGACGTAGAATTATAACTTGTTCTGATCTGTTCATAATGTTATAGTCATCTTGTGTTGGTGTTTGTGGCTTTCTTATTGACTTGATCATCTGTTTTTTCTAATGGTAGGTGATTGGTATATCTGGTTGGTCTTCAGCAGCACCTTCCTTAGCCAGTTGGCCTTCTTCTTCTTCTTCAGCGTTCGCTCTCAAATAATCACAACGAATATTTCGTGTGATTTCCGCCAGGGAGCGTGAAGTACATTGTGCTGCAAGTTCCACAGTAAAACTGTGATTATTTGCACCCCGGTTGGCCACTTGTGGTCAGGACATCCGAGGTCCAGCACATCCGTTTTCGTCATTCCTTTATTTCGGGTTTGGTCCCTAGTCCATGACAGCCTGTGTATCTGTCGCTGGCCATGCTGGTGTGTAGTGCCTCTTTACCAAGACGCCTATCGAGCGCATCTACTTGGCACGAGGTGCTCCACCGTCTATAAACCCATCTCGTGCAATTGGACGAACTCTGCCTGTGTCCATCGGGTACTGAACCTTTTCTCATTCACGAGCCTGGTTCCGTATGAGGAAGAACTTGCCAGAAGAGTTGGACCCATGCTCGTTCGCCCTCCTACCTGAGGCGTCGTTCACGGACATTGTGAACCCCTCGCACAAGTTTGAGTCTCACACCACGCGTTTGAGAGAAGGCGTTCTCGAGCTGAGCGACCTTGTCCCAATAGCGCCTGAGCCCATTAGGTACTGAACCCTTTCTCTCTGCAAGTGTATTTCCGGTACAGGAAAGCTTGACAATAGAGTTGGGCCAAGGCTAATTCGTTGTCCCTTTTGTGCCTGAGCCCATCAGGTACTGAACCCTTTCTCTCTGCAAGTGTATTTCCGGTATAGGAAATCTTGACAGTAGAGTTGGGCCAGGACTGCCACGTTGTCCCCTTCTTGCCTAAGCCCATCGGGTTCAGAACCCTTTCTCTTCGCAAGCATATTTCCGGTATAGGAAGGCTCGACATTAGTGTTGGTTTAGGTCTTCTTGCTTTTCCGAGCGCCCACGATTGGGTCTGGGTCTCTGCTTTTAAGGATCACAGGTAACTAGAAGCTCGTCTCGAGCTGACAGAGCTTATAGTTCCCCTTCCCTAGGAACTTTTCACTTTTCATTTGCAGTTCGCGCTGCCCTCTGGCGCTGTTCTGCCCTTTCATTGTGTCATTGTACTCATTATGACATATATTTGTTTCTCTCCATGCAACCACCTTTACGTGCCTTTTACATTGGCCTCCAATGTTCTGACTGGACTAACAGGGTGTCACTGTATGTCGACAGTGTCGTTGTATGTGGTGATGCAAATGGTGTCTGAGATATTGTCTGTCTCATTTGCAGTGAAATCTATTTCCATCTGCTTCCTCCACATTCTCAGACACGATCCCCAAATGATTTGGCCAGAATCAGCTCGAGCTGCTTTTTTCTGTTACCAGGATGCACCGCGAAGAGGTACATTTGGGTTCTTGGTTATATGCTAACCGTGGGTCCGCCTAGAGCATTGCGTTCCCTTTGCACCCCAGCTAGTTGGTCTGCTTTTTCATTTCCTGGTATTCCACAGTGAGAGGGTATCCACTGCATGGTTACCCTATACTGGTAAGACAATTCACTAAGTAGTTTTTTCAAGTCTGTTAGTTTTCCAGACTGGAGAGCTTGAATGCTTGAATCACTATGCCTAAATCCAGCTGTGATCATGATGCAGTTTTAGCACATAACCCCTAATCCATTTATAACATCCTGTCTATTAGAGCCTGGGATGCAAGTCTGTTCTCTCATTACTATACATAATGCCCTGGATATATATATATATATATATATATATATATATATATATATATATATATATATAGCGTAAATATATTGTACAGGTTGAAAAAGTTGGTCACGCTTGCACATAAGTGTTTTATTTGATATGGTAGCACAAAAATCAATGATATTTCTACTGATGTTTCAAATATATGCATATATATTCATCTATAAATAGCCATAATTCTTTTCAAGATTTTCAACACGTGTCATTAAACACCCAAACTATCAAAAATACTATAATTGCTTGTATAAACAATTTAAACATACAAAATATGTGCACAGGGGTATATTAACCTAATAGAGCTAATTTGGACCCAGTAACAAGTCTAACACGATGGATACAAAGCCGGGAGTGGGGGGACCTTGCACATGATGGATTACAGAAATAAGAGTCCACAAAAGCAAACATAGATAAAAATGTCGTTTAAGTAGCTGCTGTGCTATAAATAGCATACTGTTTACATTTTGAACTAGCCGACGTCACAGATTTCTGTACAAAACCAATCAAACTGAAGGATGCTGTGACATCACACCATCTACATAAATGGGAGTATTGGCGTTAAATAAATTTTGTTAGGCAGATTTTGGTGGTTTTGTTATGATTCGACATCCATCAATCTGTTTAGTTTTACACGGAAATCGACGAAATCCATAGTTGGCTAGTTAAAAATGCTAATATAATGTGAATTAAATGAAAAACGTGCCTCATTCATCATTGCGTGGTGGATAAACTTTTCTGATACAATGGTCGTTCCTGGCAACACATTCCTTTATAATAATACTCAATAACACTTCTTTAGTCCTTTCTGAGACAACCTTTAATACACATTTCATGCACCAATCCAGAACACATTTATTTCTACTACTACGCAAATGTATGAAGTAACCCAAATCATATACTATCGTACCGACATTTTCGCTATCGACTACTGTATAAAACGCGTGCTATGAAAACTGGTGTTTTCCGCTCAGTTGCGCATGCGCAAAGAGATACCGGACAACTCTCTATGGAGAATCAAGATTTTTATCTAGATTTATTTTCGGACCAACTCTCTAAAGTTTTTTGTTTACAACCCCTTTGCAATTTATAAATTGAAATGGGGGAGACCCCCCCCCATTTCTTTTTTTTTTTACTTTCAATACCTCACCCACCATCAGAACGGCCGAATTCAAACACAGACCGTATTTAAATCACATACTACCTACAAAGGTTGGGGAATACTGCAAAACTAGGTCAAAGGTCACAGCAGCTACTTAAACAGCATATGCGGCTATATCATTATATGAAACACACAAAAAAACCATCTCCAGAGAACTCTTCTACCAATGACGCTGCAAGGCATAAAAGTATATAATGCGAAAAGAAGAAAGACATGTCTAAAACTGTAGGCCTATTTTTAAATCTAATGTCACTTTTATTTTTTGCTGGAACTTTCATCACGCTGCATAGACCCTTGGTGTATTTCTTCTAACAACACAAAATGCTAAACACATTTTTTTCTGATAATAATCTCATTCAATTCTGTACATTTTCATGCAAAATGCATCACCAGAAATTATCAGCTCAGCTTTACTGTGTGGTCACAAGTTTATATTTTTGAATTATCTTTCATGTAAATTTTGTGGATAGGATACCAAATGAATTTGAAAAAAAAAATCATAACTTTCTTCAGGATTGACAGGTATAGGCCTAACCTACTAACTAGGCCTAATATTAACTTTAATATTTGGAACATGGATAGGGCCTAATATTTTACTTTTAGGCCTAGGATAATATTATTTATTATTCTATATATTAAATATTATTTATTATTCTGCTGATAATAAGTCAATAGTTAGCCAAAACTGATCAATAATCAATATTAAAATAATAATTCTTTGCTTAAAATGTTTTATTCTGTACTGTGCATACGACATAGTATAAAGACCATGTTTTCAAGAGTGTTCTTATTATTAACAATAAAAAATAGGACTGTAGGCATAACAAACAAAATCATACGATGGTCAGTCAAGCTGCCACATGACAAGTAAACTTTGTGAAGCCACTGCTACTGTAGAGTGTAGACAGCGCCCAGTCAAACTTTGAAAAACATACAAAAGACTCCAAACCCATTAGTGGCATTAGGCATATATATTATATATCATTGTTTTTTATGTGCATATGGTATTTCAAAATGTGCTTCATTAATTTTAAAATAGGTCTATAATATGAATAAAACTAACAATAACTGCTCGGGAATTTGTTGAATTTCATCATCAAAAAATAAAAACCGAAACTTAGTAGTCCCACAGTGCCGACACTGTCTACTACTGTACTTCGTAGAGAAATATCACACAGAATAAAATATATACTCTACACTTTAAATAAAACATAAACGAGAGAATGCTTCATATACACTTACCATCCATCCATCCATACTTTAACTTCTTTCCTTTTCTTGTCCGGTGAATTATCACCGCTCGCCGCTGTAGAGTCTTCATGTCTCTTAGACGCCATGTTGTTGAGTTGCCAAGTTGGCAAATGTATTGATCTTCAATTTAATACTGGACAACGTGTTGCATACACAACATATAACGTGGATTCAATCCTGAAAGTCGCCGACTCAGCAATAACTTTTCGTTTTGTAGACTTTCTGTGCCTATAATCACATTCCAATGAACAATGCGTCTAAATTAATAAGGCTACTGTTAATATCAAAGATAATGTAAGATATGTGCCACACATAAAACATAGCCAAAATAGGCATATACATGGACAATAACTGACATACTTGTCACAAGCTTCAGATTAAGTTAAGACTCGAAATGGCGTTGGCTGCCACGGCAAGGTTGAATATGATATGGAAAAGTAAGATCAGTATTTCACTACAGTAAAGTTCACTCTATTTAGATTGTTCGTGCTAAGTAGACCTATACTTTTGTACGATGGGAAAGTTGGACACTCAATGCAGACACAGAAAGAAGGATTCAGGCTTTCGAAAACAAGTGCTACAAACGTTTGTTAAGAATTAGCTATAGGCCTATTATTCAGGCAGCAAATAAACAAACTTGCAGTGTATCAAGAACCACTTTTAGCAGTGGTGAATCGTCACACACTTGTTTAGTGTTGACATGTAACGAGACACGACTCTCATTCTAAAATAATTTTGCAAGGGACAGTCGAGGGCGAAAGGATGAGATAAGGCCAGAGAAAATCATGGATTGATAGCATCAAAAAATGGTATGGACGTGATTTTTCTACACGGCTGAGATATAGTTGTTTGGAGATTTTTTTTGTACTGATGTATTCTGTGTATCATTAAATCAACCACTATTCACGAAACGACGAAAAACCAGATTGATTCCTTTTGCATAAACTCAAAGTTTCGTCCAACTATCCTAGATGTAGATGCTAGAGCCTTCAGAGGCGCAGATATTTTCAGCAGTCATAATCTCTGCATAGCCAAAATAAGAATAAATCTTACAAAAACAATTACCTTCCCCCCCCCCATAAAATATACTCACACCGTCTACTACAGATCGAAAACCAAAATAGATACAACATCACTGTAAAAAAAACATCTATTCTGTCGTACTAAACGACATGACACCAGTACCTATAAACATAAATAAAGAATGAAATTATTTTAAAAACATAACTTTAAAAATTTCAGCCGTGGAAACGGCAGGGCACTTACGTAAAGAAAATTAAAGCTGGCTAAGTGAAGAAACATGACAAAATTAAAGAAAGGAGAGAAACTAAACTCAAAATGTTATCAGCTCGAAACCAAACAATAACGCAAACATACGCAAAGCTCAATAAAGTAGTAAAAACCAGCGCACTCAAAGACTAATGAGACCTTATTCAAATGCTGTCATGAGTAATAAAGACAGCAAAAAACCGATAATAGCAAAACACTGTTCCATATTGTTTAACAGCTTACTAACTACCCTCCAACTACGAATGTCCCGGTGAAAAAAAACAACAACGAAATTATACTTTCACAACAAGCCTAGACAGAAGGATGGGCAGACCAGTTCAAAGAACTACTAAACAGACCACCAACAACAAAATCCCCAGATTTTGACATAGCAGAAAATATGCCTACAGTGAACCGATACTGCCGGCAGTATAGCACAACATCGCATTATACGACTTGAAACAAGCCATCAAGAAATTGAAAAACAACACGGTTTGCGGACATTATGAAATCTCGGGCGAAATGTTGAAAACAGCAGATGACAACGCTCTATGTACCTTTTTGCTGTAATAAATTAGGTGTGTCAGTCAGAATTATCTCAAAAAAACTGGAAGGATGGTATAATCTTCAAGTTACCAAAGACAGGAGACGTGTCGAACTGCAACAACTGTTGTGAAGCAACATCATATCGACACTTGATCAAGTCCACACTGTACATTGTCAGCGATATCTGTTCTGTTCCTTCCCGTGTTGTATAGAAGGATATATTTTTGGCTCGCTGATATAATATTACATTTTATATCTGGTTGAGAACCATATAATAAAATTCATTGGAAATATATCACCAATATGTCATTGCATTACGACAGTGGTTCCCAAACGTTTTAAAGCCATGGCGTCCTTAAATTTCAGATTATTTCCGGCGACGCCCTTAATATGAAGCAAAACTAGAGACCTGATAATTTAAAGTCTAAATCTTAAATTTAAATAAATTCTATGCCATGCTATGGGCTGCCGCGGTGCCCCCAAAGAATCTTTGGGCGCCCCAGGGCGCCGGGAGCACACTTAGGGAACCCCTGCATTACGATATTTTTGTGGGCTAATCTGAAAGTTACATAAGGTTTTGGCAACCTGTTTTATACTAAAAGTAAAAACTTTAAGATTTAATGGAAGAGATATGAGTAATTTGTATTTGATTTGCTGAACTAGTCACAAATAATTGTATTTATAGCAACAAGATGCGTGCATATTTCTTTTCGCTTTATGCCCCTTAATGCCTTACAGCGTCAGCGGTAGAATAGTTCTCTGGAAACGACCTTTTTGTGTGCTTCATATATGTTTGTTTTCGTGGTCTCTTTTATATCTGTAATCCATCTGTTGCATGGTATACCCCTGGCTTTGTATCCATAATGCTTGTATATCATTGCTTTTTGAGGGGCATTATCGGATAGTAGCCTGGAATGATGTGAAATCCCACTTAATCTGATGTCTTCTGATGTAATCCAGGAACGACACTGTGTCTTTTAATTGCAGAACTAAACCGATGATTCACAACAATGTTGGCAACGCTTCTTATACTAGAAGTAAAACATGAGTATTTAATTGAAAAGACATGGCTCATTTCACTTTCATTTTCTGTATTAGTTGTCATAAATAATACAGTTTGCATTAACAAGCTGTTGGTATATTACATAATAAAACCGGTGCCTCACCACTGACGTAGATGTGTTTTGGCACCAATAAAATGATGATACAATACATTTCCATTTTATGAACAGCATCTTGGTGGAAATCTGGTACGAAAATTGTCATTCTACAGGAGGATAAGCTGGAAGCAAATGAGATTATACAAGTAAATTTAAGTAGGAAGCCAGAGGACAATTTTTAAAAATTCTTGAGACTAACGGGAATTGAACCAGTCCGTTCTACGGCACCAAATCGCCTAGCAACAATTGCACACGCGATTTTCAGTACTTGACTAACCGCATCTCCAAAAAAGATAGAAATCGCATCTTTTTTGGAGATGCGGTTAGTCAAGTACTGAAAATCGCGTGTGCAATTGTTGCTAGGCGATTTGGTGAAATCGCATCTTTTTTGGAGATGCGGTTAGTCAAGTACTGAAAAACGCGTGTGCAATTGTTGCTAGGCGATTTGGTGAAATCGCATCTTTTTTGGAGATGCGGTTAGTCAAGTACTGAAAAACGCGTGTGCAATTGTTGCTAGGCGATTTGGTGAAATCGCATCTTTTTTGGAGATGCGGTTAGTCAAGTACTGAAAAACGCGTGTGCAATTGTTGCTAGGCGATTTGGTGCCGTAGAACGGACTGGTTCAATTCCCGTTAGTCTCAAGAATAAGCAAATGAGATGTGGTTTTTGAGAAGAATAATGAAAATTCCACGAATAGCAAAGAAAACGAACGTAGATGACATCATAGAGACTGGGTAAAATGACAAATTATAGCAAACATTAGAAACAGACAGTCAAGATTTTGAGGGCATGTGATGAAAAATGCAAAACTTGAACATTTAATAACCATCGGAAAGATCAAGTAGAGAAGAGACAAAGGATGACAAAGAGAGCAATTTCTAAATGGGTTGTCACTGTGACAAAAGATGTCTCCAACTGAATTTCAGACAAGGGCGTCAGATAAGGATGTGTAATGTCACCAGAAATTTTCTCTCTGTATACAGAGGATATTTTGCGGACAAAAAAGAAAGCATGCCAGAAATATCAGTTGGATGTAACAATCTGAGATATTCTGGCGATACAGTTCGGATTGCAGGTAGCTATCACGAACTTCAAGTTTTGTTTAGGTTGGTTAGCTGGTTGCTGATCCAGCGGTCCATGCACTCATTCCTTTTCACCCAACGTTTATATGTGTGATATATGCATGCGTATGTGAGCAAGTGATAGTGCTCTCCTGAGTTCAACACAACAAGATCTCCAAGAAAAAACATAGACTCACATTTTTTGCACAACAGATAGGCTTTTAATTAAACACACATAAAACGAAAATCATGAACTTTACTGGCCTTACAGAATCAATTAAACTAGATGATACTAGACAACGTTTCAAATTTCGTATATTTGGGAAGCAAGATAACAGCAGGCGGGGATACCAACTCAGAAATCAAGACTCGAATCGCTCTCGCCTCCAACGCCTTTAACACACTCTCAATCATCTGGAGATCGAAGATCGCAAGTAACCATATCAAACTGCGACTATTCAACACAATTGAGATTCCATCATTAACATGTGGATGTGAACGTTGGAAATCTAACACAATAATGGATAAGAAGTTAGTTACCTTCGAGAATAGATGCCTCAGAAAAATCACAAATACTAATTGGAAAGACTTCAAATCAAACGACATACTAAGAGAGGAGACAAAACAAGAATATGTGACGAACATCATCAGAAAACGCCGCTGGATATACATCAGTCACATACTTAGAATGAAGGAAGACAGAATTCCACAACAAGTCTATATGTGGACACCAGACAGGAAAAGAAGACATTTTAGAGTAAAACGACAAATAATATCAAAAATTTAAAGCAACCAATCAAGATTTTTTGGGGCATGTGATGAGAAAAGTAAAACTTGAACATTTAGTAACCACTGGAAATTTCAAAGGGATAAGAGAAAGGGGAAGACAAAGAGATACATTTCTGAATTGGTTGTCACTGTGCACTAAAATATGTCACCAAACGAACTTAACAACAACACAAAAGACAGAGAGATGCGGAGAAACATGATCGCTTACGCCACTCGGCATGGCACTTGGTTGAGTTTTATTGACATTGATATTATGACGACGCCAAGGGTAATAATCATGTATGTAAGTGACTCATTTCCTATAATTATGGTTACATCCTGTAATATGTACAGCCACTGTTAACTTGAAAACACGGGAAGCAAGGTTATATGAATCCATAGAAGTACACAAAAACATACATAATCGACTGGTTTCGTTGTAAAGACGTTGTGTGTTGTATAGATTTACAATGAATTGATTATGTCTGTCTGTCTTAGTATTACTATGATGTCAATGCATTTTCCTTCTGGTTTTTGGAAACAAGCAAATTCTTTATATTTTCATGCAACCTGTAAAAATTCATTGTCATTGCCATGTCGAAATAGGATGTGCTGGACCTACAAGGCACATAACAGTGACACAACGTAACTACGCTCACGACGAAATCACACGAATATTCGTGCTGATTACGATGGAGCGAACGCAAAACAAACAAACAAACAAACATTGTCATTACATTTCTTGTCTCAATTTCTTTTGTCTTCTGTTTTTCTTATTCACCCGCTGCCTTACGGGTTAGTACAATAATGCCTTAAGGTAGCTATCAAACCCCGTAGATAGAGGGAGGAGTAGTTTTGGGTGTTAACATCCCCCCAATCCCAATAGAAAATCAGAAGATGACTTTTAGTACTGGAAACATACACAAATCGTGGGTAAAATCTTCCACTTATAGATTTTAAACAAAAATTCTTCACATTTCCATTAAAAAGAGGGAATTACACATGAGCACAGATGATTGTCCCTTTCTATTTTGTTTAGTAAAACCTCGTTCCTTACCGAAAACGTAACTACGGCCATGGATACAACCTCTAATGAAGGTCCCTACTATCTAGCTAGCTAGGATGAGAGTGTCGTTAGCCAAGGGATTAAACACATACAGAAAATACAGAGGGGAGACTCTATAGAAGTCGATGATTATTAAACCATCTCTCGACATCTCCTACAGTTCTGCATGTTTCCATGCATACTGGCATTGCCCTTTCCTTGCAACTAATCAACATATCCAAGAAGTTGTTAGTGCAAACGGGTAAGGTACTTTCTTCAATAAACTTGTCGGGGCAAGAAATCACGTGTGATACTTAGAGACTATGCGGTGCGGCAATTTAACCAATTCGAGGGTCTGATAGTCCAGATTAAATTTTAATACATGCTCCCTGACGCAAAAGGTTATGGTGGAGTTATAGAAAAACAATCAAAAGGTTATGGTGGAGTTATAGAAAAACAATCAAAAGGTTATGGTGGAGTTATAGAAAAACAATCAAAAGGTTATGGTGGAGTTATAGAAAAACAATCAAAAGGTTATGGTGGAGTTATAGAAAAACAATCAAAAGGTTATGGTGGAGTTATAGAAAAACAATCAAAAGGTTGCAGACGGTATCTGATTCTTTTAAACTCGCCCCAATTCTCCTCGCAACTTGAGCCAAAACTTTTCCCGAATTTATCCAATCCTCGAAGTCTGATTTAGTGTAGGTGACCTGCATGGGATTTACAAGTCTGGTTTAGCAATTTGTTGTGTTTTTCCGAGGTTTTAACAGACGTCAGTAGTACTTGTATTCAAAAGCCTGTTTCCTTCTTTTCGTGTATGTATTAAGTGTTCAATTCTCACTTCCATATAAAAGAATAGTTAGCACGAGCGATCTGTTTAGATTAATCTTTACTGTAATACTGATATTATTTTATTTTTCAATTCATATTCAACCTTCGTCACGACAGCTATCTACATCTCGAGTCTTTTAACCTGATCTAATTTCTCAAATTGCCTTCATCACATATTTAGGACATATTTAGAACATATTGAAGGTGAAAACATTTAGCCAGATATTCGTAGGATTTTATTTAATATTATTAGTCACAAAAATCCTCTTTGACACCACCATGGCAAAAGACAGAAAGTGTTGGAGAACTATTGCAGCCAACCTTCGTTGTGGAGACGGTACATAATCTGATATATATGCCTTCATTTTTTTTGCTTTTGTTGTTCGTCCATCACAAGTGTTGATGATAATGTGCTACATCCACTTTATAAAATTCAGTTGGAGTTATGTCCCTTGACTATGAGTTCGTAGATGGCTAGTAAGTCATATTCTGGCAGTCGCCCTTGTGTTGTCGAAGCCCGAAAGGGGAGCAAAGAATAGAAACACTGTTTACCTTCCACGCATGTCGTAAAAGGCGACTAAGGAGTTATGGGATGGAGATGGCTGTCCCATCCCATATAGGGTCAGTGACCCAAAGCCATGCTGAAGTCGAATGTGTCAGACCGAAAGGCGCAGATATCGCAGCAATGCTGTAAACTATGACACAACGCATTCCATTCTCCGGAATACATCCTGCTAATCTGCAGGTGTTTGAGAACGAACGCAGAAGAGGAAGAAGAATATACTGGCAGTAAATGTCATTTGACAGTTCGGGCATTAGAGAATCATTGTAGATGGTTTTCTTCAATCTATGACTTTATAGCTACTCTCTGCTGTTGAGCTGCTGCATTTATCTTATTTTCTGAAGATGCTGCATCTTTTGTTTTCGAATGAAGAGTGCCATTTAGCTTTATTTCGTGTATAGGCTTCCCATGTATATTGGTTTATTTTTAAGGTTTTAGTGAGCTGTGTGATGAGTCTACATTGGCCACATTGAGAATTTACACCTTTCTGCAACTCACTATTGAGACGTATCTTATGTAGACTATGATGTGTCATAACTACATAATGACCTGCCCCACGAATCTGTGTCTACATCAGAGTAGTATAAATTCTAGTGATACCTGCTCTGTCGAGGACGGTGGTATCTGGAATCTTATCTTACAATCTGATGTTCATAACTTTTCTGAGACAAGTTGTGCAAAAACTGTACTGACTCTCACGAGCAGGACCGAATTTACGTATAAGCTAAACAAGCTATAGCTTAGAGTTTCCACTGTCTTGGGGGCCCCCAAAAATTATATTATTACTGACAAATATTATCTGGACTTATATAGGGCACCCATATCTCAAATAGCTTAGGGCCTTATCAAGTGTAAATACGGCACTGATCACGAGTCAGCGCATTTTCATTTTCTGGACTACATCCAGATGGAAATCTAGATGGACCATTGTCTCGCTACAAGAGAAATCCAGTGGGAGTTTGAGAATGAACGCTGAAGAAGAGGAAGACTGAGTATACTAAGAGTAACGTTTTGATTCATTGCGATAATTAGTGGCCACATTCGAACTTTTTAATATTATGTGTAATTTCATACAGCTTCCGTGACTCGAAGATGAAAAATACGCAACTTTTGCTGCCAATGAATCGATCTGCGCGCAACACTGAGAGACCCCACCCTTAGGGTCAACCAGGGAAAGGGGGACTCTCAGAGCGTGGCACGCAGAACGATGGATGCGGAGGTTTGTGTGTCTTTAGCGAAAGTTCGGTTCGTTAAGTAATATATGATTTTCTCTGTTACAATGGGACCACTGATTCCTGTAATGAACCAATTTTTCATTTGATGATGGTATAATCAAATGATGGTTCAATAATTTTCAAACTGTTGGTGTACGTAATTTTGTGATACAACAATAACTTACAATATCTACTTCTTGGCAAATAGTTTGATTTATTTTGGATATATTAGAAAAATCCGCTATACTCTCTCGCTGGAACTCACCTTTTAGCATTACTAACTAAGCAAGACGAGGGGTTTCTGAGAAATACATGCGTGTTTTTAAACAGTTCTTTTTTCTATCTTTAAAGTACCGCTTATGGTGAGGAATATCCTTTTCAACCATAGACGTTAGTCAATTTTGGTTATATTAAAACTTCTTGCCATAAAAAAATAATGAAGTTTGAAATTCAGCGAACCACAACCTCCCAGGTATATGTACACTGCTCATGAAATGCTCAACAAGCCACTCATGCATGTCGGACATACAAGAGCGAAATTGAGATAATCCGGTCTGTAGAAGTAGTTCCTTAAACAAAAAGGGACTGGAGGAATTGGGTAGCATTGATAACATCAAAGGAAATATATACTCTATTGAAGAAAATAATACTATTATCTGACCCGTATTGCTGGCCCGCAATGGTGAAACAATAGCTACAATCTTAGCTGCCACGCAAGCGATTAATGCGTTTTTGGGATGTAATTAGCTATTCCATCCCATAGAGGATGAGTCTAACAGAAGCTGTGCTGAAGTCGGAAGTGTCAGGTCGAAATACACATATATTGTAGCAAAGCTGTAAACTATGATACGATTTTTTACGTTTTTTGGTTTACATCCTAATAATTTACAGAAGTTTGTGTAAACAACATTGAACTATTTGCACATAGACGGATATATATGCGACATTAGCAAAATGGAAGAAGAAAGAATAGTGAATCTGTTAATACCGAGTAAACGTTGATATTATTTCTAGATGTAATCCCACCATTTGTTTATTTGACCATTGTGTTTCTTTCTAGGTGTAATCCCACCATTTGTTTATTTGACCATTGTGCAGCGGTCAGAGGTAAAAAGTTAACTAATCATATCAATTCAGTGAGATAGTAACGTATGCAGATTATGGTCAAGAGAGCATGCTGTCACTATGAAATTATTGCATCACTACTTGAACGATATGGATTTTGGAAAGTAAACATACACTTTTAAGATTTTTCATATCGACCACAAGGGAGATTATCATCTAATTAGTCTATGTGCCAAATTTCATTGGAAACCGTAGATATTTCTATACTAGGTAGACACAATCATAGAGTTACTGAGTTATCCATTCCTGTATATATATATATATATATATATATATATATATATATATATATATATATATTGGAGGGATTTCTAGCTTTTTGATATTCCGATGTGCTAAGGGGATGTGAAAAGCCCCCGCCCTTTCATAAATTCAATCTTCTAGTTGTTTATCCATTGACCATGTATCTGAGTTAGGCAACGTAGCCTGTTATCGAAATACAACATAACGTAAAATGCTTTAAAGGAAAACAATAAAGAAGACAAACTGTGCGACGTTTCCAGGTAACGTTCATGTTTTATTATATTTTAATAACATATGGACAAACATAATGGCATACTATTATGCCTTGTCCATACAATAAAGCCAAATTTAAAAAAATAATACAAAGCAAATAGATAAGCAGATGGACGATGCGCAAAGGACCAGAATAACTAAATAAAATGAATGGAAAGAAGATTAGAAGATTGGTACTATATCAAAATAAGTGACTACATATTTACGCTTTAAAAAAAAAAATCTGCGCCCATCCGAAATTATTAGTAATTTGTGACGTCACTCTACCGCTGTCTCCCTAGTTACACAATGGCTGTCGTAATTGTGGCTCGATCGATAAATTCGTTATTATCGTTGCAAGAAGTGTTCCCAGTTGCAAAGATATACACGGGGGACATACTATGATCTTAACCTACTATGCTGCGGTAAGGATTAGCTGAAACTGCACTGCTAAAAGCAGATTGAGCTGGTTGGTAAATAATAAACACCAGGTTTGTATTTAGTACTGAAACCCAGGAAAATATCGAATAAAAACACGAAGACCTCAATTTTATTCTCCAATTTTTATTTTTATTACTGTCGCTTCTCCGGTGTTTCGTTTCTGATTTCGGAAAATATGTAGACTCTTATTTTTGTATAATACCAGCAGATTATGTGACGGAAAAAGATCATATAAGTACAGTTAAATCCGCTATAGTGCATCCGTTTATTATAAATTTCTCCAACAATATTCAAAATCCCCATTTATATTTCTTCTTTATTGTTTGTACTGTATTTCTGTTTGTGCGAATTTCTGTTTTTACATATTTTGTTGGTCTGGACCAAGTTGTTATAACGGGATTTTAGTGTGACTTGTTTATGCTCTGCTCATATTGTGAACATTTGCACATTTCCTTTAACGAACATCTCTCTCTCGCAGTCTTTACTTCCCGAATTAACACTGTACCCATTTAAGGCTGGGTGAATCGGGAGCCGTTACGATCTGGAAAAAAACCCAAATTTCCGCTTCAACTGGGGAATGAAGCCAGGACCACTCTCATGCGCTAAACACTGAGCTATGCGATAAACACTTGACAATGCTTACAATTGGCTTTTTTTTTGTGTAGACGTTTTCAAATAGTATGTTACAGAAAGGCCGTGACTGTCAAATACTGCATGTTTCCCGTTAAGGAGTTACAGTGTGTGATTTTGTAGCTGTGTGATACATTTATTATGTGATAAGAAAGGCCGCAACACAACACAAAAATTGCCTTTTTTCTTGTATAGTTTTCTCATTTCTCACATCCTATGAAAGTGTCCGTTTCAAAAACTATTTTCAATTCTAGTTCAATAGCTTATTTTTCCAAGAAATATTTACTTTAATTACCGCACAAATGTTCATTAATTGTAAACACCGATAATTACCACCCTAATTATTTTTATTAACAAGAAACACTTTTAACTAACGCCCTAATTATTTTAATTACCATGAAACACTTTATAATTACCGCCCTAATTATTTTTATTACTATGAAACACTTTTAACTACCGCCCTAATTATTTTATTACCAGAAACACGTTTAACTAACGCCCTAATTATTTTTATTACGAAGAAACACTTTATGTCTACTACATTAATGCGTCTTATATCAATAAACACTTTATAATTACTACTCAAATGCTTATTTACAAAAATACTTTATAATTCACGTTGACAAAAAGTCCTTTCTAGTTCTTTTGGGCCATCAGTATTTGCAGTGAACACAATTTTAGATAGGAAATAACAAGCAAAAAATAAACAGTGATATATTCACTTAATAATGGCGGCATTTTTAACAGCAAAAATTAACCCGTATACAATATGTGCCTTAACATGAGACGACCTCTGACATGATATAACACAGTCGATGACATGATATAACACAGTCTATCATATGACATGACATAATCTACGAAATACTATAGCACAATCTATGATATGAAATGAAACAACATGCACTGTGATTTAATAAATATATGACTTATTAATATATGACACGCATGTGGTTGCGTCTGTGGGTCTCACCAATGGCTCACTAGACAAACCACCCATGCAACAGAGATCCTTAGTAGATGAGATGCCGTTATATTGAGGTTATCTTCTTATAGAAGTTTCATGGCATGTCATCTATACAATTATGCTCCTTGTGCTGTTATTTTGTTGTTGAAATGTGTTTCATGTTTACTTGAATATATGTATGCACCCTCTGTGGTTGGGAGGGAGCTAGAGATGAACTGTGCAGCACTGGGAGGAGGAAACTGACAGCACTGTTTTTTCCTATGACTGAGACCCATCATACAGGCACAGTGACTCCGGACGTGACAATCCTTTTGACTTAACATTTGGTTGCATGCCTAGAGCAATAGAGAAGTTCGGTATAACCAGTAGTCATTTTGTGGCGGGGAATGAGCACAGCGAACCCTATCTTGACTTCAGTGGCTCGGAGCAATGCATAGGTTGAAACCTACATTCCTGGAGATGTGATAGTTATTCTCTGGCTCTGTCCCGGGGTGGGACGAAAATCCGGACTTCCCAGCAATATAATGCCATTTAATGGCTTTGGGTCAAATGACATGAGCCCTTAGACCGCTGGATCAGCAACCAACCAACCATTAATATATGACATAACAGAATTAATGCAATAACATAAGACAATATGCACTACAATATAGTAAATCTATGACTTAATTTTTAACATAATGTAACATACTATAAGATAAAGATGTAATATGTGTTATGAAATGACACATTCGATGACATGTTATGACACACAGCGTTACAACCAATGATATGACACAAGACATTGCATCTATAATATGACACACTGCCATAATGCTTACTTAACCTCCCACCCCACCCACTCTCTTACCATAAGGTTTGGTGGCTTTGAAAGAAAGCTTAAGTCGACTGTTTTCTGCTTGACTTCGTTCAAATCCAGTCCTTGGTCCTTCATAACCTATTTAATATTGTCATCTGATTCTGTGATTCTGGATATTTGATTGATCTGGATACATGACTTTTTAAATCCAGATCCTTATTGTGATATCCGATCCTCTTCTATTCTACTAAGGTAGTTGAACCATAATAGTCAGTACTGCTTTATCTGTGTATACCACTATACCAGACCTCGACAAATGTGCGCACACTGTTTTACGTAGAATATGCCGGTTAAGCGTTGATGATATTTTTATAATATTTTTAATATTATATATTTTTATTATTTTTCTGAGCCTTATTTAATAAACGATATTGAACAATTTTTAAGCTATGTGTCATCAGGAAGTAATATTTTGTACTCACATCGACATCATCATCAGGTAGCTTATCTTGGACGACAGCATATAGCAGTCATCATAGCGTTTTGAAACTCTCGCCAATCTTGGATTTTGTGGGATTGTCATGCTCAAGTGATTTTTTTATATATTGTGCTTCCACCCTTTTCAAGGTCTACCTATTTTTCGATGTACTGATATCATCCTATTCATTAGCGTTTTTTCTAAGCAGTCATGTTGTTCGATATGGCTAAAATACTGTACTTTTATGGAGAACACCTTGTTGTTTAGCCAGTTTTCTTTTACTTTCATTTCTATCAGAATGCCATTTTTCCTCCTGAGGATTCATTTCAGGCATTTTGTTTCAAATGCTGCAATTTTGCTTCTCACTTAATTGGTGATTGTCCAAGTTTCTCATCCATACATTGCAACTTGGAATATGCAGACTCTCTAACTTTGTGTTGTTGCAGCCCAGCCGTGTGTTCAACATTTGTATTAGAGAATTTGATGCAATGGCAACCTCCATTTTGACTTCTTCAAAGCAATCTCCTTTGCTGCTTACATGATAATTAAGTTATGTCAAATTGGTAATTTGTCCTCGTTCTGTTATTGATCGAGATTGACAACTTGTTAATGGTTTTGCCGCTTGGCATAATCTTTGTCTTACTTTCGTTCAGAAATAGATTTTGATTTGAGGAAATTTTTGAGGAAATGTGTGAGGTGCTCAATGTTCTTTTTTCCTGAGTCACAATAGCTGTATCATCGACCTCTCTTAGTTCTTGGTATCTCGTGGCCTCCTGTATTGAATGGGTGGAAACAGCTTCTCTGTGGTCATTTTTTATATTCCTTATTCTTCTTCTTCTTCAGCGTTCGCTCTCAAATAACCACAACGAATATTTCGTGTGATTTCCGCCATGGAGCGTGAAGTACGTTGTGCTGCAAGTTCCACAGTAGAACTGTGATTATTTGCACCCCGGTTGGCCACTTGTGGTCAGGACGTACGAGGTCCAGCACATCCGTTTTCGTCATTCCTTTATTTCGGGTTTGGTCCCTAATATTCCTTATGATGTTCTCTGCTTAAACATTGAATAGATATGATGATATGACATATCATTGTCTGACTAAACTGAACCAATCTCATTGTCTGACTACACTGAACCAATCTCATTTTTCAACATCTACTCTTACGGATGATTGTTGGTCTTGATACATCTACTCTTACGGATGATTGTTGGTCTTGATACATCGACGATACACACGATTTTTACATATATTCTCGACAGTAATCACAGAAGACGTGCTACAGAAACCCGTATACCCAAATTTCCTAAATCTAGTAATATTTTAGAGTCAACGTGCCACATAATTTCTTCAGGTAAACACAATGACATCTAAAATGGCATTATATATGACATGATGCAATATAATCAATGATATAATACAATCTATAAGATGTTATAGTACATATTGTTATTGCTGACTTAGCATGCTGATATATGTCCGACGACAAACCAGATAGGATGTCATATGAATGATAACTTGAATCTCTGAATCATTAATTGTAGAAATGAGAACACAACAAATATAACACAGGTATACATTAATAATAAGACTCATAATCAGTCAGGGTAGTAGGGTGTAACACTGAAGACATCACCACAAAATACCTCATACTACCGTTGTCCTCAGTTCGGACGAGTGTAGAAAAGCATGCCTAGATCATTCCTTGATGTTGGCAATCCAGTATTTTCTATGCCACATCTTCTTCTTCTACAATCGACTTTTCCTTATAAGTTTTAAATTGTGAGTCGTGTCTCGTTACATGTCCAACCCAAAGAAGTTTACGCCCTTTTGCAACTGAAACTACCCCATGTGTGCCGATACATCACTGGAGTATCGGTACTGAAACTACCCCATGTGTGCCGATACATCACTGGAGTATCGGTACTGAAACTACCCCATGTGTGCCGATACATCACTGGAGTATCGGTACTGAAACTACCCTATGTGTGCCGATACATCACTGGAGTATCGGTACTGAAACTACCCCATGTGTGCCGATACATCACTGGAGTATCGGTAAATGGAGTATGTATATAATCCGGCATGCAGGCTTATATAACATATATAACGATTACTATGACAAGAATTGTATGGCTACTACAAAACGTTTCAAAATTAATGACCAACTATCGACAATTGTAACATCGTATCAATATCACCAACTACATTCAATTTTGGTATGTGCTGTTATCGTAAGGAAAAAAAAAAGCTTTCGCAACTGAAAGTTATTATATTACGGAATGCAGACATTGGCGTTACGAAATTATTACTTCATAATAACTCTGATATGTTGTAGTGTGTAGTGTGTATTGAACATAGAGTATGATACGAAATCACACACCATATGATGTGACTGACTATATACGCTATACATGATATGTCGCGTGACTGGACGTTATGGCACGATATGTCACAGTATATCACGGAGATTGACACAATCTATGTCAAATGACAACATATGACGTGACTGGACATAACAAATGACACGAAATGACATCATTTCACGTGACTGGACATAATCTATTTAACGTGCGATGTCACGTGACATCTTCGACATGATATGACACATTACATCACACTATCGGACACAATCTAAAATATCACATTATTGAAAACAACACGCCGCCGAAGACGGAAGTGTCGGGCTATTGGCGCAAATAAAACGACGACACGACGCATTTCCATTCTCTGGACTACATCCTGCTGGAAATCTAGTAGAACTATGGTCCTTCTACAAAGGAGATCCAGCGGGAGTTTGAGAATGAACGCTGAACAAGAAGAAGAAGAAGACAACACATGATACAATATGACAACGTTTATCCCATGATATACGACTGTCTCTAAACCACGTCAACAATTGATGGAAAGGGAGGGGGCGGGTTCAGTGTCTAAACAAGATTGATAAATGTTAACAAGGGGTAAGGGAGGGGGAGGTTTAAAAAGTTGATGTAAACAATAGTGTTTTTATACGCCAATTAAATTGTTTGAATTTCACATTTTTTCCTAGATATGTCTTTTTCTTGTTTTCGTTTGCAAGTTACACAGCCAGCACATGTCTACACGGAAAGTCCGGTTTTCTTGTTAAATGCTGCTGTATATGAAATCTCAAGGCTCACATATATCTTTCTGTGGCTGTCTGTATGGGCCAGTGCTCCTCCCTCAACCGCCGGTTAAGTGTAATGCAGTCTCGCAGGATGACGGAACCAGCCTTAGTCTATTTAAGGGGATGTTTAGTCTGTTGTGTCCTGTCATGCGGGAGAGGATAACGTTCTCACCTCTGTCGAGATTGTGATAGTTGTTTTTTTTTGGTGGTAAATTTTCGTAATAGCATTGATGAGTGTCCTCTTTTCCTGGAAGGGGATTTCTCGTTCTTGTGTTGCTCTAGCTTTCCCTAGTATATCTGCCGCTTCATTTTCTGATATACCACAGTGGGAGGGAATCCACTTTAGTACTACCCTTCTTTGGATGCTCACTTCTCGTATAGCTTCCCTCAGATGTGACAGTTTATCCCTATCAAGAGGTTGTAGGGCAGACATTGCATCAGTAAGAAACACCGCTTGTTGTGTTGACATTGGCTTGTGATTGTAATTATTTAATATAATTAATATTGAATTATATTATCAATATATGCAGCGCCTGTATTTCCAAAGAGTAAAAGAGCAGAAACAGTTGGTAAACATGTGGATTCAGTTTCTTTTTCTGGATATTTTATGTAAACACCAGCACCCCCATTCACCACCGCCTTGGCTGCTGATCCGTTAGTATAATCATGTACTTGTATCCACACTTCGCTGGGATACATATCTTCAATGATGTTGTATACTTTTGCTTTATTTTGAAGAGTATTCAACTCTTCCATAGTGTAAGTATTGTTTATGGTGGTTATTATAGTCAGACTTTCATATTTCTCCCACGAAACTGGGAAAAGTGGATCATGGTCGTAGTCTCCCGCCTGTATGGTAAGGGGGTGATGCGTGCAATTTTTTTCATTTCATTTATGGGAGAGTTTTTTTTTTTTATAGCACCTGTGATAAGATAAAGTGCTTGATTCTGTACATTGTCCAAAGATTGTAGATGGGAATTGGCTGTGGATGTCCATGCTGTTGATCCGTATTCTAGTGTTGGTCTTCTTTTGTGTTTATAGCTCTTTGTGCCTTGCGGCGTCAGGAATAGAAATGTTCTCTCGAGATGGCGTTTTTGTGTGCTTCATATATCTCTGTTTTCGTTGATCCTTTATATCTGTAATCCATTGTTTGCATGGGCTATCCTTGTCTTTGTAACCATCATGCCTTTATAGTAATGCTTTTTCAGCGACACTGATAGTAGTCTGGAAGCATGTGAAAATCACTGAATATGCTATCTTCTAATGTAATTCAGGATTGGATTTTATCTCTTATTGCTATTCCCGAGAATTCTATGTATACTTATAAGTCATTTCTGTTGTAACAAGTTTTCTTTTGGCTTCTGTTGTTAATGTCCACGTTTGACATTGGTAGTATAGTGATGGTATGATGATCGTTTTATATAGTGAAGTTTTGGTGTTCATATTCACATATTTGTTTTTGAAACTAGAGAACATTTGCCCTAAGATCTTGTATGTTATGTTGCATCTATGTTGGATTTCTTTGGTGTTTTTTCCGTTTTATGATATGATAATTTTGGCCACATTATGAGAATGCATCACAAGTTCAGGCATATAACCGAATGTTATTAGGGTACACAGTCAGAGGAGGACAACAAAAAGATGGATAGAAAACGCCAGCAACTTCCTGAACAAACACAGTCATAACACAGCCCAGGCTACACATCTGGTCTTAGAACACAAGCTCGAGCTCCAATCATCTCTACGCAAAACGGCAAGAGTGGATAACGAACTACCTGGGGAAAGACAATAGATGATTTGATGATTCCAACATAAGTGAATTCTTTCACCTTTTTAAGCTATTGGTCGTGGACGAGAATAGTGGTGTTTCTGTTTTGGAGATTTACATTATCTCGTTTTTATTCTGTTTTTATCTTCACGTTAAATTCCCTACAAGTTGTGTGCAGTCTATTTAAACGCTGTTGTAGTATCTATGTTGTTGATATTATTGCTTGATAGTCTGCAAGAAGAAGTTCACTCAAGAGGTTGTTTAGGTTGTCTTCTACATTGGTGTTGGCAATTTTACATATAAAATCGATATATGCAGATTTGTCTGAAAGCCATACACTGATTCTATTTACACATTGACTACCTGTGCAACTACTCCTGCACAAGTTTATTAGTTAGTTAGTCGTCGGATCATCATCACTGCAAACTGGACACTTCCATAGTTGCTCCGATCTCTCCCTGAGTGTATCCGCCAATACACTTCTGCTGACAGTACCAGCCCTCTGCTGGTTGACCATCATTCTTCTGCGCCCTCCAAAAAGTCCACTTTTAGAAACACAAGATTTTGAACCTTGATGTTTAATCCTGGACTTTGAAAAGGAATCATTATCTACACTAGTCTCACTTTCGCGTACTATCTCTTATGGAGTTCAAAACATCAGCTCATCTATTGCCCCATCGCACTGTGTCACAATTGTGCATGACACCAGTTGATCTGCTCTTTCATTGCCTCGAATACCCACATGTCCCGGCACGAAAATAAATGTAGCTACTTTCAAACTCGTCTTTCTCAAGGCCTGAATCCACTGTTCGCGAACGAGACCCACTTGTACATTTCTAATCATACTCATAGAGTCATACTCAAGATGCAGGCTCGTGTTACCTTCTGTGTGCCTATCGACTCAAATGCCCTGGTCACCACCATAATATCCATTTCATGCTGCTCTTAATCACAGCAGAGGTCCCACTCTCCTCCCTGATCGTTTTACCTGCGCACTGAGATTTGAAGACCCAAGCACTGCGAACATGTCTAATCACAGAACCATTAGTGTATATAATCACATCCCCCTCTTTGTCATTCTCATTGACCAAAGCCTGCACCACTTGCTGTGGGACACCATTATCTGCATTCCATACTAAGTGTTATTACTACTCTCAAACAAGTTTCGAAATCTGTGGGTAGAACTATCCATTCCGCACATGCTGCCACATCTAGCAATCAGCACACGTTTTGTATGACATCCTCAGCACGTCCCACCCACGACTTCTCTCTCTGATACCTTTAAATTTATGTATTTCGGAATGCAAGGGATATTCCTTATCTGCATGCATTTGAAGGTACGCCCACGCACGTCAATACTGTAATCTGTGCTCTGCCGTATGACAGTCGAGTGGGTAAGGCATAGTTCTTGCCGATGTGTCTCTTGTGCACCCAAGAATGATGCACATTTCTGAATATTGCACATATTCCAAAGTGCATATTCCACAAGACCCACCATCAAACCCAGGTACAAAAGAAATAACAATCTCTGCTCACACTGCGCAGCAGCCATAACCTTCATTGCTGCTATGACTTTGCCTGCCCTTCTGATAACGTGGTCAACATTTTTCCTGAAACTCAGACTTCTGTCAAACAACACACCCAGGTATCTCATTGTGTTTGTTATTTCTAACCTGTTCCCGGCCAATGAAACATGTGGTATCAGTTTGTCAGTCTGTCCACGACGTCTGTTCCCTGTAGTTCCACGACGCACTCTTCTCGATTTCTGCTATGTCTATACACCAGGATATCATCAAGTTTATTAGGTATTGTGGAACCCCTGTATTGTGATAGTATTTTCTATAGTTGCTGTTTGTCTATTCTGTCGAAGTCTTTTTCTTGGTCGACAAACGCTATATCTTGGCTGTTTTCATTTGTTTTTTCTGCCAGTTGTCAATGTAAAAATGTAACAATAGCATTTGGACAACTATTGTTCTAATAGAATCTCTTTTGAGTGTTGCTGAGCTAGTGGTTCGATGAATACTCGTAATCAGCTTTCTAGAATTCTGCTGAACATATTTTTTTCAGTGTGACTTAGAAATTGAATACCTTTGCCCGCCGAAGACGGATGTGTCGGGCCATTGGCGCAAATAAAACGGCGACACAAGGCATTTCCATTCTCTGGACTACATCCTTCTGGAAATCTAATAGGACCATGGTCCTGATACAAGACATATCCAGTGGGAGTTTGAGAATGAACGCTGAACAAGAAGAAGAAGAATACCTTTATACTTTGCACAATCTCTTTTGTTTCCCTTTTTTCTTCCAGATAGGTATCATTACATCATTTTTCCAGTCCTCTGATGTTTCTTGTGTATTCCATATTATATTAATTAAACAACCTATGTAACCATTTTATCCCTATATCTGCTGCTGCTTTTATTAATTCGACTTTTATGTTATCGGGCCTTGGAGATATGTTTGACTGAGCTGTTTGTATCACATTTTCTGCTAGCAATATATTTGGTTCTAACTCTTCCGTTATATTGTTTATTATGTTGTCGTCCCCTCCGACTTTTAAACTTAGCAATTCTTTAAAATACTCTTGCCACCTTCCCATTATTCTTTTCTGATTAGTCTAATTGTACCTTGTAAAAAATGAGAAAATCCTAAAATGAAAAAAACATCTTGTCATTTTGTTTTCGTACTTTTTTCTCCAAAAAAGGTTTTAGCCGAACGTGTAGGTTGATTTAGTTGATATAATTAAGCAGTGGATATCTGTCTGAATTCTTGGCATTTGTAGACATAATTAAGCAGTGTGTATCTGAATTCTTGGCATTTGTAGACATAATTAAGCAGTGTGTATCTGAATTCTTGGCATTTGTAGACATAATTAAGCAGTGGATATCTGAATTCTTGGAAAGTTGCTGACACTTGGGGAGGGGGTGTCAAAACAAACATACAGCCGTTATGACAATCTATGATATCACATAATTACGAGTATCGCATGATTAGATGCATTTGAAAACATGACATTATAGGACCAAAACAATACATGACACAACATGAAAAATCCATTACGTGATGATATACCTATGACTTAATATCATAAAAGCATAGAAGCTATTCCATTACACAATCTATTACATGATTTTGTAAATACGCCAAGATTGAAAACTGTGTGATATGATTGTATGACAATCTTGTTTCAGTCTATAGCTAAGTGTATCTCGTGATATACAATGCAGGCAAACTATAGTATCTCCAAGATTCTGCAGGAACGCATTAAATAAACACTATATAACATCCTAGGTGACCAAAGTATGTGTTAGAATGCTGGCGCATGGTCTCTCCCCCTCTCTCTCTCTCACTATATATATATATTTAATATATAATATAGTATGCGTATGGGCGTGCGTGCTATGATAGTGTTGTTACCAGTCCATCGTCATATAGACAATACTGTAAACTCATCCTTTTGTACTTCAAAAGTGATGCACTGTGACATTTGCATGGTTTTCAATGGTAACTTTTGCATACTTATGTCAACTGCCAATGGAAATAACTGGAATAGTTAATTAGTGTCACTTAGAAGGATAATCAGTTGTCCACAGGACTATATAATTGACTAGAGACTCGGCTACTACAATTAACTTAAATTATTGTAAGTCTTGCTCCTACATTCCTGGCCTGTTTGCTCATTCTCGGCGACTATAGTCAAACGATTTTAAAAATTGAGTATTATTTAAATTCTATTTGATAGATTCATGCGCGCTATAAGATTTACTGATAAACAGGATTATAATATGCCATATCGGCTGTCGTAGGAGATCACGGATCCCATAAACATCTATCCAAAGTGCCGATTATCATTTCAGATGTTGACATATTTCCGTGCCAGGCTTCTAGGCTGTCCAGAAATGTTTTTTCTCTGTTTCCCCTCGTATTATCCCTCATTGATTTTGACAGGCAGTTTGGAAATATGTTTCTATTTGGTTTTTTCTTCATATCGTAGCAGAAACATCGACGACTGCTTTTATTTTCTCACATGGTACAAGAAATATCGACGACTGCTTTTGTTTTCTCACATGGTACAATAAACATTGAGGATTGCCTTTGTTACTTCATATCGTAACAGATACATCGACGATTGCTTTTTTTCCGGACAATATGATTCTTCTCTTTGTTTACCTCTTCGCAACCCTTGAACATTTATATTTTACTTTTATCTGTATTTTGTTTCCACAATTCGTATAAGCACCACAGTAAGTTCGCAGATAAGGGGAGAGAGTTGGGAGATAAAAACTCCCTTTTAGGAAATCCTACCATGACATTGCATACTAAGCAGGAAGCCAACTAGCGGAGAACCCCTCACATTTAATGGCTTCCCAGAAAGGGTCACCAAAATCTGACGCAAATAAACACATTGTCTAGGAAAGGATAAAATTACCTTTTATCTAAGTTGTGGATATATGTTTATTGTCCTACCTGAGCTGTGTGTGTATTATTATTGTCCTTGTCCTATCGGAGTTGTGGATGTATGTTGGTCCAAACCCAAATCAAGTGCTTACTGCGTTCTACCGAGTTTTTAAGTAACCGATTGAATTTTCTTTAGTTGTTTGTGATGTCGCGCTGCTAGTAGTTGGTGACGTCACTGCAGGTTCATTTGTATTAGCGAAATGGCTGCCGTATCTGTGCTAAACTAGCCTTCACTTTATAACCCTTGAGATAAAGAGGTATATAGTTTAGGAGGGAAGGGGGAGCGTGTGTGGGTTAGAATTTGGTCTAATCCTACCCCTAACACCCCCCCCCCACCCCAAAATTCTAGGTTCTTCTCCTCCGAGGCGCAGTCGTGGTATTAAATCGAGGCATGGGGTGCAAAGGGAACGCATTGCTCTAGGCGGACCCAGGGTTAGCAGATAACCAAGATCCCAAATGTACCTCCACGCGGTGCACCCTGGAAACAGAAATACAGCAGCTCGAGCTGATTCTGGCCAAATCATTTGGGGATCGTGTCCGAAAATGTGGAGGTAGCAGATGGAAAGAGATTTGCCTGCACACGGACAGACATATCTCCGATACCACCAGCATCACCACATATAGCGACACTGTCGACATACAGTGAAGCTAGTCAGTCCAGTCCAAACATTGGAGGGGCGGCCAATGTAAAATGCACGTAAAGGTAGATACATGGCGAGAGACATAGATTTCATACCGAGTACAATGAAGCAATGAAAGGGCAGAACAGCGCTAGAGGGTAGCGCGAACTGCAAATAGAAAGTGAAAAGTCCCTAGGAAAGGGGAGCTACAAGCTCCGTCAGCTCGAGACGGGCTTCTAGTTACCTGAGTTCCTTACAGGCAGAGACCCAGACCCATACACTGGCGTTTGGTAAAGCAAGAAGACCTAACCCAACTCTAATGTCGAGCCTTCCTAAACCGGAAATATGCTCGCGAGAGAAAGGGTTCTGTACCCAATGGGCTTAGGCAAGAAAGTGACAACGAGGGTAGTCCTGGCCCACCTCTACTGTCAATGTTTCTTATACCGGAAGTACACTTGCAGAGAGAAAGGGTTCCGTACTCGATTCGCTCAGGCACAAAAGGGACAACGATTTAGCCCTGGCCCAACTCTACTGTCAAGTTTTCCTACACCGGAAATACACTTGAAGAGAGAAAGGGTTCAGTACCTGATGGGCTCAGGCGCTATTGGGACAAGGACGCTCAGCTCGAGAACGCCTTGCTCTCAAACGCGTGGTGTGAGACTCGAACTTGGACAAGGGGTACACGTCGGTGAATGACACCTCGGCTAAGAGGGCGAAAGAGCCAGGGTCCAACTCCTCTGTTGAGTTCTTCCCCTTAAGGAACCAGGCTCACGGATGAGAAACGGTTCAGTACCCAATGGGCACAGGCACAGCACGTCCAATTACACGAGGCAAGTTCATAGACAGTGGAACACCTCGTTTGAGTCAGACTAAGAGCAAGAAAATCGTCTGGGCGAAGAGTCTCCACTACGCGTGCCTGGAGACAGATATAGAGGCTGTCACAGGCTAAGGGTAGCCCACCCGAATTGTCAAGGCATGCCGAAATCGGATGTGCTAGGCCTACAAGGCGCATAACGGTGGCACAACGTAATCACGCTCCCGGCGGAAATCGCACGGATATCCGTGATGGTTACAATGGAGCGAACGAAAAACAAACAAACAAATCGAGGCATAATTTAATCTTTGCTACAATTAGCCATTTTATTTTTTGTCACAACATGGTCTCCTAGTGATGTAATTGCAATGACGGCACGACGACTGTGCGCACAGTAACAAACTTGGAATGAACCCGTGCATAATATCTAACTTCGTTTACATTTCGGAAATCTGCAAAATATGCAACAGGCACCTGATCTGGGATTGTACCTGCATGTTTGTTGTTCTTGCTCTATCTGAGCTGTTGGCGTATGCTTGTTGTTCTTGCTATATCTGAGCCGTGGATGTGTGTTTATTATCCTGTTTCTGTCTGAGTTGTAGATGCATGTTTATTGTCCTTATCCTACTGAGCTGTCGATGTATGTCTATTGTCCCTGTCCTATCAGAGCTGTCTATGTATGTTTATGCCCTTGTCCTATCTAAAACATATCACTATATAACAATATTATATTATGTTACATTTGACTGGGTAGATATTCTTGTTTGTTTCAGCCTGAAGAAACAGCGCATGTTCTCACTATGAAAATATAGCATCTATCATGAAGCTTAACCAAACAAATTATTCTACTTAGAAGCACAACTTTTGAGATATATTTCTATCAATGCATTCACAGTATGAAATTTCAATAAATTCACACTTTCCAGCGTTAATATTGTACGTTCTCCTATGGTACCCGATGAAGACATTTTGGCCAATACACTGATGTCATTACATTTATTATGTAAGAGTCGTAAGAGAGGATTGAGATGAGTAAATCTCCACATCTCGTGAAAAAGTAAAGCTAAGATTTGTAGAAAAGGAATGTTCTATACCCAAAAGTTGCAAATATCACACCTTTGGTATAAACTAACAGTACAGTATATTCACATTCCCATCACAAACAGAAAACTATGTGATTACACTGTAGTGAACACAGAAGACGACTATATCGTCATATGAGTAAAACTTTCATTTAGACATATCCTTAACACACAGAATTACTTACAATAGTTTTATATGAATATTTTGCAAACATACTAGTCTCACATTCAATAATAATACATCTCTCGGTGATATCAAATTCACAGTAAGGTTTTACTCTTTGATGAGTCAGTCTTGGAAATATGTTAGGATGTTCCAACTATTGTATGTATTGTGTACACAGTATTACGCACAACTACATCGAGGATAAGTCTTTGTTTGAATATCAGGTATCGGCTAGTTTATTATTTGTTCATTTGGCCACAAAAGTTTGGTAAGATTCATGATTTCTTGTATGAGAAACTAAACAAGAATATGCATTACTACATCAGATATTGAAATTGTATCGTTCAAATCCAAACTTGCAATCAAAACCTCAGTGTGCGATGAAAATCTCATTATGCAGTGAAAATCTCATTATGCAATAAAAATCTCATTTTGCGATGAAAATCTCATTCTGCAACTTATTCTGCGATGTCTCACTCTACGAGGCAAATATTGCTTTACTGAGAGCTGGGAACTTGTTTCTGTATGTCCTCCAACTAGAGCGCAGCATTGTCATGTGTATAAATGATGTGTGTATTGCGCCGATATCGAAATCAAACCTGTTACTTACCGGCGGAACTTGTTGATCTGCAGCACGGGAAGTATTAAGTTTTTCCTCAACTATTTTCGCTGATAGTTTTATCAATCCAGTCTTTGTAACTGGCAACTTTTGTATAAATTCCATACTTTCCCTTTCGACCACAACCTTCCCCGTAGCTTGTTACACCATACAGAACATATCTTAAAGTGGTTCCGTCTTCCCAAGGGCATAGGAGAGGACCTCCACTATCTCCAGCACAAGAATCCTTCCCGCCTTTCTTATATCCAGCACATACTTGTTTCTGTGAGATGACGTAATCAAAGACTCGTTCACATTTACGGTGACGCACTACCGGAACGTGAGCCTCCTGTAGAGAACTGGATCCATAGAAGTGTGTGGTTTTCAATTTGCCCCAGCCAATAATTGTACACAAGTGATCACGGGGTGGTGTATAGTTGACACTGGGCAAACACGCGAATCCAGATTGAGTGAAGGCAGAAGGAGGGTGTCGAAGTTTAATTAAAGCAATATCGTTGGTAATAGTATGGTAGTCAAAGTCAGGATGCGGAAAATCTTCATCTGGACGAATATCCTCTTGGTTTGGCTCGAATTCCTGCACACAAAAAAAGAGAAGCATTAATAGCGTTTTCAAGAAGTATTTTAAAAATGTAAGCTATATTTCAATGCTTTCCTGCCCTTACTGCGTGTTTTCCTGTTAAAAATGCTACGATTTTATAGCTAATGATATTAAAGACCACCCTGCCATATTGAGAACAACGTCAATGTATCTGGGGTAACACAGAAGACTGGAAGAATGGGGACAGTGGTAACACGGAACAAATGTAGTATGAATCGAAAGACTGTAGGCTTATATACATATGTATTGATGTGCTAGTAAAAAGAAAATAAGTCGATAAGCAGGAATACAAGCGATTAGCTTTTATTTCCTGGTGCACAATTTGGGTGTTTTTTTTTCCAGAACTTTATTTCATACCCAGAAAACTATTAAATGTGTACAATGATTTGATAAGAAATCCTCCGCTCAGAGGAGGTCACATACTAGGAGTTTTTTGGCTTTTCTACCTTTTCCCAACAGGCAGAATTCAGGTCATAGGCTTAATTTTCACTGACAAGCTAACCTTTCTGTCATGTGCCCATAGCAACCCAGTTCTAAACCATAGTCACTGGAATGGTTGAAGCAGCCAGTCATGCATTCATCGCTATCTAAGGGGAGCTCTTCACTTATGCAGTGCTAATATGTATGTCTGATTCTGGATTAATCCGCGTTTTGGTTTCTTTCTGCGTAGCTGCGATTTCTGCGCATTTGGCTTAAAACATTCGTCTGCAGCCTGGCTTTTGGGTAAATTTGACCTTCCTGAGTAAATTTGACCTTCTAAGGAATGTGGCAGCCATACCCTTCTCTCAAACCTCATTAGTTGCTTTTTGCGGTATGCTTGGCAGGTAACGGTAAAAGAATCACTATTCTTTGCTTCCATTTTGGATCCCGGCACAACTCACCAAAGACAGAGGATCAAATATAGCCTACTGAGAATGGTCAAGAAATCCCTTCTTCAGGATATTTCTTCTTCTTCTTCATCAGTGTTCATTCTCAAACTCCTGCTGGATCTCTCCTGTAGCAGTACTACTAGATCTCCAGCAGGATGCAGTCCAGAGAATGGAAATGCGTTGTGTCGCCGTTTTATTTGCGCCACTAGCCCGACACATTCGTCTTTGGTGGACTTCAGGATATGAGGGTCTCCGATAATAACCTGAAGAGAATCATATAGTCTGTACACACTATTGGTGATAAGAGGACGAACAAATTATGGAGAATTGATTCACACAATTTATTCAAGCTATTGGTGGTGTCATTTCTACTTCTTTCTTCTTCTTCTTCGTTCGTTCTCAAACTCCTGCAGATTGGCAGGATGTAGTCCAGAGAACGGAATGCGTTGTGTCATGGTTTACAACAATGCTGCGATAACTGCGCATTTCGGCCTGACACATCCGACTTCAGTATGGCTTTGGATAAAATGCCCTATATAGCCAACTTCATCCCATAACCTCCTTAGTCGTCACTTACGAGACATGCATGGAAGTCAAACAGTATTGTGATGCTTTCTTTCCCTCTAGGGCCCCGGCAACACAGTGTGCTGGTGTAATTTGATAAACAACTAGAGAATGATGATTAAGTGAATCTGATTGTGTATTCATGATATTGTAATGTAATGTCATGTGACGACTGAGACAACTAGACAAAGTAATCACGATGATGTCATGTGACGACTGAGACAGCTAGACAAAGTACTCACGCTGATGTCATGTGACGACTGAGACAACTAGACAAAGTACTCACCTTGATGTCATGTGACGACTGAGACAACTAGACAAAGTACTCACGCCAATGTCATGTGATGATTGAGAAAACTAGACAAAGTACTCACGCCAATGTCATGTGATGATTGAGAAAACTAGACAAAGTACTTACCTTGATGGCATGTGATGTTTGAGAAAACTAGAGAAAGTACTCGCGCTGATGTCATGTGACGACTGATACAACTAGACAAAGTACTCACACTGATATCATGTGGCAACTGAGACAACTAGACAAAGTACTCACACTGATATCATGTGGCGACTGAGACAACTAGACAAAGTACTCACACTGATGTCATGTGACGACTGAGACAACTAGACAAAGTAATCACGATGATGTCATGTGACGACTGAGACAACTAGACAAAGTACTCACGCTGATGTCATGTGACGACTGAGACAACTAGACAAAGTACTCACCTTGATGTCATGTGACGACTGAGACAACTAGACAAAGTACTCACGCCAATGTCATGTGATGATTGAGAAAACTAGACAAAGTACTCACGCCAATGTCATGTGATGATTGAGAAAACTAGACAAAGTACTTACCTTGATGGCATGTGATGTTTGAGAAAACTAGAGAAAGTACTCGCGCTGATGTCATGTGACGACTGATACAACTAGACAAAGTACTCACACTGATATCATGTGGCGACTGAGACAACTAGACAAAGTACTCACACTGATATCATGTGGCGACTGAGACAACTAGACAAAGTACTCACACTGATGTCATGTGACGACTGAGACAACTAGACAAAGTACTCACGCTGATGTCATGCTCTCCGATTCGAACAATCAGTTTTCTTCTTTTTCCCTTCTTTCGGACACAGTGAGCTGCGGTCAACACCCACCTAGGCGCTATTAGCGTTCCCCCACAGTACTGTTCCTGGTACTTGGTCAGTATGGCTACCTGCAAGTCAAAGACATAAATTATAGTCACATTTCCTCATCGGTAGTTTGCAAGAAGGTCAAGCCTTTTTTTGCATTACCTCCCAGGTAAATAAGATTGTCCATTGTCTACCCCCAGGTGGATGATGGTCAGAATATCCACACTTGCCGTTAAGCGTAGGGGTGGTGACTGCCGGGAGCTTTAGTTGTCTACCCAAGGCCACATGTGTTGTCTTGGCTGCGTTGAATCCGTATTTGTTCAGTGTTGTCTTGATGTTATCTATCAATCTTGTTCTAGGCCTTCTTCTGGCTTTGTATCCGGATCTTCTTATGGTATATGTTCTTGTTGGTAGTTGGTTATGATTCATTCTCATAGGGTGTAAAAACCATTTTATTTGTTGTTTCTCGATGTATTCTGTGCATGGTCTTATACCGATTCTTCTGATTTTATCATTTCTCATTTCGTCTAGTATGGTCACTCTTACGACTCATCTCAGGCATTTCATCTCACAATCATTATCATCATCACCGGGTGACATGCCGGCTGGTGTAGGCGGTTTGACTCTCCACATCTCTCTGTCACAGTATTATGTATCAAGATGGTTGTTGTTTCCCTGCCGTGTCACGTTGTCAAACCGTCTTATATTTTCTCACGTTGTCGCCCTCTGTCTTTGTTGCCTTCAATCTTGCCTGTTGTGAATATGTTCTCCAAACCTCCTTGTCTCATGAAGTGGCAAAAAAAATAAAGATTGTCTTTTTCTTATACTATTGATTAAGGTCCGTTTCACATTTGACTCTTTTAACACCTCCACATTGTCATCATTACATACAATCATCATCATTACATAGTCATCATCATTACATAGTCATCATCATTACATAGTCATCATCATTACATAGTCATCATCATTACATACAATCATCATCATTACATAGTCATCATCATTATATACAATCATCTAATCACTGGCGTAGCGTGGATCAATGGCGCCCGGGGCTTAATCATAATTTCCCGAAAAATATGTCAGTGATTGTGAAAGACTGGACGAAAATAAATTTGCCGCCCTCCCGATGATGCCGCCTGCGGCGGTCCGTACCTCTCCCCTCTTCGCCACGCGACTGCATTTAATTTACATAAAGGACCGTAACACACAAAGTTTATACATTCCCATAACTCTCCAGTGTCGAAAAAGGTGCCCGATTGGAGTTTAAAATTATTGCATGAATAGCCTGACAAACATATATATCCTATTATACGATGAGAGTGAAAATATCAAACCATGGCTTCGCCATTTCTTGATGTTACCAAACCAACATTTTCTTGACTATATCTTCTCCTTCAATCTCAACTTTTCCCTGCAGTATCACATTTTGAAAGCGAATGGTGTCTCTTTCCGAAATGACGGAAGACGGCTTTTAAATACACATATGGGCCTATGATGTAGCCGCGTAGCGCAGTGGTTAGCGCGCTGGCTTCGCATATGCGTGGTCCTGGGTTCATTCCCCAGTTAAGGTGGAAATGTTTTTCAGATCGCAACGGCTCCCAGGTCAAACCCAGCATTAAAAATGGGTACCGGATTAATCCTGGAAGTAAAGATTGCGAGGGAGAGGAGATGGCCACCGCCCTCATTTACAGAGCCTCTGAAATGTGAGATCTCTAACATCTAACACCCCTGTGGCATTAATAAATGTTATGGGTTACTTTCCTTTTTTATGGGCCTCCTCGGACCTTTTCTCAAAGCATACGGATAAAGCAAAGTATAACATTATACAGCCGAGAGTCGGAGTCTTCTGGGAAGAAAAGAAAGCGCTGGAGAAAATCCACTATAGCACATATAAATAAGAATATAATCCGCCTGTGTGTTGCCGGGACCTGAAAGGGGAGCAAAGAATAGCAACACTGTTTACCTTCCATGCATGTCGTAAAAGGCGACTAAGGATGTTATGGGATGGAGTTGGCTGCCCCATCTCATATAGGGTCAGTGACCCAAAGCCATGCTGAAGTCGGATGTGTCAGACCGAAAAGCGCAAATATCGCAGCAATGCTGTAAACCATGACACAACGCATTCCGTTCTACGGACTACATCCTGATAATCTGCAGGAGTTTGAGAATGAACGCAGAAAAATAGATCAGAAGAAGAAGAAGAATATAATCGCAGGTAGTTCCCGAGGATCGAAGCAAAAATAAACATATGACCCCAACTTCTAGAAAAAAAAAAGTCTTACTCTAAAATCATGGAAAATCAGAATACAGAATCAGAATACCGATTTATTATAGCTGACTTTTTACGCGGAGACGGCACTTCCCAGGATGTGAGCACGACATTCAAAGCTAGTTTAATAGTCTGTTCACTTAACAGATAGTTTGCCCAGGGTAATCGAAGCGTTCCTTCCTGGAAGTATTAGATTGAAAATACAGTACTAAATGGATCAATATATTTTGAGGACGTTTATATAGTTGTGGCATTTTGGTGTGACCTTGATCGGGACCAGACTTAAAAATGACTATGTCACTGTGACCTGGTCATGTTTATCCGTATACCCAGGATAAACACAAGCAAGGGTCGAATTACTTTGCTAACTGTCGGGGTCATTCTGTCGTGTGATTTTTGTAACATTCAGGGTTAAGTTATTGTGACACGAAATTTGTTAACATTCACGTTTAATCTACCGCTTACATCGGATGTGTCGAGTCATTAGTACAAACAAAACGGCGTAACAACACACTGTTCTCTAAACTGCATCCTGCTGGAAATCTAGTAGGGTCATTATCATTCTACGAGAGAGTTCCAGCGAGACTTTAAGAAAACAATAAAGAAAACGGTTAATGTGGCACCAAATTTGTTAGCATTCAAGGACAATGCGCAGTGTGGCACGAAATGTGTTAATGTCAGTGTTAATATAGCACAAAATTGGTTAATAGTCAGTGTTAACATAGCACGAAACTTCTTAACAGTGAGAGTTAATGTTGCACAAAAGTTGTTAAGTCAGGGGATAATATGGCGTTGATAAAGGCCAGTCCTGTTGGGCAAATATGTCAACCAAAATTTCAGAGGATGTCCAACAAAGTGGGCAGTACGACGGTAACAAAACACATCAACGATAACTAATTTATTAAGTAATAGTATTATTGTAATCTATATTAACTATCAAAATAAAAAGTTAATGTCAAAAAATAAATAATAGACACAAGTAACAATGACGTGGATATAACAATAACAAGTTATTTACTTTTCAGGGGTGCAAAGGGAACGCATTGCTCTAGGCGGACCCAGGGTTAGCAGATAACCAAGATCCCAAATGTACCTCCACGCGGTGCACCATGGAAACAGAAATACAGCAGCTCGTGCTGATTCTGGCCAAATCATTTGGGGATCGTGTCCGAGAATGTGGAGGTAGCAGATGGAAAGAGATTTGACTGCACAAGAGACAGACAATATCTCCGACACCACCAGCATCACCACATATAGCGACACTGTCGGCATACAGTGAAGCTAGTCAGTCCAGTCCGAACATTGGAGGGGCGGCCAATGTAAAATGCACGTAAAGGTAAATGCATGGCGAGAGACAAATATGTTTCATACAGAGTACAATGAAACAATGAAAGGGCAGAACAGCGCTAGAGGGCAGCGCGAACTGCAAATAGAAAGTGAAAAGTCCCTAGGAAATGGGAACTACAAGCTCCGTCAGCTCGAGGCGAGCTTCTAGTTACCTGTGTTCCTTACAGGCAGAGACCCAGACCCATCCATTGGCGTTTGGTAAAGCAAGAAGACCTAACCCAACTCTAATGTCGAGCCTTCCTAAACCGGAAATATGCTCGCGAAGAGAAAGGGTTCCGTACTCGATGCGCTCAGGCACAAAAGGGACAACGATTTAGCCCTGGCCCAACTCTACTGTCAGGTTTTCCTGCACCGGAAATACACTTGAAGAGAGAAAGGGTTCAGTACCTGATGGGCTCAGGCGCTATTGGGACAAGGACGCTCAGCTCGAGAACGCCTTGCTCTCAAACGCGTGGTGTGAGACTCGAACTTGGACAAGGGGTAAACGATGTCGGTGAATGACACCTCGGCTAAGAGGGCGAAAGAGCCAGGGTCCAACTCCTCTGTTGAGTTCTTCCCCTTAAGGAACCAGGCTCACGGATGAGAAACGGTTCAGTACCCCAATGGCCACAGGCACAGCACGTCCAATTACACGAGGCAAGTTCATAGACAGTGGAACACCTCGTTCGAGTCAGACGATAGCAAAAAAATCGTCTGGGCGAAGAGTCTCCACTACGCGTGCCTGGAGACAGATATAGAGGCTGTCACAGGCTAAGGGTAGCCCCACCCGAATTGTCAAGGCATGCCGAAATCGGATGTGCTAGGCCTACAAGGCGCATAACGGTGGCACAACGTAATCACGCTCCCGGCGGAAATCGCACGGATATCCGTGATGGTTACAATGGAGCGAACGAAAAACAAACAAACAAACATTTACTTTTCACATACTGTTATTTTGATATTTAGTATAGATTACAGCAGGGGTGGGCAAACTTTTTGTGCAGAGGGCGCATAGAAAATTGTAAAGCTATTGGAGGGCCGCATATAATATTATGTATATTTGGCTATATATATATATATATATATATATATATATATATATATATATATATATATATATATATATATATATATATATATATATATATATATATATATTTAAATGATGTCACATTGGGACAAAAATATTGTATATATAATATATATAAGAAAGTCGAATTAAAATTCCAATGGATTTCTGTGTAATATTAATGGGGAAAAAATCATTTTTGACGATCGTCCGTTTATTTAAAAATGTGTTTGAGGGCCGCAAAATATCCAATGGCGGGCCGCATGCGGCTCGCGGGCAGTAGTTTGCCCACCCCTGGATTACAGTAACATTATTACGTAATATAGTATTTATCTAATTCTTACAGCTGACGGGAACTGAACCAGGTCTGTTCTAACAGCACCGAATCGCTTTGCAACACAAGTAAACAGGTTTTCCGGACTTGACCAACCACATCCCCAAAAAAAGATATGGCGCGATCAAGACTTTGAGCCTGTGTACTCAAGTCACTGAGAACAGACCAATCGAGACAAGGACTATTACATCAACGAACATCCCGTACAAGTATTAAATGTTTACAAGAAGGCCTTTAGGTCCTTGTGTACGAATATGCATGTTCTGTGTTTGTGTTCCTGATGATACTTTAATACTTGTACGGGATGTTCGTTGATGTAATAGTCCTTGTCTCGATTGGTCTGTTCTCAGTGACTTGAGTACACAGGCTCAAAGTCTTGATCGCGCCATATCTTTTTTGGGGGATGTGGTTGGTCAAGTACGGAAAACCTGTTTACTTGTGTTGCAAAGCGATTCGGTGCTGCTAGAACAGACCTGGTTCAATTCCCGTCAGCTGTAAAAATTATTTTCATTTATCCTCATGCTTCCTACTTGAATTTACTTATTTAACTAATGTAGAGGTGTTGAAAGAGTCAAATGTGAAACGGACCTTAATCAACAATATAAGAAATAGGCAATCTTCTTTTTTTGGCCACTTCATGAGACAGGTATGTTTAGAGAACATAGTCACAACAGGAAAAATTGAAGGCAACAGAGACAGAGGGCGACAACGTGAGAAAATATTAGACAACTTGGCACGGCAATGAAACAACAACGACCTTTATACATAATACTGTGGACAGAGAGCTGTGGAGAGCCATGTCCGCCAATGAGATGTAGGACAATGAGAATTTAACAGCCACGATCAGTTTCACACAGTTTCACACAGTTTCACACAGTTTCACACAGTACACTAACAGGTAAGATATATTTATAGATATTATAATAGCAGTCCAATCCCCGTTGCGCCAATTTGAGTCTAACAATTTGAGACTATATACCTTGTCTGTGTTGATCAGTGTATGTTTATCATTTATTAATTTAAATATAATTTATTAAATTATATTTAGGGTTAGGATTAGATATGTAAAAATGTAAAACATAACTAATCCCTAACTCTAACTCTAAAAAATAAATATTTCAATTAATTTAAGATTATTTATTGATATGATATTTAGATCAATTAATCACAAAATTCGTAAGTAGGCACTAATGGGAAACAATAAAGAAAACGAGGTTCGACTACGATCATTGTATCCATTTATATAAATATTATATCGTATGTGTCAGGCCGAAAGGCGCAGATATCGCTGCAATGCTGTAAACTATGACACAGCGCATTCCGTTCTCCGGACTACATCCTGATATTCTGCAGGAGTTTGAGAACGAACGCAGAAGAAGAAGAAGAATCTGTAATAGATACTGTTAACATTCAGTAATAATCTGTCATAGATATTATTAATAGTCAGGAATAATGTGTCATAGAAATTGTCAACATTCAGGAATAGTATGTCAAAGATATTAACATTCAAAGACAGTTTGACATAGATTTTGCAAACAGACGCAGCTCTCTCTCTCTCTCTATATATATATATATATATATATATATATATATATAAAACATAGAATATGATCTAATAGACTAGTATATAGAACATTATATGTCAGACTACTAAATAGAACATTTTATGTCAAACTACTAAATAGAACACTATATAGAGCAGACTAGCAAATGAGACATTATCTAACAAATTACTACATAGAACATTATCTAACAGGTGGCTACATAGAACATGATATAAGTGACTCATATAACCATTATCTAACATACTTTTATAATTTTACAGAACAGTATCTAACAGAGTACTACAGAAAACATCTTCTATTATACTACTATATAGAACAGTATAGCAATTGCTAGACTAATCTACCAGACTACTATATACAACACTTTCTACCAGAATACTACATAGAACATTATCTACTAGAATCTTGCATAAGAAATTATCCAACAGCATTCTACATAGAACATTATCTAACATAGTGCTAAATAGGACATTGTCTAGCAAACTGCTAAATATAACATTATCTAGCAAACTGCAAAGTAGAATCTTTTATTGTGTACGGTCCTTTAAGGAAAACGGACAGAAAATATTTGCATGTAGTCACGTGGCGTTTCGACCAGGGTGCCAGAGGGTGAATTTTAAATATGCGATCGGCTAGACAGGTCATCACAAGATTCCCAATCAGTTCAACACGACCAGAATGATCTCAACCGGCTAATGACATCTGTCTGCTTTGACGGTCTTCTGAAATCTTGGAATATGGTCTCCAATGTCTAATAACACGTCTGGAAGATACTAAAATAGCCGGAGGTTTCTGGAGAGAATTAGGCGAATGAAGATGTGAATTCTAGTTAATTTAGACAGCTGGGACGAGATGACACAGTCCTCAGATTAACCAGGTGAAAAGAAAATCTGTGGCTGTCGCGACGAGATAAGAACGGACAAAACTAATTCACACTTCTATCTGAGACAGGGAGAATCAGGAAGAAGATGTCAACACCGAGTCAGATGATTTACACGGCCCGCACTTTGGCTGATCAGTGTTTCTCAACTTGTGGCCACTTTATCCCATTAGATCATCATAATTATATAAAATATATGATTTGGAGAACCGCGTATACCTGTACCCCGCCCGTGTGGCAACTGAGGAACTGAAGTTCTAGTTCAGGGTGCAAAGAATATGGCCATTGTTTTCTTTCCAGGCATGTCGATGGAGGCAACTACGGGAAGTTGGGGAATATGCTGATAACCTATCACCTGCGAACACAAATCATTGTCACATCTGTCTCAATAACTTACGTTTGTCTTCTATCAAATCATCTCCATGGATAATGAAGATGTCAGGGCACATTGCACTTTTATTCTTCTGTGGCAGAATCTTAGGTGACGGGAAAGCTAGATGTGCCATCACTGCGGATGTGTCAACAAATGTGACAGAGGAATGATGAGATAGTTGGCCCAGACGTGTGTGCTGTCCTCATGACAAGACGTGGTAATCATGAGATACTGGTTTAATACACTGGATTAATGCCTCCCTCCGGGAACAAAACATGCATCCATAACTAACCCCCCCCCCCCTTTACACAACCATGTCTTTCGGACAACCAATATATGAGGCAGAGCTGCAACATGTCCATTTCGTGATGTCACTCTCCCACTTGTATCTTTTTCTACCTCTTGCTCGCCACCCCTCGACTGTACCACCAAGTAAGGTCTTCAACAAGGTGTCATGTCTTTTAATATGTCCAAAATATTTTATTTGCTTGATCTTTATTTCCTTTAATAATTCTTTCTTCATACGAAGTGTTTTTAGAACATCTTTGTTTTCTTTTCTTTCCATTATAGATTCCATTGTATATATACATATCTAAAAAGCATTAATTCCGCTTTCTAATTGTTTATTTATTGTCCATGTTTCTGAGCCATACATTAATATAGAACAGATGTAGCATTTTATAATTCTTATTTTTAACTTGTTTGTGATTTGTTTAGATGTTCCTATTTTCCTCATGTCATTGAAAATACTTTTAGCCGTTCCTATTCTCCTTTTAACTTATGTTCCACATCAGCCGTCATTTGTGATTATGTGTCCGAGATATTGATAATGTTCTATTTGTTGAGTTTCTCTTGATATATTTTTATGTTTAGTTACTGTTCTTCTGTGACTGAATCTTTGCTGATTTTCGTGGTCTTTTATTAAGATGCTTATATCCAGTCCATATTCTTTACTTGATTTATCGACTAGATGTATTAGTCATTGTAGTTCATGTTCACTTTCTGCTAAAATAACAGTGTCATCTGCATATCTCAATTTGTTTGTTATTTTCCCATTGATCTTGAGTCCTGGCATTCCTTCTAATGTTTAAAGATATTCTCTGTGTAGATATTAAATAGGCTGGTGATAAAATACACTTTTGTCTTACCTCTATTTTTATTTCTTTATACGGTGAGCAGTTATTTTCACACCGTAGTGATAAAGTTTGTTCCAAATATATATTTCGAATCAGTCTGATGTCTTTTCCATTTATGCCTATTTCTTGAAGACATTCAATTAATGTGTCATGTTGGACTCTGTCAAAGGCCTTGCTGCAGTCTGAAGCAAATATATATATATATACTTTTTGAACTCTATATTTATCCATCGATAGTCGGATACTAAGTAGAACTTCTTTGGTTCCCATGTTTTTCCTAAAACCGAATTGCTCTTCACCGACCTCTATGTCTATCTTGTTTTTAATTTTTTCATGTATTACCTTCAGTAGTATTTTGGTTATGTGGCTCATCTAACGTATTGTTCTGCATTCTGTACAATCCACAAACCTGGGCATCTTAGGTAATGGCAGGAATATTGATGATTTTAAGTTTTTATGTATGTGGCGTGTTTTATATATGTCATTGCAAAGTTATGTGATAGTTTCCACATCACTTTCATCTAGAGGTTTTATTATTCCAGCTGTTCTGTTGTCTGAACCTGCGGAATTTCTACATTTTATTGACTTTATTGCGTTTTATATTCTGCTTTCAGTATTTCTGGTCCATCAACGTTGTGTAATGTAGGATTTTTGTTCCGTTGGTCATCAAACAAGTCGGTAACATAATCACTGATAATCATAATCATTCGCCCATCTTGTAAGTACATCTGTTTTATGAAATATAATTTTTTTCCACTTTCATCTTTAACGCAGCCATCCCCATTTATAGGATTTTCTTATTTGTGATCTGTCTTATCTCCTTATGCCTTTCTTTTGTCTTCTGTTGTAGTGACATCTCCTCTATTTCTCTGCATTTTCTTTCCAGCTAGTTCTTTTGCTGTTCTGCACATGTCACGTATCTCGTTGTCTGTAAATGAATATTTTGGGGCATTTTTAGCTCTCTTTCATCTCAGAAGAGATCTGATGCAACAGCGATGTGATATAACAGATATATGATACAATAGAGATTTTAAACAATAGAAATATGATACAATATATATTTGATATAATAGAGATTATTTGTAATAGGGTTGTGACATAAATCCTCTAATATTTCATCTATATCCATATTTGTTTGCTCGTAGCGTTTCTTATTGGTAAATTTGCATCTGACGTTTGAATACTTTTCCTTAGCTGTCCCATTTAATGTCCTTTTTCTCTTCTGGATTTTACCATCTGGTATTGTTCCATGCATTCTTTCATTAGATGTTTATATCTGTTTAAAAAAAAAAATATGCAAGGTACTTTTTCTGAATATCTGGTTGTTTTAGTGCTTGTGTGACTATCTGTAGATCTTCATTTCTCGTATGCCCTATCTTTTTAAGTTTAACATGTATTTTGGACAGAGCTGGATTATGGTCATAGTTAATATCAGCTCCTGGATATGTTTTAGTGTTCTTGACACCACTTCTAAATCTGTTGTTGATCGTAACAAAATGTATCTAGTTTCTCTTTCTGTCTCCAGGACCTTTCCATATATATATATTCTTCAATTTTCATGTTCAAAGAATGCATTGCATATGGTCATGTTGTTCTTCTCATAGAACTGTATACGTCTTTCTCCTATAACATACAACATATTCAAATTTCGTTTGTTGTATTTACAGGATTCCCAGGTTTCCACCGCACATTACCATCTGTTACGCTTTTCGTCGGTCAATTAATCTCTCCTTTTATCAGTGATTAATATGGACAATTTACCCACAATTACCTCTGACTCCTGCCAACGTTTCTCAATGGTCACTCAATAAGTCACAGTCTTTCAAGTCCACTTTGTCGCTTACTAAGTCACAGTCTTTCAAGTCCACTTTGTCGCTTACTAAGTCACAGTCTTTCAAGTCCACTTTGTCGCTTACTAAGTCACAGTCTTTCAAGTCCACTTTGTCGCTTACTAAGTCACAGTCTTTCAAGTCCACTTTGTCGCTTACTAAGTCACAGTCTTTCAAGTCCACTTTGTCGCTTACTAAGTCACAGTCTTTCAAGTCCACTTTGTCGCTTACTAAGTCACAGTCTTTCAAGTCCACTTTGTCGCTTACTAAGTCACAGTCTTTCAAGTCCACTTTGTCGCTTACTAAGTCACAGTCTTTCAAGTCCACTTTGTCGCTTACTAAGTCACAGTCTTTCATGTCCACTTTGTCGCTTACTAAGTCACAGTTTTTCATGTCCACTTTGTCGCTTACTAAGTCACAGTCTTTCAAGTCCACTTTGTCGCTTACTAAGTCACAGTCTTTCAAGTCCACTTTGTCGCTTACTAAGTCACAGTCTTTCAAGTCCACTTTGTCGCTTACTAAGTCACAGTCTTTCAAGTCCACTTTGTCGCTTACTAAGTCACAGTCTTTCAAGTCCACTTTGTCGCTTACTCAGTCACAGTCTTTCAAGTCCACTTTGTCGCTTACTAAGTCACAGTTTTTCATGTCCACTTTGTCGCTTACTAAGTCACAGTCTTTCAAGTCCACTTTGTCGCTTACTAAGTCACAGTCTTTCAAGTCCACTTTGTCGCTTACTAAGTCACAGTCTTTCAAGTCCACTTTGTCGCTTACTAAGTCACAGTTTTTCATGTCCACTTTGTCGCTTACTGAGTCACAGTCTTTCATGTCCACTTTGTCGCTTACTAAGTCACAGTCTTTCATGTCCACTTTGTCGCTTACTAAGTCACAGTTTTTCATGTCCACTTTGTCGCTTACTAAGTCACAGTCTTTCATGTCCACTTTGTCGCTTACTAAGTCACAGTCTTTCATGTCCACTTTGTCGCTTACTAAGTCACAGTCTTTGATGTCCACTTTGTCGCTTACTAAGTCACAGTCTTTCAAGTCCACTTTGTCGCTTACTAAGTCACAGTCTTTCAAGTTCACTTTGTCGCTTACTAAGTCACAGTTTTTCATGTCCACTTTGTCGCTTACTAAGTCACAGTCTTTCATGTCCACTTTGTCGCTTACTAAGTCACAGTTTTTCATGTCCACTTTGTCGCTTACTAAGTCACAGTCTTTCAAGTCCACTTTGTCGCTTACTAAGTCACAGTCTTTCAAGTCCACTTTGTCGCTTACTAAGTCACAGTCTTTCAAGTCCACTTTGTCGCTTACTAAGTCACAGTCTTTCAAGTCCACTTTGTCGCTTACTAAGTCACAGTCTTTCAAGTCCACTTTGTCGCTTACTAAGTCACAGTTTTTCATGTCCACTTTGTCGCTTACTGAGTCACAGTCTTTCATGTCCACTTTGTCGCTTACTAAGTCACAGTCTTTCATGTCCACTTTGTCGCTTACTAAGTCACAGTTTTTCATGTCCACTTTGTCGCTTACTAAGTCACAGTCTTTCATGTCCACTTTGTCGCTTACTAAGTCACAGTCTTTCATGTCCACTTTGTCGCTTACTAAGTCACAGTCTTTCATGTCCACTTTGTCGCTTACTAAGTCACAGTCTTTCAAGTCCACTTTGTCGCTTACTAAGTCACAGTCATTCAAGTCCACTTTGTCACTTACTAAGTCACAGTCTTTCAAGTCCACTTTGTCGCTTACTAAGTCACAGTCTTTCATGTCCACTTTGTCGCTTACTAAGTCACAGTCATTCAAGTCCACTTTGTCACTTACTAAGTCACAGTCTTTCATGTCCACTTTGTCGCTTACTAAGTCACAGTCATTCAAGTCCACTTTGTCACTTACTAAGTCACAGTCTTTCAAGTCCACTTTGTCGCTTACTAAGTCACAGTCTTTCATGTCCACTTTGTCGCTTACTAAGTCACAGTCTTTCATGTCCACTTTGTCGCTTACTAAGTCACAGTCTTTGATGTCCACTTTGTCGCTTACTAAGTCACAGTCTTTCAAGTCCACTTTGTCGCTTACTAAGTCACAGTCTTTCAAGTCCACTTTGTCGCTTACTAAGTCACAGTTTTTCATGTCCACTTTGTCGCTTACTAAGTCACAGTCTTTCATGTCCACTTTGTCGCTTACTAAGTCACAGTCTTTCATGTCCACTTTGTCACTTAATAAGTCACAGTCTTTCATGTCCACTTTGTCACTTAATAAGTCACAGTCTTTCATGTCCACTTTGTCGCTTACTAAGTCACAGTCATTCAAGTCCACTTTGTCACTTACTAAGTCACAGTTTTTCATGTCCACTTTGTCGCTTACTAAGTCACAGTCTTTCATGTCCACTTTGTCGCTTACTAAGTCACAGTCTTTCATGTCCACTGAATAAATATTTCATCTTCTCATACACAGTTTGAACATGTCTACACAAGTCCGGTTTATTTGAGAAATGACGATGTATGAGAAAGCTTATCAATGCTCCCACATGACTCTCTATGGATGTCTGTCTCTGAAGGCCAGTGCTTATCCCTCAGCATACATGTTTGATGCGATGGGTGTGAGACATGGCACAGCTATGTAACCGCACCACACAATGTCAAGCTGTTGTCAAATGGGAGGGAAGAAGAGGACAGATGTACTATTACAGCAGATGGGTGAACATATTTGAAATAATGATGAGTTAGTTGGTCTAGAAGTATATCATCCGCTCTATACATGACGTAACGTATATGGGATAATACTGCACTGGAGTGCCTCCATTCGGGGACCCAAACATGAAGCCATAAACCCCCTAACACAAGCTTGCCTTTAAGACAATGAATTTTATTCACAGAATAGCTATGGTTGGTCACGAAGAACTTGCTCATATCTAACTGGATTACTTCATCATTTTCATTTAATTTCTTTCAGTATAATTCCGTTCTTCCCCATAATTAATGTATGTTTGTTGTCGCCAGTTGTGATCTTTAAATTTACATTTCTCATAATTATCTTAATGTCTCGTTTTTATGATACACGCAGCGTTCAAAGACGTATGTCATAAACATCTAGTTTTATATCTTCGTCTGTGCTGCTTGTTGGTGTATAGAATTGAATATTTGTGACATTTCCTTCATTTGAATAATATCACACATTTTAAAATCTGATATCGGTAGGCCTATCCATTCTGTTATTGCTTTGTTTTTGTTGGGACCATAAAGGCAATCTTTATTTTATGTTCATGTTCTTAATCTTTGCATTGAATACATTATTGTTTCTCCTGCATTAAGTATGTTAAGCTCTGTTCCATTCTACCTGGTTTCTCCAAATCTCAAGTGGCTTATGCTGAGGTTTCTCATTTCTTTAACCTCGTATGTAGATGTTTTTATTTCCTGCATTGATATCACAATCTATATTTCTATTTTTCTTGTTTGTATCGACAGAAGATTTCTCGTCTTTTGGTCTTTTGTTCGCACGATGGACCTTCAATGACAAAAGCTGTCTTACCCCATTACACCAAGAGAGGCCAAACACATCAAGCTATATTTATTCGTCTTCAGCGTTCATTTTCAAACTCCCGCTGGATCTCTCTTGTAGAAGGATATTGGCCCTACCAGACTTCCAGCAGAATGTAGTCCAGAGCACGGAATGCGTTGTGTCGCCGTTCTATTTGCATCAATGGCCCGACACATCTGTCTCCGGCGGCAAGCTATATTTTTTAAAAAGCGAGATTTGTTATCGTTACATCAAATTGAACCATCGTAAGCAGGTGCCGTCTCTGCATTGAATGTTTTCCGTAATGGACCTCCAACATATCTTCTTTTCCTCTGGTAGTGTAGTTTGCTAGACTGTATCCTTCATCTCATATTTTCTCCTATTTGTATCTCTGTCTACTTCTTTATATCTGATCCCCAACCCTACTCTCAAAAGAGGTCTTCAACAAGAAATCATGCTTTTTTAATATATTCACCGCTTGACATTTGTTTGATTTCTATTTCCGTTAATATGGTGGTTTTGTTTTCTTTCATCGGCAGTTTTGTCAGAACTTCTGTGTGTGTTTTCTTTCATCCGCAGTATTGTCAGAACTTCTGTGTTCGTTTCTTCTCTTTCAATGAAGTTCTATCTATTCTTCTCCTTTTATGGTTGAACAACAAAGACAAAAGGAATGTCATGACATATAGATTTTCAATTAAAACTAAAAGTGAGAATGTGTACTGCTGTATACAACATATCTGTGTTGATAAGTACAATTTTTCACTTATAATCGTTCTCATCTTACTCTTCTCATCTTACTCTTCTCATCTTACTCTTCTCATCTTACTCTCTTCATCTCACTCTTCTCATACACCGTATTATTCTTCACATTTATTAGTAACTTTCCGTCTTTCCAGACGATATTGTTATTGTTATGCTATATGAAATATAATCTACGATGCATGGCGATAATGGATGTGTCTCACAAGACCAACCTGTGACACAAATAGTCTTCCACAATATGTACAAGTGTTCACAGTCTTGTTGTACCATCGTGTGCTGTTGTATGTCTTCTTAGACATGTTGCCCTCCAACTATCAAAAGTTTGAAAACTTAATGATACTCTAACATCTCCCATCATATATTATGAAATATTATAATCTAACATCTCCCATTACATGTTATGATGTATTATAATCTAACATCTCCCATTACATGTTATGATGTATTATAATCTAACATCTCCCATTACATGTTATGATGTATTATAATCTAACATCTCCCATTACATGTTATGATGTATTATAATCTAACATCTCCCATTACATGTTATGATGTATAATAATCTAACATCTCCCATTACATGTTACGGTGCATCATGCCCTAAAAACTGTTTAACTTTACTCTGCCTTCCACTCAACCAATGTTTAGTTGTCTTTATTCTCGTTTCTCATGTTAGCTCGTTGTTTGTCTGTTCTGTTCATTCCAATGATGACTTTATAATCGAACAGTCAGTCTTTCCTTGCGTTTCGTTTTAAATAGGATACATTTATTGGGTCTGGCTTTGTGGCGAAGTGGTACAGAGCGCGTCTGTGACGGCCAAGGTATCGAGTTCGATCCCTACCATAGGCAATTGTGCATCCGGACCGTTCAGAAAGCAATGGCAAACTTCTGAACGTATTTATATTGCCTAGAAAATCACCACAGTCCAAAAATGCTGAGTTGATAGTTACGTCCTAAATATGACGTAGCTACCCATTTTTTAAATACATTTTAATTGGGCTATTTCCGATCATACTCATTTGCCCTGTGTTACCGTAGCCGTTACATTTTCAGCTTTTTGGATTATCCCTGAAAATCTGGTGATTTACCTAATTTTATCAAAAGCTGGACCACATGTGACAGCTTAAATTTAAGAAATTATTGCAGCTAAAAACATCTACCCACTTGTTGGAACTGTGTGGGAGAAATACAAGTTGGATTGCGCTGTTTAAGTTTAGAACACAACAATCGTTACCAAGAATAACATAGCTTAATACTAGACGATTAAGCAACTTCTCTCTTTGTCATCCCCTGTCTCTTCTCCCCTTAACCTTTCCAGTGGTTAAGAAGTGTTCAAGCTGTGTTCTTCTCAGCACATACCCTAGAAACCGTGACTTGTCTGCCTCAAATATTTGATATGATCTTTCTTTTTACCCCAGTATCACCGAGAACATTTGTATTAGTTTTCTTAGCTGTCCATGTTATTTTCATAATTCTTCGCAGAAACCACATCTCTGTAGCATCCAGTTCATTTTGAATGTGTTTTTTGGTTTATAGTCCATGCTTCACTTCCATAAAAAAGAATTGGTTCGATATAACCACCATCACTCGAATTCGAATCTGCATTGATAGTGTTCTATTACACAGAATGGATCTCATTTTTTGGAATGCTGATTTGGGTTGTGATGTACGGCTGTTAATCTCACTTGAGTATCTACCTTCTGATGTTAACAGGGTGCCGAGATATTTCAGTTGTTCAACCTGTTACCTTTGTGTCATTAATCATTATGTTGCAATTTGGTGGTGTATGTCTCTTCGATACAACCATTATTTCTGTTTTCTTCTTGTTTAAACTGAGGCCTGTGTTTTCCCTTTCTTTCTCCAACAGGGCTTGTAGATCCTGTTCAGAACAAGTAAAGTTCATCTATTACTTGTGCACTGTGCTGTATTGTATTCTTGATAAAGTCCATTTGTTCGAAACGCCGGTGTGTGGGTTAATTTGTGTGTTTCTAGTACTTACTGTTAGAACAATTTTCCACGTCAAGATCGAACGATATGTTTGTGACCTGTACCTTGCTGAGAGTTCCTGTTGTTTCACACTCCATGACTACATCTGAACTTTCTATAGTGATCTCTGTGAACTAGTCTTGAACTATCGTTTCCTCCCTTGAGTAGCAATAGTTCTCGGGTCAGACCGCCAGCAAAACTGACAGAAGATGTACGTACTGAACGACACTTAGTGCAACACAGTGTGTCAATTAAGCAGACACCCAAGAGAACGGTAAACACGCTGTCGATTTACAAGTTTGGGTGAGAGAGAATGATCACAGAAAGCTCATTTAGTTTGGCCATGCATCAAGACTGCCAGAGGAAAGAAAAATTCAGAGATTCATGTAACTTAATCAATACTGAAATAGAGCTAGGTCGCCAAAATCCTTCTTCATATTGTCCATCGTGCTAAGTCATTTATCTCAGTTGAGCCGACTGTTCATTGGTCACCTCGCGTATATTTTATGTTGGGAGCGAATGAAAATAACAGAAAAGTCAAAACGTCACTAGGCTGAGCTGATCTAAGATTAGACCCTATGTCTTATTTTTGTCCATGGTCTGGGGTAGCCCCAGTAGATAATTTTGTGCTGGTACTATATAATTTCTAAGAAGTGAAGCAATTGAAATAAATTTAGTATAGGCCTTCGTAAAGTTGAAACCAAAGCTTGCCTGTGCGTTATTGTGTTAGTTTCAGCTTAGGGTATCAATCATCACGTAAAGAAAAAAAAAATAACTTGTTTACAAAAAAAAATTTCATATATTATTCTCCATTTAAAATATTTCATGTATCCGTCGAAAGTATAAAAAAAATGCTAACATTTGTACATGGATATATTTTTATGATTTATTACATTTCAGATCAGTCAGTCCGGAACTAGCGTTGGAGTTGCAATGTCACTCCACTGTCTCTTGGTCTATCAGAAAAGCCCGGGAGTAGCGTTGGAGTTGCAATGTCACTCCACTGTCTCTTGGTCTATCAGAAAAGCCCGGGACTAGCGTTGGAGTTGCACTGTCACTACACTGTCAATTGGTCTATCAGAAAAGCCCGGGACTAGCGTTGGAGTTGCACTGTCATTACACTGTCTCTTGGTCTATCAGAAAAGCCCGGGACTAGCGTTGGAGTTGCACTGTCACTACACTGTCTCTTGGTCTATCAGAAAAGCCCGGGACTAGCGTTGGAGTTGCAATGTCACTCCACTGTCTCTTGGTCTATCAGAAAAGCCCGGGAGTAGCGTTGGAGTTGCAATGTCACTCCACTGTCTCTTGGTCTATCAGAAAAGCCCGGGACTAGCGTTGGAGTTGCACTGTCACTACACTGTCAATTGGTCTATCAGAAAAGCCCGGGACTAGCGTTGGAGTTGCACTGTCATTACACTGTCTCTTGGTCTATCAGAAAAGCCCGGGACTAGCGTTGGAGTTGCACTGTCACTACACTGTCTCTTGGTCTATCAGAAAAGCCCGGGACTAGCGTTGGAGTTGCACTGTCACTCCACTGTCTCTTGTTCCCTCAGAAAAGCCCGGGACTAGCGTTGGAGTTGTAATGTCACTCCACTGTCTCTTGATCTATCAGAAAAGCCCGGGACTAGCGTTGGAGTTGCAATGTCACTACACTGTCTCTTGGTCTATCAGAAAAGCCCGGGACTAGCGTTGGAGTTGCACTGTCACTACACTGTCTCTTGGTCTATCAGAAAAGCTCGGGACTATCGTTGGAGTTGCAATGTCACTCCACTGTCTCTTGGTCTATCAGAAAAGCCCGGGACTAGCGTTTGAGTTGCAATGTCACTCCACTGTCTCTTGGTCTATCAGAAAAGCCCGGGACTAGCGTTGGAGTTGCAATGTCACTCCACTGTCTCTTGGTCTATCAGAAAAGCCCGGGAGTAGCGTTGGAGTTGCAATGTCACTCCACTGTCTCTTGGTCTATCAGAAAAGCCCGGGACTAGCGTTGGAGTTGCACTGTCACTACACTGTCAATTGGTCTATCAGAAAAGCCCGGGACTAGCGTTGGAGTTGCACTGTCATTACACTGTCTCTTGGTCTATCAGAAAAGCCCGGGACTAGCGTTGGAGTTGCACTGTCACTACACTGTCTCTTGGTCTATCAGAAAAGCCCGGGACTAGCGTTGGAGTTGCAATGTCACTCCACTGTCTCTTGGTCTATCAGAAAAGCCCGGGAGTAGCGTTGGAGTTGCAATGTCACTCCACTGTCTCTTGGTCTATCAGAAAAGCCCGGGACTAGCGTTGGAGTTGCACTGTCACTACACTGTCAATTGGTCTATCAGAAAAGCCCGGGACTAGCGTTGGAGTTGCACTGTCATTACACTGTCTCTTGGTCTATCAGAAAAGCCCGGGACTAGCGTTGGAGTTGCACTGTCACTACACTGTCTCTTGGTCTATCAGAAAAGCCCGGGACTAGCGTTGGAGTTGCACTGTCACTCCACTGTCTCTTGTTCCCTCAGAAAAGCCCGGGACTAGCGTTGGAGTTGTAATGTCACTCCACTGTCTCTTGATCTATCAGAAAAGCCCGGGACTAGCGTTGGAGTTGCACTGTCACTACACTGTCTCTTGGTCTATCAGAAAAGCCCGGGACTAGCGTTGGAGTTGCACTGTCACTACACTGTCTCTTGGTCTATCAGAAAAGCCCGAGACTATCGTTGGAGTAGCAATGTCACTCCACTGTCTCTTAGTCTATCAGAAAAGCCCGGGACTAGCGTTGGAGTTGCAATGTCACTCCACTGTCTCTTGGTCTATCAGAAAAGCTCGGGACTAGCGTTGGAGTTGCAATGTCCCTACACTGTCTCTTGGTCTATCAGAAAAGCCCGGGACTAGCGTTGGAGTTGCACTGTCACTACACTGTCTCTTGGTCTATCAGAAAAGCCCGGGACTAGCGTTGGAGTTGCAATGTCACTACACTGTCTCTTGGTCTATCAGAAAAGCCCGGGACTAGCGTTGGAGTTGCACTGTCACTACACTGTCTCATGGTCTATCAGAAAAGCCCGGGACTAGCGTTGGAGTTGCAATGTCACCCCCCACTATCTCGTGGTCATACTAGCAAGTCCTGCAACTAGCGTTGAAGTTACCATGCAATCACACGCCAGTACATTGATAACATGAGTAGGTCCGGAGAATATTGTTTAATGTTTGTTTGTTTTGCGTTCGCTCCATTGCAACCATCACGGATATCCGTGCGATTTCCGCCGGGAGAGTGATTACGTTGTGCCACCGTTATGCGCCTTGTAGGCCTAGCACATCCGATTTCGGCATGCCTTGACAATTCGGGTGAGCTACACTTAGCCTGTGACAGCCTCTATATCTGTCTCCAGGCACGCGTAGTGGCCACTCTTCGCCCAGACGATTTTTTCTCTCGTCTGACCCGCACGAGGTGTTCCACTGTCTATGAACTCGCCTCGTGTAATTGGACGTGCTGTGCCTGTGCCCATTGGGTACTGAACCGTTTCTCATACGTGAGCCTGGTTCCTTAAGGGGAAGAACTCAACAGAGGAGTTGGACCCTGGCTCTTTCGCCCTCTTAGCTGAGGTGTCATTCACTGAAATCGTGTACCCCTTGTCCGAGTTCGAGTCTCACACCACGCGTTTGAGAGCAAGGCGTTCTAGAGCTGAGCGTCCTTGTCCCAATAGCGCCTGAGCCCATCAGGTACTGAACCCTTTCTCTCTTCAAGTGTATTTCCGGTGTAGGAAAACCTGACAGTAGAATTGGACCAGGGCTAAATCGTTGTCCCTTTTGTGCCTGAGCCCATCGGGTACGGAACCCTTTCTCTCTGCAAGTGTACTTCCGGTATAGGAAACCTTGACAGTAGAGTTGGCCCAGGACTACCATCGTTGTCACTTTCTTGCCTAAGCCCATCGGGAACAGAACCCTTTCTCTTCGCGATCACATTTCCGGTTTAGGAAGGCTCGACATTAGAGTTGGATTAGGGCTTCTTGCTTTGCCAGCCACCAATGGATGGGTCTGGGTCTCTGTCTGTAAGGAACACAGGTAACTAGATGCTCGTCTCGAGCTGACGGAGCTTGTAGTTCACCTTTCCTAGAGACTTTTCACTTTCTATTTGCAGTTCGCGCTTCCCTCTAGCGCTGTTCTGCCCTTTCATTGTTTCATTGTACTCGGTATGAAATCTATTTGTCTCGCCATGCATCTACCTTTACGTGCATTTTACATTGGCCGCCCATCCAATGTTCGGACTGGACTGACTAGCTTAACTGTATGTCGACAGTGTCGCTATATGTGGTGATGCTGGTTGTGTCGGAGATATTGTCTGTCTCTTGTGCAGTCAAATCTCTTTCCATCTGCTACCTCCACATTCTTGGACACGATCCCCAAATGATTTGGCCAGAATCAGCTTGAGCTGCTGTATTTCTGTTTCCAGGGTGCACCGCGTGGAGGTACATTTGGGATCTTGGTTATCTGCTAACCCTGGGTCCGCCTAGAGCAATGCGTTCCCTTTGCACCCCTATTGTTTAATGTGTTGGATCATATCAATCTACTGTCGCCTGTTTTTATTAAGTTAGTTCAAATTCTAGTATTTAATACCCCGCCGAAGACAGATATGTCGGGCCATTGGCGCAAATAAAACGGCGACACAACGCATTTCCATTCTCTGGACTGCATCCTGCTGGAGATCTAGTAGTACTGCTACAGGAGAGATCCAGCAGGAGTTTGAGAATAAACGCTGAAGAAGAAGAAGATGAATACATCTGTTAATGTCATTCCACCGTTTTCGTTAATTCAATTCAGAGACCAGTGCTGAAAATTATTTAAAGATTACACTGCACTGTTCCTTGTTCTCGTTAAGTTAGCCAGTACAGAGACATGTTTTGAGTAAACTAACAAACATTATACAATTATTAAGAAAAACGCATCTGAATTTCACTAGTCGCTCCCTTATTGAATTTATCGTATATCCTTTTACAATAAGCACGAACTGTATCGACTGTAAGCACGGTCATCTAGATACATATAAGGTCACGCTACGGCTTAACAAAAAAAAAGACGGTTGTCAAGATGCATTGCCAGGATGTTCCGTCATTAACCCAATTTTTAACGAAAATAGCTGGAAAATATATATCAGCCCTATCTATAGAAATCTCGTTTCCAAAATATTCCTGCGTGCACATGTCACGCGGCGTCATTGATTGATGTCACAAAGTGCATTCAAAGAGCCGTATAATCAGTTGCATCAGCCAAGACGAGTGACGCTGAGTGAAATCAATACAGGACTATTATGGTAAAGAATTTGGTATTTACTGTAAAATAGGTTGATCAGACGTCCACTTAAGTCTGGGACTGTCCCCTTTTTGGAGCTGTTGTCCCAAAGAAATTCAAAGGGGACGCTAAACGCTAATTTGCCTTTTTTCCATTTCAGTCCCGTTTTTCCCCCTTATTTATAAGTGTGACATGACCGAAGCAGTTCTTGAAGCTTTGAGCGTTAGAAATTTTTCACTTTTATCTCATGTCATATCGAATACTTGTACAAAATGGGAGATCGCCCTCTATGTTATATAAAACATATCTCCCGACAGTTCCCATTCTTTACAGAATGTTTACTTAATATTCTCCAGAAGTCAATATAGTTTTAGGCGCTAAGTCTCCTGAATGATGCCGAAAAGAAAGTTCAGTTTCTATAGAAACATCAAAGAGGAATATTTCTTCTTGAAAGAAGATGCCATATTAGGCTAGGTGCAATGTACTGTGTGTCATTTCATGTTTTCCATTGACAATGGGAGTTGTGCTATAATGTAAAACAGCACTTGAAGATGCAGAAACACAAAAAAATGGCAGTCGCTGCTAGCACTTTAAGCCAAGGTGTTGCATCACTTTTACAAGAGATGAGACAGGGCAGTTACCTGATTAAAGTAATCGTCTGCAGCCTAAGAAGCTCTGCAGTGAAACATAACATTTCCATGAGATCAATGGATTGCATAGTTAGAAATTTATTTGAAAATAAATTTACATGTGGGCGAAAGAAATGCAAATTAATTCTAGTAAATTTTAGTAAATGTCCAAGCACCTTTTGCAATTCGAGAAATAGACATAGATTGGAAAGAATATAAATACATTTCAGTTCTGGTGGACACATCAAACCATAGGTATTTGAAGTTGATACCGGTCCTTGTTAGGTATTTTATTCCGGTTAAAGGCATTCGAATTAAGGTGATTGTGTTTCAGAATATAACCGAGAAAACAGCGGAACTGATCACAGATCACATCTTGAACATTTTGCAGAAACATCAATTGACAGAAAACAATATTGCATTTTCTGGTCATAATTTTAACACCAACTTCGGTGGATACAAAAGAGCAGGATCCAACAATGTACTTGCAAGACTCAATAAAATCTTAAAAAATAACGTTGGTTGTGCTGCTCACATTTCCCACAATGGTGTTAAGACAAGTGCTGATATGTTGCCAGTCGACATTGAAACAATTGTGAACAAAGTTTTTCAGTATTTTCACATTTATTCGATGAGAGTAGAGGAAATGAAGAATTCGTAGAAATAGAATACAAACGTGTTCTTGGAAGTGTGAAAACTAGATGGCTATCATTACTGCCAGCTGTGAGTAGGGTTATTGATATGTATGATGGACTCAAGTCCTATTTTCTGTCACAAGATAAATGCCCTACACTACTGGAAGCATTTTTTTAATAATCAGAATCCATTACTTTAGCTCCATTTCCTCCAAAGAAAGCTACAAATATTCTCTGCAACAGTAATGAAAATAGAAGGGAATAATATTTTGGCAACTGAAGTGGCAGAAGAATTAGACGTGTTGAGACAGAAAATAATGACCAGAAAAAAGGAAAATTTCAAACACTCAAAATGACATCAATTATTTCTAAACTTAAAGATAAGGGTGATTTTGTTGAAAAAGAAAGAGTTCTTGGATAACACACATTTATTCTACAATACTTTCCTAGAATATTTAAATATGTCAATTTACCATTTCCAACATTTGAAAGAATTTCACTGGATTAAGCTGGAGACTATTAACTTGGGCTGATGTTTCAATAAGTGTAAACGCTATCAGTGACATTGATAACAATATCCTGAATATTATTGATGAATATTATTCGACGAAATCAACAACATAAATAATATTATGAACAGCAATAGGGAAGGACACAAACGCTGAAGTGAATACAAAGTGGTGTATCTTTTTTAAAGTACTACAGGAAAAAGACATCCAGTACAAAAACACAGTGTTAGTTGTTGAATTTGTTATGGCTATTCCAGGAACCAACGGTGGAAAGAATTTCTTTCACTGATAAGTTTTTTGTGGACGGATGAAAAGAACTGTTTAATCACTAAGATGCTGAAGGCAATGATAGTGATAAATACACACTTTAAGACTGTTTCATGCACAGAATTTCACGAGTGTATCTCTAGAGATGAGGAACTTCTGAAAAAAATAATTTCTTCACATAAATATGTGAATGATGATGATACATTGTAGTGCAGTTCTTAGCCATGTGGACAAGTCTTATTTCTGTAAGTTATTATATCATAATACTGTTATGTCTCACACCCGTGAGATCCAGAGTTCGATCCCCGGTATGGACTGGTTTTTTTTCTGTTATAGGGTAAATTAAAAAAACGCATCCTGTAAATGACGTGGTGACAACACAGCTACAAAATCATTCCCTGCAGCTCCCCAACCGGAAAATACAGTAATTACAGTTTTGACTGTTATGTCTATGCTTATATTCTATAATACACAGTGTCATATATATATATATATATTGCAAGAAATAATTGCCTGAAATACTTTTTAAATATTATAGATAGTGCGAAAACTCTATTATACATCAGTTATATATTATAAAAGTGAAAGATAACTTGTTTAATTGATAACTAGATATGTTATATACTAATTGTATGCTATTGAATTTGTATTCTGCACTTTTTTGTCCCCTTTTTTAAGGCAGGAAAAAGCCGAAATGTCCCATTTTTTGGTCTAGGAAATCTGGTCATCCTACTGCAAAAGGAAATACCGACTATCTGTGGTAATAACCGACTTTTCTGTGTTATGTCTCAACATAACCTTATCTATATCAAAATAATCATATTTATATTCAAAGTGTGTTCACACAAACGAAGATACCGTTACATTAAGAATTTGGCACAAACCTGCCAGGGCCAACTGCTTTTCTGTACCTCTTGACCCCCGACTACTCTGTAAGAACCAGCACCAAGTTTTGGACGAATCCCACAGTTCTTTTGTGCCGACGTAACGTCCTCTCCAAATGTAGCGCTCTTCCGTTCTGTCCCTGAGAATACAATATACCAGTTTTGGATGATAATATATCAAGCACTTTCTTTCCATGAGAATACAATATATACGCTGTGGGTGACAATATATTAGACACTTTCTTTCCCTTCCAGATACACACACACCATACAAATAAAAACACACCGAAGTTGAAACATTGCCCATGTTATCTCTCTTACAAGCGATGAAAGGAGAGTATATGTGTAATAAATCAATGTTCCGTTTCCGGTTTAAGTAATGAAGGGATGTTTTTTCTTTCTTGCAGAATGAAGAACTGGTTGATCATTAACTCAACACATTAATATCGTAAAAATTAAATATCTGTGTTACTGAAACGGATTCAAGGATTTCCATATTTACATCATGATTCGTTCGAACTTATTAAATAAATGAAGATCTAAAGCAAATTGCAATGAAACGAGAGACATGGAAATCTATGACATCCGCCCTAGGTGTCGTCTTTGGCCCTAGAGGAATAACTAACTAAATAAATCAGTAGTATATAGAAATGGATAATATAATAGAGAAGCATATAGAAACAATAGAGGATCTATTATTGGGTGATTGTTTGCTGATCCAGCGGTCCATGGGTTCATAACCTTTGACCCAACGTCATTGTGTGATATATGCAAGTGAGATGTTGTTTTGTTCCATATAAGGTGTTCCATTTATTTGACATGTATTTTTCTTTTTACATCCATTTATCTAAGACGTATTATTAGAGAATAATCGTAATCACCTCGCGACTTGAGAAAACACCTTTTCCATCTTCGACCACAACGCATCACTGAACAAGGTGCAGATTTAGTCAAGACTTTCAATGTGTATATTTCCAAGCTACTATGTCAAGACTTTGAACGTGTATATTTCCAAGCTACTATGTCAAGACTTTGAACGTGTATATTTCCAAGCTACTATGTCAAGACTTTCAACGTGTATATTTCCAAGCTACTATGTCAAGACTTTCAACGTGTATATTTCCAAGCTACTATGTCAAGACTTTCAACGTGTATATTTCCAAGCTACTATGTCAAGACTTTGAACGTGTATATTTTTAAGCTACTATGAATATATCTGAATCGTCATTTCCTATTCTGTCTAGATTAACCATATCATCTTTCCTCAAACACTTCATCTCACATGTGATGATTTGTCTCCGCTGCGAAGTTGTTAAAGACCATGTACGACACTGGTAACAAAGTGTTGGTATAAAAATTGTAGATATTTCATGTCTCTTTATGTCCATATTGATATATGAATGCAGGAGTAATGGTGAAAGTCTATATGTCATTCCGTTTGCCTTCTGGCACCTTGATTCTATTTCTCTTAAATCATCTATTAAATAGAAACATATATTAAATGTTTCACATTTTTAGAAAACACATTTCCTAAATATTAGAATTATTTTGTTTGTTTCACTGTTGATTCATGTAGTGAAATATCTATTGTTGTTAGTGACTTGCTGATTTTCATAACTTCCACCTTTTGTATATTGATTTTCATATTATACTACAAGCTGTTGACAGTGCATCTATGTGGATTTGCATGTTTTCTTCGTCATCGTTTATCAGGTTTTGATCGTCAGAGAACAGAAGTTCACTTATTTCACTTGTGTTTTCATCTTCTTGATTGTCTGCGCCGATTTTATTTTCCTCTTTATGAATGATAACTTCTTTCGTTATTCTGTCCACGTATAAATATTGAAAAGTAGAGGGGAAAGAATGAACCTTGTCTGACCCCTGAGTTTCTTCCGAATGTTTCGGTAGTTCCGTCTGCTGTTCACACTGAGATTACGTAATTTTTGAATAGTGCTTTTATGTTATCTAATAGCTGACCACTGGTGTTGTACTTTTATAATGTTTGCTAGAGAATATTTCTATCGACTCTATCGAATGCCTTTTCCTGGTCTATAAATATTGTGTTGATATCTAAATTTTAATAATACATTTAATAACACATAAAGATGTATATATTGTATTCTGTAGTCATCAATGTCATATGCACACATGCTCCTGTAATTTTCGATTTTTGAACGAATTCTCAGAATTTCCACAATTCTTATAATTCGTTGTAATATATGAGTGCTTTTGATTACGTGCAAGGCTCCGGAACAAATTATGCTTATAATTCGTTGTAATATATGAGTGCTTTTGATTACGTGCAAAGTTATGGAACAAATTATGCTTATAATTCGTTGTAATATATGAGTGCTTTTGATTACGTGCAAAGTTATGGAACAAATTGTGCTTATAATTAGTTGTAATATATGAGTGCTTTGGATTACGTGCAAGGTTATGGAACAAATTATGCTTATAATTCGTTGTAATATATGAGTGCTTTTGATTACGTGCAAAGTTATGGAACAAATTGTGCTTATAATTCGTTGTAATATATGAGTGCTTTTGATTACGTGCAAAGTTATGGAACAAATTGTGCTTATAATTCGTTGTAATATATGAGTGCTGTGGATTACGTGCAAGGTTATGGAACAAATTATGCTTATAATTCGTTGTAATATATGAGTGCTTTTGATTACGTGCAAAGTTATGGAACAAATTATGCTTATAATTCGTTGTAATATATGAGTGCTTTTGATTACGTGCAAAGTTATGGAATAAATTGTGCTTATAATTCGTTGTAATATATGAGTGCTTTGGATTACGTGCAAGGTTATGGAACAAATTATGCTTATAATTCGTTGTAATATATGAGTGCTTTTGATTACGTCCAAAGTTATGGAACAAATTATGCTTATAATTCGTTGTAATATGAGTGGTTTGGATTACAAGCAAGGCTCCGGAACAAATTATACTTGTAATTCGAGGTTTCACTATATATGTCTTCTATGTTGTTGTTCTAGTTTCTAAACCAAAAATTCATATACAGTAGATTTCGCACAGTGACCAGGGGAGAGGGCAGATAGTGCGTTGTCTCTGCAAAGATCAAAAGAACTCACAACAAACTGGGACGTTTTAGCTATATACTTTTAGATAGCGGACGGACAGGCAGTCAAAGTACTTATAACAGTGTTTCCAGTGCAGGGGTGTTAGCAAGCAAAGAACTTGTAGCAGTGTTTCATGTGCTATGATGTTAGTGCCTACTCAAGAATAAAATTAACAAGTCGCACATTTATAAATATTAAAACAAAAATATTGAGAAACAATAAAATATGCAAAAAGCACGAAAAGATAAACAATAATTTATATTGAGAAATGAACCATTTTACATACCTGTGTAGTATCAATGTTAAATGTTATAAAAACTAAATGTTGATGGAAAAAATCTAAAGATAGTAAGAAATGTGTATTGGAAACAAACAGCTTCGATGAGAGTTTACTGTAATGTAGAAAAATTTCAAAAGATAGAGATGGGCGTCAGACAAGGATGTGTAATGTCACCAGATCTTTTCTTCCTGTATACAGAGGATATGCGGAACATAGAAAGCATGCCAGGAATAGCAGTTGGAGATTACAATCTGAATAATCTAAGATATGCTTGCGATACAGTTCTGATTGAAGGGAGCGAACAAGAACTTCAAGCCCTGTTAGACATGGCAGTACAAGCAAGTGAAAACAAAGGCCTCATTATAAACAAGAAGAAAACAGAAGTAATGGTTGTTACAAAGAAATACACAAGCCCAAATGCAGTATTGCTATCAATGATGCAAAATTAAATCAAGCGGATTAAGTCATGTATCTGGGCAATATTTTAATATCAGATGGCAGGTACTCCAGTGAGACCAAGAACAGGATAGCACAGACCAAACCAATATTTCAGAAAATGAGAAACATTCTATGCAATGGATTCTATTTCACAGCGGTTCAAATCCCAGTTTTCTTCTGACCCATTAATGTTTTTTTCTTCTTATAAAACACGAGCAAATTGCAATTAAAGCATATTATTCGATACATATTTACAAAATAATACAATTACAATTGAAGATAAGTCCATGCATTAATAGCCTTGAATCTTAAAAAGTTAATTTACAAAATTACTGTAAATTGTTTGTTTTTTTTTGCTCATCTCACTGACAAAGATCAAATGAATTTGAAAGTTTAAAGAATTGACATTGTATGCAAAATTATGAATTATACAATTCTAACGTCATTAAAATTACAAAACTATATGCAAGCTTTCAATATGATTCGTATACGTTCTTGAAATATTGGATGAAATCCGATAAGAATTTTAAAACGCACTATAATAGTTAGATCAATTAAAAAGTGTAGGACGTATTAAAATATGTACAACCTATGAAAATACGTAAGACCTATGAAAATATTTCGTACCTATGAAAATATGTAGAACATATATACAAATATATATAACCTATGAACAAATGTAGGACTATATAAAAATATGTAGGATCGTATTAAAATATTTAAGACCTATATAAAATATGTAGTACCTATGAAAATATGTGGATCTATATAAAAAATATGTAGGACCTATAAAAAAATTTAGGAACTATTAAAATATTTAATTAAAGGTAATATTGTTGTAAAACTGTATGAAAATAGTACTTCCATGGGATACAGGTAATAAAGACTTAACTGAACGACGACTAACACACTATCACTGTTGGATGCTCACGTGAAATAATACACACACGAATACACAGGATATAATCACACAATAACAATACACAGGATATAATCACACAATAACAATACACAGGATATAATCACACAATAACAATAGACAGAATATAATCACACAATAACAATACACAGGATATAATCACACAATAACAATACACATGATATAATCACACAATAACAATACACAGGATATAATCACACAATAACAATACACAGGATATAATCACACAATAACAATACACAGGATATAATCACACAATAATAATACACAGGATATAATCACACAATAACAATACACATGATATAATCACACAATAGGGTCAGAAACCTTTTTTTTTAGTCTTTCATAGCACCATGTAATTATTTTTTTTAACGCTGGGACCAATGCACACAGCAATTTTAGATTTGTCTATCTTGTCATAAAACAATTGTTTAGTGGGTCGGATTTGTCCCATGGGACATATGTGTGCCACGGGTCGTATTTTGCCCATTACTGTTTTAAAGCAATTTTCATCTGTACTCAGTGTTTTAAAGTGTGACTACCAATAAATAGTGTCTGTCTATAGTGTCTACATTTGTGTATCTATAAATGTTAAGATTACCAACAGACAGACAATAGAAATGTTTGGTTTACTAAGGAATTTAGTAGGAGTGTTTAATTTAGACATAATATAAATATTTAGGAAACCAACAGTTAGTCAATAGAAATGTTTGGGACAGAAAATAGACAAGGAAATATAAATGTCTGGGACAACAAATACACATAGAACAACACAGAGCTTGGTTTGTTGATACTTACATTTTGTATGATCATAGGCTTGTCTTGCTTTCCCACGCACTTTTCGCCGTCCCTCCTTGTTGGCACTAGCATGCCTTTCCTCGTCATAATCGTCTTCGTCCTGCCTACCAATAGACAGACTACTGTCCTTGTCTTCCTCTGAGTACATTCCCTCTCCTTCGTCGTCTGGGACTGTATAATAATCACTTTCAATGTAATCATCATCTCCTGGCTCAGCGTCGCTGTCTCCTGTTGTATCTCTGTTAGCACTGGCTATGACTTGGCTACTGCCGTTGATGGATTCCTTACCCACACCAACTGGCTTTAGGCTGAATCTATGCTCGCATTCAGATCCCACAGCCTGGCATCTTCTTTCTTCCTGGCGAGGAACAGATTATGTATATGTAACAGGATTTAAAACAAAAATTAAAGCATATAAGTAGATATTAAACATCTGAGATTGACTTTTTTAATTTAAAGTTTATATCAGTGATGGGTAACATTGTTAGGTCTGTGGGCCGTATTGAGTTTTTAATAAAAGTTTATATCAGTGATGGAAAACATTGTTAGGTCTGCGGGCCGTGTTGAGTTTTTAATAAAAGTTTATATCTGTGATGGAAAACATTGTTAGGTCTGCGGGCCGTGTTGAGTTTTTTTTCCTGGTGGTTGTGAGTTTAATAAAAAAAATGTCCTACCGTATATTTCCCGTTAGTAGTTACAACTAATCAAGAACACAAAGAAATATAGCGAATCACAAAACTTGTATTTAAACACGCAATAAACAACAAAAATCATGTCAACAGATATAACAACACAACAACCAAAAATCAGAATAAACAATACCGAGATAGAATGTGTGGATACATTTGAATACTTAGGAGCAAACATCAACGGCGAAGGAGACTGAATGGCAGAAATAAGGAAGAGATTGAAAGTGGCATATTGCAAAATAACACGGTTGAAAAATATATGAAAAAACAACAAAATAGATACGAAATTGCTAATGTTACGAACGTTTATTTTTCCTGTTGCAACATACGGTTGTGAAACATGGACTCTAAGTAAAACAGCGGCAAAGAAGATAACACCTTGAGATGAAATGCTACAGAAGGATACTTAGAATATCATGGAAGGAAAAAATCAGAAACTCAGATATTATAAATGCATTGAAGATGCCAGAGTGTTGATTACTAAACACAATAACAAAAAGACAACTACACATTTTGGTCATATAAAGAGACACAACTGTTTAGAAAGACAAATAATGGAGGGAAGAGTGCCTGGGAGAGAAGAAAGGGCAGACCAAGAAGACGATGGACTGACGACATTAAAGATAACATGAATACATCGCTAGAAAATGCAAGCCACATCGCCCAAGACAGAAATGGGCTCAGAGAGTTCATTGGGAAGACAACGTTCTGGAAGGAATACGTCACATGACAGTTACAGGGAGTATCGAATGAATTGTGTATGCCCTTGCTGTCGTTACGTCATATTCAGATTGAACTTTTTAATACACACTCCGATAGAAGTAAACCCAACTCTTACTGGGGAACGAACTCTGGACCTCACGGGTGTGAGACCAACTCCCTAACCTCTGGACCATGCGCAGCACTCCGTGAAAGCTAAATACCTTTTATTAAAAGTCTATTGACGTTTGTTAGGCGTTTGAATCTATCAAGACGATAAAATAGTTGCTGATAGAGTCGGAAATGTTCTCTGTACCATAAGTCTTGCCAAGCGTGAAGCCTCTGGTGTCGGATATACAATAAATCTAACGGCGAGCAACTTTCCTTTCAACTAGATATTTTAGTGTTAGTGACAGTACTATGACTTAATAGCTTCCTCGTTATCAGTATTTAACATCTCGTTTTACAATTTTCATCATATATCTTGTGATTATGATATTTTCTGAATTCAGGGTTCCAAGGAATATTTTAGTTAGTTAGTTATTCCTCTAGGGCCAAATACGGCACATAGGAAGGATGTCATAGGTTTCCATGTCTCTCGCTTCATTGCAATTTGCTTTAGATCTCCATTGTTTCTGATACCGATGGTGAAACGTTCCCTTGTAATAGTTTTACGTAAAGTTTCTTTTGGTCTTCCTAGGAATATAGTCATTTTAAATAAGTGTGGCCAGCCAGAAAAACGGTTTGTCTGGTTGGATTTAACCAACTGGGCGCATTTTACTCGTCTGTGGTATACATGAAATCAGTTTTGTGAATCTACAAATATTCGTTGGTCGATAAAGCTACCAAAAGATGGTTAATATTTCAAGCAATTTTATAATGTTTATAGTAATCCACATAATTAGGGGATCATTCGCTATAAGGGATCAATCGCTATAAAAGCTCACTCGTTAGCTGTAATGGCTCATTCGCTATAATGGCTCACTCGCTATAATGGCTCACTCGCTATAATGGCTCACTCGCTATAAGGGATCACTCACTATAAGGTGGTTACTCGCTATAAGGACTCACTCGTTATATAGAAAGCTGACATTCTGGCAGTCCACCACTGCATACACCATGTATTCAATATAAGGGACTAACTTTTATTAAAATGTGTACACTAGATCTATGTAAATCTATCTATAAACACGTAATGTGTCAGGGTCGGAGGGGCACCATATTGGATGCTTCATCACAAACATTCCTCCAGCGATGAATAGTACACTAAATATATCCAAATGGCTGCAGTCTTTCATGTATTTGGATATATGTATACAAAATGCTGGAACCTGCCTTCTACATACACACGTAGGAGTAGGAATCTTCCTTCATTACTTCATCAGTTACAGGTCATGTGGACTAGTGACCCCTAGCGTCACTCATCTTGGTTGATGCAATATATCCTAATTTTTCATTGGCTGGCAACATAGAGTATGCTCAAAGATTGCAATGAAAAGTTCGGAGCCAAGCTGAGTGACGCCTACTGTCATCATTTCACAGTAGCTATACCTAGAGAATTGTGTGTTTTCTTCTCAAAACATAACGTTGTGAGCTGGTTTTCTGTGTATGCAAAATATTCTGCAGTACCTCTTCCCCATTTTCCCATTTTATATAGGAAACAAAAGCTTCATTGCTCATAATTCCTGGTGACCGAAACACAATGAAAGTATGCAAGCAAAAGATAGTAAACCCATTCTTCTTCTTCTTCAGAGTTCATTTTCAAACTCTCACTGGATCTCATGTAGCAGGACAATGATCCTATTAGATTTCCAGCAGGATGCAGCCGTTTTATTTGCGCCAGTGGCCCGACACATCCGTCTTCGACAGTACAAACCCATTCTACAAGTAATGATCTTTCTAGGAATTCAGTTTTTCTTCACTGATCAAGTAAATGCTCATCTCGTGTTCCTGATTTGTGGTAGTTTCTTTCCAAGTCTTACAGTCCTAAGTCATTATAATTATGATTAAGTGGCCTCAGCTGGAACGTTTCTGTCTTTAAAGTCGACAGTAATATTGTTGTGCTATAAGGAATATAATCTACAACCCATGGCAATGAGAGATGTGGCTCACAAGACCCAAGCTGAGCCACAAAAATTCTTCTTCAGCATGTGCATGACATCACACACCCACTATACCATCATGTTGCTAGAATTTGTGTATATAAAGGTATATGCTTCCATAAAACATGTATCATTATATTGTTCTTATTCTTACAGTGCAATCCCTCTATAGCGCACGCTTTTATAAACTATTTTCTTATTTAATAACACTTTTCAAAATCCACAATTATATTTTTTCTTTATTTGTCATACTGTATATTGTGAGTTTCTGTTATTACATACATATTTCATCGATCCGGACTAAGTTGTTATAGTGGGGTTTGATTGTATTTATTATCTATAACTATTGTGTTTACCGCTTTTGTTTATCAGTCAATTATACGATTATAAATAATCCGTTTTTGTCTGTCTCCATGTTAGTGACGTGGATCCGACAGAGAGAAATTAGACACAAGAACACATTGAAAATGGAGGCAATGTAGGACTTGACAGAGATGGTAATTACAATGAGGTGGAGAATATATTCATTCAGTCATTTTCCTTTTGCTCTGAAGTTAGCACATAGGGCAGAGGTCAATCTCTCAAATTCTGTCCGTTAAGAGCTATTCTGTGCAGTTCTTGAATAGTATGGATATTGATTGTTTTACTGTCTCTAAGTATTGTTCTTCTGAGTGTTTCTTTTGGTCTACCCCTTTCTCTTTTGCATGTAGGTATCCATTCAAGAGATTGGTGGTGTATTCTGTTGGTGTCTGCGTGTAGGACATGCCCGATGTAGGACCAACGACGTTTTCTGATAACATCTGTGATGAAATTTTGATGTGTCTCTTCTCTGATTGCATCATTCGATTTGAATTCACTCCAATGGGTGTTAGTTATCCTACGAAGACATTTGTTCTCGAAACTCAGTAATTTCTTTTCTAAAGATAAAGAGCTTTTCCAGCTCTTACATCCACATATGATAGCACCGGAATAACGCAGGAATTAAATAAGCGCATTGGAGAATATATAGAAGGATAGAAATAAATTAAAATGACTTGTATATATAATGTAGAATGTGTAAAAACAATAGCTTGCTTAGTTGATTGATATATTGAATTGTTTTGTAGCTGTTAAAATGAGTGCTTATGATTATCAGGTGTCGTGCATGGGCTTGTGCCCCATTTATATGTATTATGTATGTAATACGCTTCCAGACTACCGACATATAGCATGCCACAAATGGCTATGACACATAGACATAACGATTATAAAGCCAGAAGCAGACCATGCAAAAGATGGATCACAGAAATCAAAGAAGCCACGGGAACAAGCTTACAAACAGCGAACAAGAAGGTCATCTCCAGAGAACTCTTACACCCCTGACGCCGCAAGGCAAACAAGAGCCACAGCGTATAGATAGATAGATAGATAGATAGATAGATAGATAGATAGATAGATAGATAGATAGATAGATAGATAGATTAGATAGATTAGATAGATAGATAGATAGATAGATAGATAGATAGATAGATAGATAGATAGATAGATAGATAGATAGATAGATAGATAGATAGATAGATAGATAGATAGATAGATACAGACACAGACAGACAGACAGACAGACAGACAGACAGACAGATAGACAGGCAGGCAGGCAGGCAAGCAGACAGTCAGACGGGCGGGCGGGCGGGCGGGAGGACGGTTGGACGGACAGACAGACAGACAGACAGATATATAGATAGATGTGATAGTGCCCCATGATCACGTGTTGTGTATGTAATGGTGCCCCATTACCATATATTGTTTATGTAATGGTGCCATATTATTATGTATTGTGTATGTAACAGTGCCTCATTATCAGGTGTTGTGTATGCATGGTGCCCCATTATAAAGTATTGTGTATGTAATCGAGGTCAATTATCAAGTGCTGGATATCTAATGGATAGAGGCAGACAAAGACAATCTTTCTTTACTGCAAGTTTTCCTGTGAATGAGTGCAGGAAGACTTTCTATGGGCTGTGGAAATAAAGGTCGCTGTGCCATAGCAGATGCCGCGACATGTACATGAAGGATTTTGACAAAGACAATCATGGACATAAAACAAAATTTGGACATTCACTAATATTTTGTACCCATCTGTAAATTCTGAACACAGAAATCGTTAGAGAACTCAATAAATTGATTCATCGAAAGCAATTTTCTGCAACACCTACTATCTATCTATTTACCTTTCTACTACCTGCGGAGTAACTACTTTCTACTACCTGCGGAGTAACTACTTTCTACTACCTGCGGAGTAACTACTTTCTACTACCTGCGGAGTAACTACTTTCTACTACCTGCGGAGTAACTACTTTCTACTACCTGCGGAGTAACTACTTTCTACTACCTGCGGAGTAACTACTTTCTACTACCTGCGGAGTAACTACTTTCTACTACCTGCGGAGTAACTACTTTCTACTACCTGCGGAGTAACTACTTTCTACTACCTGCGGAGTAACTACTTTCTACTACCTGCGGAGTAACTACTTTCTACTACCTGCGGAGTAACTACTTTCTACTACCTGCGGAGTAACTACTTTCTACTCCTCTAATTCATGCGGAGCATATGTCCCGAATAAATCTCTTCCATCTGTTCTATCTTTAACTATTGCTTCCATTTCTTTCTACGTCTTATCCATCTTTTGAATATCCATATTTTCCTCTTTCCTCAATATATTTCTTGGTCTTCCTATTTTCCTTTTTTTTTTACAGTAGATTCAGAACAATTTATTTCTTACAATTCAACACAAACGTTTCACTAGTATTGCCAGAAACTGCATTGCGCATATAGTTCCTTCGCCAGAGTGGACTACACAGTTTATGTAGTTTATGTAGAAGAATGCACATTATATTTGGAAGAAGCAATTGAAGGATGAATATGGTATCTTAAAATTAACAGGACTTTGAAAGTATGTGTAAACCGGTTACAGTAGTGGAAGGCACGGGTAAATTTCTCTATAAGTCATTGCTTTCTATGTAAGTTATGCTACTATTTGTAAGCAATTCGATCGATTGTTGCTTACTATTCACAGTGTTATAATAATTCAGTTTTATTTAGTGCATCAACTTATTGCACGTGTTTAAAAAATAAAATAACCTTTCAATTTGATAGTGTTGTATTAGTTTTATTTAGTGCATCAACTTATTGCAACTCTTTATATTCATAAATTTGACGTTTAAAAAAAAATCAATTGGCGCCCTAAGCCCGCCCACACACATACACATACACACACACACACACACACACACACACACACACACACACACACACACACACATATATATATATATATATATATATATATATATATATATATATATATATATATATATATATATATATATATATATATATATATATATATATATATATATATATGGTGTTTTGATCCCATAGCGAAAAATTCAATAGCAAATAAAATCCGTGTTACGAATGTCCTATAGGGAACATAAGACCAATGTGTACGTAAGAAATAAAGTAGAGATGTGTGCAGGTGTCCAGGAGCAATTGCTTTCAATAGTGAAACGACGAAAACTAGCATGGTTCGGACATGTATGCAGGCACGATTCCTTGTCAAAAACAATACTGCAGGGAACTGTCGAGGGTGGAAGAAGCAGAGGAGGGCAAATAAAGACATGGACAGACAACATCAAGGAATGGACAGGGCTAGATATTTCCACACTCATCCGCATCGCTGAGGATATAATTCGCTGGAGGACTCTGTGTGCTGAAGCTTCCAATGTGGTACACCTACGACCCTGAAGGGTTATGGGTTTTATTGATATTGATTGAAAATCCGTGTATAGACACATTAAAAAATCTGGTGTTGTGAGGAACCCGAATATAGACACATTTAAAAATCTGGTGTTGTGAGGAACCCGAATATAGACACATTTAAAAATCTGGTGTTGTGAGGAACCCGAATATAGACACATTTAAAAATCTGGTGTTGTGAGGAACCCGAATATAGACACATTTAAAAATCTGGTGTTGTGAGGAACCCGAATATAGACACATTAAAAAATCTGGTGTTGTGAGGAACCCGAATATAGACACATTAAAAAATCTGGTGTAGTGAGGAACCCGAATATAGACACATTAAAAAATCTGGTGTTGTGAGGAACCCGAATATAGACGCATTTAAAAATCTGGTGTTGTGAGGAACCCGAATATAGACACATTAAAAAATCTGGTGTTATGATCACATAGTGACAAATGAAATAGCAAATGTTAACCAGAGAATGTGTGTAGAAAGAGACTTACCCAAGACGTACCTGTATGTAGGAGCGGATGCATATGGCTTTAAATTTGCATTTCCTCTGTCTTCTTTGTCTGCATGAGCGGGTGCAGGAACCCCACGCTGTCCAGGGCGAGTAAAGAAGGTCGTAGAGAAGCTCTTCTATCAAGCGATTACGTTTCTGTATGCCAATCACCTGCAAATTGTTCGCATGTTGCAAAAATATGCTAGAGGTGGAAGGTGTAATAATGATGGCATAAAACTTCATAGCGAAGATCAAGATCTTTTCCTCAAACAAGATTAAGTTTATGCACGTTAACAGAATAGTCCTGTCCAGATCATAAATAACGTCACTAATCGGTTCTGCTGCGTCTGATCATTGGTCATTGTGTATATACTTTTCTGTTACCAGCCAATGAAAAGCACGGAAAATATCGGTTCAAAATAAATAAGTGACGTTGTTTAGGATCTGCACGCAGAACTATTCAGGAGGAGCAGTGAATAGGCGCACACATACTATAACTATTGATAAAAACAAAAAATATAAACAATTTTGAATGCCTTGATTACCGCTGAAGACATACGTGTCTTGCCAATCGCGAAAAAAAAATCGGTGACACAGCGCATTTTCATTCTCAAGACTACATTCTTCTGGAAATCTAGTAGGAGCATTGCCCTGTTACAAGAGAGATCTAGCGGGAGTTTGAGAATGAACGCCGAAGAAGAAGAAAAATAGAGTCAACCATTAACAACACAAGCAATTGACACAACTTGGAAATCGATTATTCTTAACCCACATTGTCTCTTTTATTCTTCAACATAATTTCCACCAACATTGATACACTTATCCCATCTTTTTATAAGTCCTCCGATGTCTGCTCGTACAAGCGCGCTTAGAATGAAATATTTAAAAACTGTGATGAAACAATAATAAAAGCTATGGCATTGTCTTGTAACATCTGAATACTGTTGTTACTGATGTCAAGAGTGTCCTACTGAAAAACCGAAAATTGACTGTGAGTAACATTGTCGCACAGTTAAACATCAGTCAAGGTTCATACTACATGAACTAAGATGTGCTGGAGTACCACAAATTGTCTTCGAGATTAGTGCCATATCAACTTTACTTGAAGTTCTCATGAAGATGTACAACTGGTGGTGCATGGATAGTTAAACACGCGATAATAGAAAGTAAAATATGTTATATCTACATGAATAAAAGCACCTTTCAGGCGATCGAGGGATTGTATCGAACTCAATGGTGGCCATGTCATACCAAGCGATGGAGCGCTTGTATCGAACTCAATGGTGGCCATGTCATACCACGCGATGGAGCGCTTGTATCGAACTCAATGGTGGCCATGTCATACCAAGCGATGGAGCGCTTGTATCGAACTCAATGGTGGCCATGTCATACCACGCGATGGAGCGCTTGTATCGAACTCAATGTTGGCCATGTCATACAGGGACTTAGAGCTGTGTTAAACCTTTATTCAGAAAATAATCTTTTTTCCATTTGAAACACCATCGTATGAATTTTGTTCGGATTATAATTGTATCTGTTTTCATAAACTTTAGCAAAGTATGTAGGGATATTTAATAAGTATTTGGAGTTAGAGAAAATTAAACGTTACAACAGTTTTGTCCTTCATCAATAGGATACCCACCGATGAAGGGCATTATAATTTAGATCGTTAGGATATTCCATTTTACAATAATTGATTCTTCATCAGGAACTAGCATCTCCGTATAAGGGGAACTCCCATAAATGTTTTGCTTACCATTCTGTCAGTCATATAAAGTATATAAGTTCAGTGTCCCAGTCGTTGATTTTGAGTTCTCGTCTTTCAAGTGAGGAAGCACTTTCACCCTTTTCCACTGGTCACTCCCATTTCTATAATTCTCTGAACTTGTACATTATCTCTGTCAGCATCCACTTCACTGTTTTGTTGTGTGTTCATAACTGCTGTACTAATTAACTCAGAACGGTCTCTTCACATCATTTTTCCTTTATTACAGCTTTACCCGCCACTGATTCAGCTCTTTCGTTGCCTCTGACTTCCCGCATGACCTAGTCAGTAGATCTATGTGATACTTTAAGCGATGTTGAGAAGAGTGATGAAATACTTTCTTATTATGTATTTTCTCTTGTCCAATAATTATATAGAGATAACTTGTCTAATTTGTCAGTGAATTGTATGTTTCATCAAGTCCTGTTTAACCACCAAGTCAGTGAATTGTATGTTTCATCAAGTCCTGTTTAACCCCCAAGTCAGAAATGGTTAATTCTTTAGCTAAGATATATATAGTAAAAGCAACTGGAGTAAGATTTTCAAATTCTGGGAATTTCAGTGGGTCTTTTTCACAAATCCAAAAATTCATCGTCAAAACATTTAAACGTAACCGAAGAGATTATTCCGAAGATTTCATTAACATGTCAGAATATCTTTCTCTGAATATTTCATTAACATGTCAGAATATCTTTCTCTGAAGATGTCATGTTAGAATATCTTTCTCTGAAGATGTCATGTTAGAATATCTTTCTCTGAAGATGTCATGTTAGAATATCTTTCTCTGAAGATGTCATGTTAGAATATCTTTCTCTGAAGATGTCATGTTAGAATATCTTTCTCTGAAGATGTCATGTTAGAATATCTTTCTCTGAAGATTTCATGTTAGAATATCTTTCTCTGAAGATGTCATGTTAGAATATCTTTCTCTGAAGATTTCATTAACATGTCAGAATATCTTTCTCTGAATATTTCATTAACATGTCAGAATATCTTTCTCTGAATATTTCATTAACATGTCAGAATATCTTTCTCTGAATATTTCATTAACATGTCAGAATATCTTTCTCTGAATATTTCATTAACATGTCAGAATATCTTTCTCTGAATATTTCATTAACATGTCAGAATATCTTTCTCTGAAGATTTCATGCTAGAATATCTTTCTCTGAAGATTTAATGTCAGAATATCTTTCTCTGAAGATTTCATTAACATGTCAGAATATCTTTCTCTGAAGATGTCATGTTAGAATATCTTTCTCTGAAGATGTCATGTTAGAATATCTTTCTCTGAAGATGTCATGTTAGAATATCTTTCTCTGAAGATTTCATGTTAGAATATCTTTCTCTGAAGATTTCATGTTAGAATATCTTTCTCTGAAGATGTCATGTTAGAATATCTTTCTCTGAAGATTTCATGTTAGAATATCTTTCTCTGAAGATTTCATTAACATGTCAGAATATCTTTCTCTGAAGATTTCATGTTAGAATATCTTTCTCTGAAGATGTCATGTTAGAATATCTTTCTCTGAAGATTTCATGTTAGAATATCGTTCTCTGAAGATTTCATTAACATGCCAGAATATCTTTCTCTGAAGATTTCATGTTAGAATATCTTTCTCTGAAGATGTCATGTTAGAATATCTTTCTCTGAAGATTTCATGTTAGAATATCGTTCTCTGAAGATTTCATTAACATGTCAGAATATCTTTCTCTGAATATTTCATTAACATGTCAGAATATCTTTCTCTGAATATTTCATTAACATGTCAGAATATCTTTCTCTGAATATTTCATTAACATGTCAGAATATCTTTCTCTGAATATTTCATTAACATGTCAGAATATCTTTCTCTGAAGATTTCATGCTAGAATATCTTTCTCTGAAGATTTAATGTCAGAATATCTTTCTCTGAAGATTTCATTAACATGTCAGAATATCTTTCTCTGAAGATGTCATGTTAGAATATCTTTCTCTGAAGATGTCATGTTAGAATATCTTTCTCTGAAGATGTCATGTTAGAATATCTTTCTCTGAAGATTTCATGTTAGAATATCTTTCTCTGAAGATTTCATGTTAGAATATCTTTCTCTGAAGATGTCATGTTAGAATATCTTTCTCTGAAGATTTCATGTTAGAATATCTTTCTCTGAAGATTTCATGTTAGAATATCTTTCTCTGAAGATTTCATGTTAGAATATCTTTCTCTGAAGATTTCATTAACATGTCAGAATATCTTTCTCTGAAGATTTCATGTTAGAATATCTTTCTCTGAAGATGTCATGTTAGAATATCTTTCTCTGAAGATTTCATGTTAGAATATCGTTCTCTGAAGATTTCATTAACATGCCAGAATATCTTTCTCTGAAGATTTCATGTTAGAATATCTTTCTCTGAAGATGTCATGTTAGAATATCTTTCTCTGAAGATTTCATGTTAGAATATCGTTCTCTGAAGATTTCATTAACATGTCAGAATATCTTTCTCTGAATATTTCATTAACATGTCAGAATATCTTTCTCTGAATATTTCATTAACATGTCAGAATATCTTTCTCTGAATATTTCATTAACATGTCAGAATATCTTTCTCTGAATATTTCATTAACATGTCAGAATATCTTTCTCTGAATATTTCATTAACATGTCAGAATATCTTTCTCTGAAGATTTCATGCTAGAATATCTTTCTCTGAAGATTTAATGTCAGAATATCTTTCTCTGAAGATTTCATTAACATGTCAGAATATCTTTCTCTGAAGATGTCATGTTAGAATATCTTTCTCTGAAGATGTCATGTTAGAATATCTTTCTCTGAAGATGTCATGTTAGAATATCTTTCTCTGAAGATTTCATGTTAGAATATCTTTCTCTGAAGATTTCATGTTAGAATATCTTTCTCTGAAGATGTCATGTTAGAATATCTTTCTCTGAAGATTTCATGTTAGAATATCTTTCTCTGAAGATTTCATGTTAGAATATCTTTCTCTGAAGATTTCATGTTAGAATATCTTTCTCTGAAGATTTCATTAACATGTCAGAATATCTTTCTCTGAAGATTTCATGTTAGAATATCTTTCTCTGAAGATGTCATGTTAGAATATCTTTCTCTGAAGATTTCATGTTAGAATATCGTTCTCTGAAGATTTCATTAACATGCCAGAATATCTTTCTCTGAAGACAACAGGTTAAGAAATTGATCTACTTGAGGCATTGCATCCTAGTGGTGCCATTCTTTGCTTCCCTTTCGGGTTTCGGAAATACAGTTTACCTTCTACGCATATTGCAAGATGCGACTAAGTACGTTTTGGTGTGTGTTGATGGTCACATTCCAAACAGGGTCAAAGTGAGCCAAAAGCCACGCTGAAGTCGGATGTATTCAGCTGAGAATATATCGCAGTAAGCTGTAAACCATGATATAACACATTCCGATCTCGGTCTATATCCTGCTAATGTGCAGAAGTTTGAGAGCGAATGCAGGAAAAATTTCAACTTAGTCACACAGAGCAGTACCATTTGTGTACAATGGTTTCAAGACAATACCACGCTATCATACGTTAATAAAACTATTATTACAATAATAACAAATTCATAAAGCTATTTTTATAATAATAACAAATTAAAACAAAATCTCATCTCAGTTGCTTTTTTGGCTCCATTTTTCCAAAACCAAAAAATTTGGAACGCTTATGTTATGAAAATCTGGCTAAATTTTCTTACCTTGTACGATAACGGAGTACACGTCCCATTTTCTCTCATGCATGTTTTCTTTTCTTTGATCCAGCTTCTTCCACATTCTTCTGGTACTCGACATTCTCGAACCCGGGTCTGTTCACATTTACGACTGCACGTTGACCACTGAGACCACTCACTGTACTTCTCACACAGAATAGTCCCAACATCAAAATTTGTACTAAGCCCTGTATTACTTCCCTTTTCTGGTTTCATAGACCTTGTTGCTTCTTTAACTTTCGATACGAATTCCTGGAAACAACAGGAGGTACATTTAATGTTATCAGTCACACATATTTATATTACTATATATTAACCAGATTGTCTTGTCTGTATGTGAAATATTGACCGGGCAATAAGAGACAATTCAAGTATGCTAACATGCTGGAAGAAACATGTATTACCAAAACATAGGGGCCGCTGTCTTTATCTCAGACTAGGAGGCGACTAGGAAAAGTTGGGGAGATGGGCTGGCTACTTTTCATCTGTGAAAATGTACTAGTCACTATATGCTAGCCTCAATTTATTACTTTTGTCTTCTGTCAAAGTCCCCATTGACAACGGAGAGATGCAGGACATTAAACATTACACCTTTGTCCTGTTGCGCATGCGGTTGCGTCTGTGGGCCTCACCAATGCCTCACTAGACAAACAAACCATGCAACAGAAAACCTTAGTAGATGACATGCCTTTATATTGAGGTTATCTTCTTTTAGAATCTTCATGGTATGTCATCTATACAATCCCGTAGTCGTATCCTTCGATAACAGTTACCATGTTGTTCCGACAGGCGGACGTTGTGCTTGAACTAGTTACGGGCACGGCGTGGGTGGGCGGAACAACAAAGAAACCTGTCGCAGGGGTCAGAGTTGTGCCCTGATGTCGACGTCTGTTTGACAATATTAGACTCTAAACACCATCGAGTCGAATGGTTGCTGGAACAGAAGGCGGAGCACTTATGGGAATGCCCCACGTGCCGTGAGGCCAGTTTCTAATCAAGAATCAAGAAACCTTTGTCATTTTGTGGCAGACTCTTGTGTGGCGGATAATACTAAGTGTGCCAGCATTGCTGATAAGCCAGCAGATCTGATGAAATAATGATTAACTTATTGAATCTTCTAGACACATAACAAAGTTGACTCTCTGGGACCCATAACAAAGTGGACTCTCTGGAGCCCATAACACAGTGGACTCTCTGGGACCCATTACAATATGGAGTCAACTGGGACCCATGACTATGTGGAACGTGCTAGATACAAATGCAATAATGTTATTAACCTAGTGGTAGCCTTTTTTTTTTGGCAAGCAATATTGCTAGCAATATTATACACACTTCTCGCCTGTGTGTTGTCGAGGCTCGAAAGGGGAGCAAAGAATAGCAACACTATTTACCTTCCATGCATGTCGTACGAGACGACTAAGGAGGTTGTGGGATGGAGTTGGCTGTCCCATCCCATATAGGGGCAGTGACCAAAAGCCATGCTGATGTCGGATGTGTCAGGTCGAAAGGTACAGATATCGCAGAAATGTTGTAAACCATGACACAACGCATTCCGTTCTCCGGACTACATCCTGCTGATCTGCAGGAGTTTGAGAACGAACGCAGAAGACGAAAAAGATACACACTTCTAAGTCTAATAATATTCAAGATGTGTGTGCAGAGAGCGAAATCTGATTAATGGTTGACATGTCTTGATGACGTGTTTGCACGAGGAGTACAGGTGAAGATGATCTACGCGTGTGAGATTTTCGTTGGGGGGAAAAAACAGCAGCCTGACCGTCAATCGTTGCGTCATCTCTGAAAGATTTCCTTTATCTGAGGGCGGTGTCCTTGGAGTTGGCCAATTAATTGATGGTGCATTACGTTTCTGAAGATTTTTGGGTGCGTTTGTGATGTCTGTTTATGTGAATATGATCATTTTTGGGTGCGTTTGTGATGTCTGTTTATGTGAATATGTACAGTTTTGCAGTTTTTTGGGGGGTGTAGTTGTGTATTGTGTAGATGTATATATTATATATTTCTTTAAATATTTTATAAGGCGTAAATTCTTCTTTTATTAAAACGTAGCGTGTTGGGTGTTATTTGTGTTTTTTAAAAAAAGAAAAGTGTAGAGCATGGGAGTAACAGATTAAAAGTGGAGGGTAAAAACATGAGAATGTTAAAAAATACAAATAAATGAGAGAGAAATAATACAAACACAATGTTAGCTAGTTACAGGAATAGAAGCTTGATACAGATAAACTAACAGGAAAAATGCAGTTTGTGGTGAAGTTAATGATGATGGTGATAATGGTGATGGTGACGATGATGATGGTAGGGATGGTGATTATGGTGGTGGTGATGTTGGTGGTGATGATGGTTGTAGTGATGGTGGTGATGGTGGTGGTAGTGATGTTGGTGGTGATGATGGTGGTAGTGATGTTGGGGGAGATGATGGTGGTGATGTGTGATATGATACTTATGACAAACCGTGTTATATGATACTTATGGCAAACCGTGTTATATGATACTTATGGCAAACCGTGTGATATGATTATTATGGCAAACTGTGCGATATTATACTTATGGCAAACCGTGTGATATGATTATTATGGCAAACTGTGTGTTATGATTATTATGACAAACCGTGTTATATGATACTTATGGCAAACCGTGTGATATGATTATTATGGCAAACCGTGCGACATAATACGTATGGCAAACCGTGTGATATGATTATTATGGCAAACCATGTGATATGATTATTATGGCAAACCGTGCGATATGATACTTATGGCAAACCGTGTGATATGATTACTATGGCAAACCGTGCGATATGATACTTATGGAAAACCGTGTGATATGATTATTATGGCAAACCGTGTGATATGATTATTATGGCAAACCGTGTGTTATGATATTTATGGCAAACCGTTTTATATTATACTTATGGCAAACCGTGTGATATTATACTTATTGAAAACCGTGCAAAATAAAAAATTGTAAGAGAATATAGGCGATAAATAATATAAGAGATAAATAGTATAAGATATAGGTTATACATAACAGAAGAGACAAATTGTAAGAACACATAGAATATAAATAATATAAGAGAAAAATAGTATTAAAGATAAATTATAATAAGATAAGAGATAAATAAATCGATAATAAAGAGTCGCAGATTCAGAGTATAAAATGTAGAAAGAAAATTGTTTATTCCGATCTCCAGGAAATACGAACAATAGAGCACTTGTATTCCTTAGGAATATCTCACTAGAGTAGTGGTTCGTTTTTGGCTGGAGATGTCGCGGGTTCGAATTCCGCTCGCAACATCGTGTTTATAAAGTGGATTCTCTCGGACATGACTGAGAATTATCACATGACGCTACATAGATACGTGCTATGAGTGGTACTCTTACCAGGAAGAGTGTCGATTCGTTGAGAAATATGGAGTACATATGCAGTAACTCGAGTACAATAAAATCAATCATGTACGCCTTTCGAGCCTCGTCATTTGTGAAGTAGTAAAGTTTCTCTAGAATTGTATTGAATACACAGATTGCTCCCCCCCCCCCCCCACCCAACTCTCAGCGGTGTAAGAAGAAACCTTCTACTCACAGGAGTCATAATATAATTGTGTAGTTACCAGTATTGTCGGGAAATACAAGAGGAACGCCTGGATATAGATACAGTACTGTTGTGTTTCTCTACAAGATAAATGATATTAATAACAAGTTGCAAATATATGCTATATTTCAAAATTAAACAGTTAGTTGCAAGTGCATGCTATAAATATTGATATAAAGTTACATTTATGTTATACACGATATTGATTAGCGGGTTGCAAGTATGATATAAACGGTATTTATTAGCAAGTTGCAAGTATGGTATAAAAGATATTGAATAGCGAGTTGCAAGTATGATATAGACCAGGGGTCGGCAACCTATGGCACGCGTGTCACACTTGGCACGCCAAGCAATTTCAAATGGCACGCAGACTCTTCATGTTTCCTGTATAAAGTTGATTATAAATCGACTAGCTGGGTTTCCTCGCTCATTTCGGTACTTGGGTGTAGCAGGATACCAGCCACAGACTTATCCAGATTAAGTATGTTGTTGATATTGATCAACTGGCCAAGACCATGCAAGGGCAAGTCTCCCATTAATAATAAAAAAGTTACACATTTTTTTTAAAGAAACTCTATTTCTTTTAATGTTGTTTATATTTTTACATATTATTGAATATCACTATATATTAATTAATTAAAATATAAAAATAAAATATATAGTAAAATAAGAATATTGGTCCCGACTTGTATAAAATGATATGTGATGTTGGCACTCTGAATAACTTGAAACCTTAAGTTGGCACACAGTTAGCAAAAGGTTGCCGACCCCTGATATAGACAATATTCAATAGCTGCTCGCAATTATAAAGTATTATAAACCACATGTAGAAAATTTAACAACCAATTTATTACTTTTTTGTTTTATTTTAATTTCAAGTATACTAGTCTCTATTGTTTTCGTCTGCAGGTCATTGACGTGAGATATATCTGAAACTCCTAATACGCTGCTTACCTTGTCTCAGGTGTGTGTAACTTGATAATGCACAGGTAAAAAATATAATATGTTTACCTGTTTAAATGTCAATATACTACACCGGTTCTGGCATATTAACATTCCAATCCTACCTGCGTGTCTCACGTTTGATAACAACATGTAATTTCTGTTTTAATAACAGATGCTTGAAGTTGATGTGTTATGATACAAGTAACAAGCGGCTATGAACTGTTATATTTGTATTTTTGGGAAATGGTTCTAAAACTAATGCAGATCACAATTTCATACGTAAACTACACCCAATCAGATCACAGCCACATACGTGAAGAACTCCAAATCAGATCACAGCCTCATACGTGAAGAACTCCAAATCAGATCACAGCCTCATAAGTGAAAGACTCCCAATCAGATCACAGCCACATACGTGGAGGACTCCCAATCAGATCACAGCCTCATACGTGAAGGACTCCAAATCAGATCACAGCCTCATACGTGAAGGACTCCAAATCAGATCACAGCCTCATACGTGAAAGACTCCCAATCAGATCACAGCCTCATACGTGAAAGACTCCAAATCAGATCACAGCCTCATACGTGAAGGACTCCAAATCAGATCACAGCCTCATACGTGAAAGACTCCCAATCAGATCACAGCCTCATACGTGAAAGACTCCAAATCAGATCACAGCCTCATACGTGAAGGACTCCAAATCAGATCACAGCCTCATACGTGAAAGACTCCCAATCAGATCACAGCCTCATACGTGAAAGACTCCAAATCAGATCACAGCCTCATAAGTGAAAGACTCCCAATCAGAAGAAAACTGGAAGACTTCCAATCCACCGCCTTCATTCAAGCGCAAAAGTGTGTGTTTTTTATGCAAACTACATCTATTTCTTTCCCTGGTGTGGCCAGGACCCGAAAGGGGAGCAAAGAATTGCGACATTCCTACATGTCACGCATGACGTGGGAGGCGACTGATGGGGTTTTTGGATGGGGTATGCTGTATCATCACATAGAGAGTCACAGTGACTCTGAAGCCATGCTGAAGTAGGATTAAAAGGTGGAAAGGCATCGCCAAGAAGTTGTAAATCATGATACAATGCATTCCGTTCTCTGGACAACATCATACTAATCTACAGGAGAATTATAACGAATGAAGAAGAAGCAGCAGCTCTCACAGGGAAAAAGTATTCATTTTCTAAGAAACTGAAGGTTGATCTTCTCCGCCTTGGTACATAATAGACATGTCAGATAAACGCGTCAGTCTCGGTACTAAGTAGATAAAAGTGCTTGTATCGGTACTTTGTAGATAAACACGTCAGTCTTGGTACTACGTAAATAAACGTTTTCGTCTCGGTACTAGGTAGATAAATGTGCTCGTCTCGGTACCAATTAGGTATACAGGTACTGGCCTGTAGAAAGAAGGAGCTGTCAAGGACTAGCGAAAACAGACCAGAACAAAATAATTTCATAACATGGATGTTCTAAACTGAAAGTCTAGGATATCAAGTGTTATTAGTAAGAGTTTTGAGATAATGATGCGCTGAGATGAACTATAATGGTTGGCAGCTCTATTGCAATTTAGCATGGGAAGAAATGTACCTGCAATTGTCAGAGTATCTAGAATAAATAAATATCACCAGAACAAATCTAATGAACTTGTTACCAACTACAGGAATTCAGCTAGATCATTTTATAGGCGTTTAATGACTAGTATCGAACACAATGGGGACTACGTGAATGACTAGTATCGAACACAATGGGGACTACGTGAATGACTAGTATCGAACACAATGGGGACTACGTGAATGACTAGTATCGAACACAATGGGGACTACGTGAATGACTAGTATCGAACACAATGGGGACTACGTGAATGACTAGTATCGAACACAATGGGGACTACGTGAATGACTAGTATCGAACACAATGGGGACTACGTGAATGACTAGTATCGAACACAATGGTGACTACGTGAATGACTAGTATCGAACACAATGGGGACTACGTGAATGACTAGTATCGAACACAATGGGGACTACGTGAATGACTAGTATCGAACACAATGGTGACTACGACAAAAAAAATGAGACAGTTATGCATTCCTTTTTGAGAGTATTCACAATAAAGACAAAAACATTTAAGGTTTTCATTTGAGCATTCTCGTATGAGATAATGCCATCATTCTATCTATCTATATATCGTCATTTCCACTTGCTTGTGCCGTGCCGTTAAACGTTGTGGGGGAAAATCTGATATTTGTGTCTTTGGTCATTTGAGTTGCATTGACCATGGTAAGCTCGTGTCTATTTAATAGTTCTTAGATTGTCTCTGCCCAGCTAGTTCTTGGTTCTCCTTGTTCCTTGTAGCCCAGTCTTCTGCTGATGTGTGCAAGAACGGCTGGTTGCGCACGTTCCATTCTAGTGACGTGACCAAACAAGCTGGTTTGCTGCCTCTCGGTGTAGTCTTGACTTGGGATAGTCTTTCTTTCTTTTCTGATGCCTTCATGTCTCTGGCGGTCTCTTCTCGTGACATTTATAGCTTTCCTCAGACATCTCATTTCGCAAACTGTGATCTTTTTCACTAGTGTCTTTGTCAATGGTGATGTTTGATATTGGTAACACAGAGTTGGTATAAAATACTGTTTATCAATTGTCGTCTTGTAGCCATGCATATTGATGGGTGTTTAAATATTCGTGTCAGCTGGTACGTCATTGCATTGGCTTGTTTCAATCTTTTTGGCGAGTTGCCATCCTCCGTAAATATGCGTCGTATGTATTTAAAGTCTGGGACTTGCTTTAGTTTTGTGTCATCATTACCACCTACAATTTTAATGATAACACAACACAAACATTAGCATACCTTAGATAAGTCAAGATCACTTCTCATGCAAACTAAACAAACCAACTCACAGACACACTTTTCTTTCCTATGACGGTTACACCGACAAAGTATCAAGTGAACGTCATGTTACGCTTATCACTAGAGAACATCAAAGTGGAAGCTGGCATGTTATCTACCAGGAAACGGAACAAGGTCAGTAAGTAACAAAGATAACCTTGTTTAAATATCCTGGTCAAGACGTCTGTTACAGCCTTGGCTAGTTTATACAAGTGCAATTTCACAGTTCATGTTGCACGCATTATTCAACAGAGTAAACGTTTGTTGTTAACGAGAAGAACGTTGTAAGTAGTAATTTGTGGCAACTACGTCCGAGTATTAGAAACATATTTCATTAATATTTGCATGTAGTGTACTTGTATTATATGACGTACGTATGTTTTCAGACGAGGACTTGGTTAGTTATGTGTTCTGTAAGGGTGCAAGGCCGCGGGAGGGTGGGGTTAACCTAAACAATAATGGTTATTTCTTCGTATTCGTGGGAAATTCCTTATTTTCATGTGTTTGGTAAACCTTTATCGGGGAAATTCATTGAGGGTTAAGAGGTGTGGTGGCGGCTTGTCTGCTAATACTTAATATCGTGTTCTGATTACAGAAAAAGGGGGATGGGGTTGAAACCCTCTGCCCTCCAGAGATGTACTTCTCTATTCAACATATATTAACGAGGGTCAATGTCAGGATAACCCATATCATATTCACACTTCAAAATACAAGATTATCTGCCCCTATTTGATAGTGAAATCGATTTCAGAATCGATTTGTCTAGACAAGAATTTGTTAACGAGCGCTCATCCCTCTTACTTCTTGAAGTTCTGACGATTTTATCACTCAAATCGTATTTGTCATCAAATGAACCAACAGAAAACTGTAAAGAACATTAAATTTGACGTTTCTGATGTTCATTAAAGAGTATTGTGACAATTACATATAAAGTGATTATGATAGCAGATTAATGCAGCAGTAAATATCAGCACACTACCGTATTTCAGTTAATAATCCGAGTCCGGCTATGTAGCGGTGTGGTAGAGAGTGCGTCTGTAACGGCCAAGTCACCGTGTTAGAAGCCAGCCTCATGCAGTTGATATCAGGACCGTTCAGAAAACAGCGGAATAACTAACAAAATTAAAAATAAATAAAACTCATAGCATATCCCATTCAGGAAGTATCCATCCACACATAATTTTTGGCTGTAATAATTTTCTAGGCAGTATAAATAAATTCAGTAGTTTGCTATTGCTTTCTGATCTCCTGATGTACAATTGCATGCGGCCGGATTCGCAACCCGGTACCTTGGGTTGTTTGTTTTGCGTTCGCTCCATTGTAACCATCACGGATATCCGTGCGATTTCCGCCGGGAGCGTGATTACGTTGTGCCACCGTTATGCGCCGTGAAGGCCTAGCACATCCGATTTCGGTATGCCTTGACAATTCGGGTGGGCTACCCTAGCCTGTGACAGCCTTCCTATCTGTCGCCAGAAAGTGAACGCGTACTGACTCTGTGTCGAGACGGTTTGTCTTTCACGTCAGACCTGCACGAGGTGTTCCGCAGCCAGTGAACTTTCATCGTGTAATTAGACGTATTGTGCCCGTGCTCATCGGGTACTAAACCTTTTCTCGTCCTCAAGCCTGGTTCCGGTTTAGGAAGAACTTGACAGAAGAGTTGGGCTCGGGCTCGTTCGTCTTCTTAGACGAAGTGTTGATCACCAACTTCGTGAGCCCCTCGTCCAGGTCTGAATCTGTACACATATTTAGGAACGTTAGGAACTTGTGTTTTGTTCTAGGGCTGAACAGTGCTTGTCACCTCGGACTGCTATGCCTGGGCCCATCGGGTACTGAACCTTTTCTCTCCGCGAGCACGCTTCCGGTAGAGGAAAGACTGACAGTAGAGTTGGGCCCAGGCTGGGATCACCGGTAACTACAAGCTTGTCTCGAGAAAACAATGCTTTAGTTCCAAATTCATCGAACCATTTTCCGTGCGTTTTGCACATGACGCTGCCCTCTAGCGTTGTGCATCTTTCTTAGTGTACTCATTGTGCTTTTATTTTTATTGGAACATCTGCCTGCTTCGTACCGACTACATTGGCCGCCCTCCAATGCTTCAACCAGACTTACTAGCTTCACTCTGTGTCGACAGTGTTGCTGCATGTGTTGGCACAGAGGTGTCGGAGATATTGCCTGTCTTTTTGCAGTCAAATCTCTTTCCATCTGCTTCCTCCACATTCTCGGACACGATCCCCAAATGATTTGACCAGAATCAGCTCGAGCTGCTGTTTTCTGTTACCAGGGTGCACCGCAAGGAGGTACATTTGGGATCTTGGTTATCTGCTAACCCTGGGTCCGCCAAGAGCAATGCGTTCCCTTTGCACCCCGGTACCTCGGGTGTCATAGACGCGCGATGTACCAAGACACCACAGTGCCTGTCGGCAAACTACTCAATGTAAAATACTGCTTACATTGTAAATACTGTAAAAAATGGCCAACTACTGAACGTAAATACTGCCAAGAAAATCACTGCAGCCGAAAAATGCTGGGTTGATGGCTACATCGTGTAGAGCATATGCTACCAATTTTATTTTAATAATTGGAACAAACAAGATTAGTCGGAAGTAGTGTCCCTGACTGCTACAAACAATATTAGATATGGTTACTAAAGTTGGAAAATAACTAAAGCACGGGAGAAGAAATTAAATTCATTTGAAAATAAATATCTTAGAAAACAGTTAAATATTTGGTTGGGAAGAATTCAAGCAAGCAAGAGAAGACATAAAACAGCAGTATTTTCTACAATAAGAAGACAACGCTGGACTTATTTCGGACATATACTAAGAATGAAAGAAAACAGCAGATACAAGCATTAAAATGAGTACCAGATTGCAGAAGAAAAAAGAGGAAGACCAAGAGAAACCCTTTGCAGAACAACCATCAAAAGTATGACTAGGGGTGTCAACAACATGCAATCATTTCTTACAGTATCATTACAGTGTTCGAACTGGAAAGTTATGGCTTCTGCCTTATGCACAATATTCGGCGCCGATGGAACATGATTGTTCGAAATTTTTTCGTGTGATTCTTTCGACTTCATTATATTATATGCTCCCTCTTTTGCTGGTTACGCTTGTTGCAGTCCCACCTGTTAGTGATAATTCAATTTTTTTCAGTAATGATTTTCTAGGTATACAAAGCCAAAGCGTATTTGGTATTAATTGCATTTCATTGAATTTAAGCCAGCTGTCAGCATAATGTAGTAGTTTACATATAATTTTGACATTGGTCAATTTTATTTTTGCCATTTTTCTACACTAAAAATTTGACCATAAACAGTTCAAACAATCTGGCACCTATCTTTGCTGCTCGGACTCTTCCATGATTTTTATTGGCTGGTGCATGTTTTGCCAGATTGTTTGAACTGTTTATGGTCAAATTTTTAGTGTAGAAAAATGGCAAAAATAAAATTGCCCCATGTCAAAATTATGTGTATAAAATACGGATATTATGTTATATGTTTGTTGTTACTGAGGATATTTCAATACCTGTACGGGATGTTTGTTGTTGTTGTAATAGTCCTTGTCTCGATCAGTCTGTTCTGGTGACTTTGTGTGCACGGTTTGAATGGCTTGATGAAATCGCATCTTATTTTTGGAGATGCGGTTAGTCAAGTGCGGAAGAACGCGTGTTCAATAGTTGCTAGGCGATTTGGTGCCGTTGAATTCCGTATCTATTTGATCAGAACTGTTTAATGAAAATTACAGTTCAGGTTACCTGAGAATGTTTAACATTTATTTTCCTTCACAAGCCATTCAGTTTTATAAGCCTTCTACTAAATGATTTTTTTTTTAAAACACAATAATCCTACTTTGTGGCTGCAACGTTTCACATAGCGATTCGAATTATTTAGAAAGATTATTCGAATTCAAAATAAAATATCAATTATTAGAAATTAAAAATTGAATACAAGTTTTTGAAAAGTATGTTGAATACAGTTTTTATTCCAAACGTTTCCATAAAAAAATATTGTACCGCCACTCATAGGATTTTGTGCGCTATATAGCAATATACGTTGATTTATCAATGAGCAATATACGTTTGTTATTCCTAATACCGTATATACTGTAAAATAAGTATGTAAATCCGCACTGAGCTCCTTTATGATAATAAGTGATCTCTTGGTTTCAGCGCGCTTTTATATTTTCAAGAATGTTATCTTTTCTATAAACGTGTATTATTTATTCCCTCTTCTCAACATTCATCCTTGCATATTGACAAATATATGTTTCTGTTAAATTAATTTTAGTTTTCTTCCAATACTATTTTAGAAGCTGGGTGTTATTTTTTAAACATGAAAGAAATAACGATGCTTACAATTTTGTTAAATTATACAATTTTCATTTTACCATGTAGTAACTGAATTTACAGTTAAATTATTATCTTTACTATTATATAATTTCTTTGTCCACTTCGACATGAAAATAAAAGGATTATAAAGTCCTTCAATATTTGAACTCGGCATTTTTTCTTCTACAATTATATATTGATAGAATAGACTAAAATAGTGAATATAAATTAGTTCATATTCCCCAAAAATGCCTTGCAATATATTTGTTAGCCAAATTTAAATCAGAAAATATTTGAAAATGTTTTTATGGCACAGTGGACACTTTAAAACAGACAGCAGCCTATATCATAGAATCCGAAGTCCCAACCTGACTGAGTAATGATTGCCGAAGAAGAAGAAAAGACAGAATATGAAACATAAAAATCACCAAAATAATTCAGTCAATGATCTTTAAAAATGGCCAAATACGAGAAATGTGGATTCATTACGGGATAATGTGTCTACACACATTCCAACGTTTTAATATTATGCTTTATTTCATACAGCTCCTGTGACGGAGATTTAAAAAAAAAAACACATGTTAAATTCACTCGCCGCCTCCTCCCCCAAAGGGTGTTTCAAGGGACGGGGAATGTTGAACCTTTCATTGCATTGTGCGCGGATCGATGCACGCAACCTTAGCGAAAGTTTGTTTATAATGTATAGTTCAAATAATGTATGGTTTGTTTCGTTAAAAGCGTGGATTTTTCCGTAATTATTCCGTAAAGTACCGAAATATATTTATAAAATTGCCAATTTGGCAACCCTGGCATGCCGACAAAATATACACATTCACAGATGATCCATCACATCAGCCAAAATAAGTTACGCTGTTTGAGGTTAGCCCACAAGACCTAATTTGTGAAAGGTCTGCATAAACTCATAAAAGGTTTGGTATTTACAAACTAGATAGTACTGGTTTATGTTAGCACACTAGCGTAACTGCACTGAAATAATTCCAGTATCGTAATATAGCGGAAACAATAAACAACAAAACATAGTCACTCAAAATATTAACGTTTAGACAGTCACAAAACAAAATATTAACGTTTAGATACACATTCACAAAACAGAATATAAACATTTATGTGCACATTAACAAAACAAAATTCAAGATTGGAACAACAAATATGTACAATTATGGTATTATCCTTTGACAGCCGCTGCAGAGCTGTTCAAAAATATAATACATAAATGTTAAATAAAATATACTACTACTGCTAAAAATATAATAGACCCAATTATAATAAAAAGAAGGGATTCCCGATATTAAAGGGGAGCCTTGTGGCAGTCCATCCTCGAGTATTCTTTTCCGGAATAGTGTACCGGCATAGCTGGTGTCTATGGTTCTGTTTGTCAGGAAGGCGTGTATCAATTTGAACATCATCCCACCTATTCCTGTTTTGCTAATCTTCAGAAAAAGTCAATTTCTTCATACTTTGTCATAGGTTTACTCAAGGTCAATGAACACTGCTAATGCGCTTTTTCTTTCTTGAAAAGCATCCATCACATTTTGTGTAAATCTGAAGTGTCATCTGTGCGCCTTTTGCTCATGAAACCTGCTTGGTTATTATCTAGACAGTTATGGTCTTCCAACCAACAGTATAGTATGTTGTTAATCATTCTCTCGACCAGATTGTCTATGCATGAGCTGAGGGATATGGACATATAACTTCTTGGTGTTCCTGACGGTCTTCCGTTCTTAAAGATGGGGTTGGGTGCTGTGAGCCATGCTGATGGCAACTGTCCCTCCTTCTATTAATAAATCATATGAGTATTTCTTTCGCCTTTGGTTCCAGCTTACATATCATTTCATTTGTAATTTGATCTGGTACTGGAGCTTTTTTCTCTAGCAAATTTTCCTATTGTCATTTTCACTACGACCGAGTAATGCGATGTTCAATACGACCGAATAATACGATGTTCAATACGACCGAGTACTTGGCGGTATAACCAGGTCTCTCCTTCTTTCTCTTTTCTTGCCACGCACATGTTCTTATCTAATCTCGATGACCACACCAACGATCCTGAATGACGATGAGGAACATCTCTACTTTGAGTGTATCCGGGCCCTGCCTGCCTCAGCTGCAGCAAGACTGTCTTGCAAACTGACATTGTACCCACAGGAACAACATGTCCTAATCTTGAGACATTGGAAGAAGTGTCAAGAAAACTCTTGAGGGATCTGGAATCTCAATGCTGGGTAGAATTGTGAAGGCATAGAATGCAAGACGTGATATTACCACAGAAAATACCCAACCATAGAACGAAGGATCAAGGTCTGCCTCTCGGGTGCTTGTGAACAGCGAGGAATCAATCTTTGTGAACTCTAATTGAATCTCCAAAAGCAAAGCTTTTCTCATAGAGATTTCATGTAGGCAATTGGCCACACAACTAGTTTCAGATAGAGGAAGACATTTGCATGTCACTCTTTGGGATGAAAATGTCTGCAGCAAACAACCAAACCTACAATGCCAGTCTCAAGGGTGAAGAAAGACGAAGAGATGTAAAAACATCGAAGTAAACGAAAAATACAACATCCACAACGATGACTTGAAACTAAGCGAGGACCATCAGGGCGGAAACGCCAAAAGCAATATATATAGTGTAAAACCGAAATGAAGTTAGTTTATGTATATGGGGCGGGGATTGGGCGTGTTCAGGGTACCAATATTCCTAGTATCTGCGATATATTTTACTGATCCTTTAAACAATTCATCTCTTTAATAACGAACTATACCGCCATTTAGACCCACTCTCCAAACTCGTACGTTGTTAAATAATCCACATTCCTATAGTGACTTCTAAACAAGGCCGTATAAATGAAACGGGGGAGGGGGAGGGTTAGGAGGTGCATCCACATAATCCCTTCCCTTGACATTTGTATGTGACATTTAGTAATGGGAAGTAAGTGTAATATGTAGATAAACTACCCCCCCCCCATTTTTTGTAACACAATTTTCTAATTAAAAAAAAGGTCACCAAACTTAAACAAAAAAGGAGTTATCCCAGAAAACTAGAGAATGACATTTTATTAAGGTAAATTGACCCCGCCCCTTTTTTTCTTACTAAAGACGTATTTACGACACTTCTTCTTCTTTCTGTCCTCATGTACCTTTCGGTGTTGTGGGGAGAGTGAGTGTGCGGTCTTTTGCCAATCTATTTGCCTCTTCTGCTGTTATATTTCCGAGTGTCTCTAATACACTATCTATCCACCTTTTACGAGGGCGTCCAATAGGTCGACTGCTTTCGTATCGTTTGTTAGGGATTTTTTTTATAATACGTTGCTATTTCTATCTGGTTATGTGACCGAACCATTTAACTTGTTTCTGTGTGTATTCTATTGTTGGCTTGATCCCTAATTGTTTCCTTAGTGCTTCATTCCTGATTTTGTCTCTCAAGCTAACTCCAATCATACGTCTCACACATTTCATTTCAGTGGTGTTAATCTTATGTATTGTTCTAGAATCTAATGTCCAATTTTGACACTGATAACACAATGTTGGTAAGAAAATGGTGTTGAGAAGCGCTTTCTTTGTTTCTAGTGTAATATCTTTGTTTATTAGTAAAGGTGTTAATTGACCAATGACCTGATAGGCCTTATTACATCTTGCGCTTATTTCTGCTTCTTGTTTATTGTCATATCTCAATGTGCTGCCCAGATATTTGAATTCATCTACTTGTTTTAGTTGTTTATTGTTTATCTGTATGTTGACAGATGCAAGGTCAGTGCTTCAAGCTCTCCAGTCTGGAAAACTAACAGACTTGAAAAAACTACTTAGCGAATTGTCTTACCAGTATAGGGTAACCATGCAGTGGATACCCTCTCACTGTGGAATACCAGGAAATGAAAAAGCAGACCAACTGGCTAAGGAAGGTGCTGCCGAAGACCAACCAGATATACCAATCACCCACCATCAGAAAAAACAGATGATCACGTCAATAAGAAAGCCACAAACACCAACACAAGATGACTATCACATTATGAACAGATCAGAACAAGTTATAATTCTACGTCTCAGAACAGGACAAAACCGACTCCGCAGTCACATGTATACAAAGTTCAAGATTGGCAACACGGCCATGTGTACATGTGGACAGGCAGCACAGAGTGCCAAACATATACTTCAAGAGTGTTCTGAGCATGAAACGCTGATGCAGACATATTGGCCACAGGAAACAACACTGGAATCAGGGCTCTATGGGACACTGTATGAACTACAAAAGACAGTGAGTTTTATTAAGGAGACAGAATTACAGATATAGACATGTTTCAAGTGAACGAAAGAAGAATCTGTATGTTGATGTTCTCATTTTCTCTTGCAATATTCAATACTTCTGTTTTGTCTATGTTGATTTTCATTCCAAGTTGCTTGCCTGCTGTATCTATTATGCTTAGGTGGTCTTGCAGGTTTTTAATGCTGTTGTGGAATAAAACCTGGTCATCTGCAAAAAGCAGTTCATTTGCTTCATTAGAATTTGCTGTTTTGCTTATATGGTCCATGTATGTAATAAAAAGTAGTGTGGATAATTATTTACGACACTGCATCTAAATATTATCTAATAATAAATGGTTTCGCTTTAAATCACATAGTATATTTCAATTGTCTATACTGATGACTTGTTTGCTATTGGTAGACTGAAAATGGCAGAATTACACAGCTCTTTCAATTCTTCAACAATTTTTGTTAATGTAGCCTATCGCCCATGTGGTAACCAGGGAATGGACTTCTGGTGCAGGTTTCATAGCATTAGGCGCATGTTTTCTTTCCTATCCAGGTATCTCGTAGAATGCTACTAGGGAAGGTTGGTTGATATGTTCATTCTTTATTCTTGATTAAAAATTGGCTTCATATCACGTGGGGCATTCTCATAAGTGCTCCGCCCTTTGTTCCAGCAGCCATCCCAGTGTATGTACACGCAGCGTCCCGGTCAGGTGTTGATTGTGTGATCTTCGGGACTTTTTAAAAATACAATTACTTTCCTTCCCTCTCCTCTAGATACTCCCATTTCTGACATGTATATTACGAGTTATCCACTGACAGAATTACACCCTGAAACATTAAGAGTTATCCACTGACAGAATTACACCCTGAAACATTAAGAGTTATCTTTTGACGTTGAGGTATCCTCAAAACGTGAAGAGCTATTTTCTTATTTTATAACTATATATTGTTTGAATGTGTGCATATATTGTTTGAATGTGTACATTTATTGTTTGAATGTGTGCATATATTGTTTCAATGTGTGCATATATTGTTTCAATGTGTGCATATATTGTTTCAATGTGTGCATATATTGTTTCAATGTGTGCATATATTGTTTCAATGTGTGCATATATTGTTTCAATGTGTGCATATATTGTTTGAATGTGTGCATATATTGTTTCAATGTGTGCATATATTGTTTCAATGTGTACATATATTGTTTGAATGTGTGCATATATTGTTTCAATGTGTGCATATATTGTTTCAATGTGTGCATATATTGTTTCAATGTGTGCATATATTGTTTCAATGTGTGCATATATTGTTTCAATGTGTACATATATTGTTTCAATGTGTGCATATATTGTTTCAATGTGTACATATATTGTTTCAATGTGTGCATATATTGTTTCAATGTGTGCATATATTGTTTCAATGTGTGCATATATTGTTTCAATGTGTACATATATTGTTTCAATGTGTGCATATATTGTTTCAATGTGTGCATATATTGTTTCAATGTGTGCATATATTGTTTGAATGTGTGCATATATTGTTTCAATGTGTACATATATTGTTTGAATGTGTACATATATTGTTTCAATGTGTACATATATTGTTTGAATGTGTACATATATTGTTTCAATGTGTACATATATTGTTTGAATGTGTGCATATATTGTTTCAATGTGTACATATATTGTTTGAATGTGTACATATATTGTTTCAATGTGTACATATATTGTTTGAATGTGTACATATATTGTTTCAATGTGTACATATATTGTTTGAATGTGTGCATATATTGTTTGAATGTGTACATATATTGTTTCAATGTGTACATATATTGTTTGAATGTGTACATATATTGTTTGAATGTGTGCATATATTGTTTCAATGTGTACATATATTGTTTCAATGTGTACATATATTGTTTCAATGTGTACATATATTGTTTCAATGTGTGCATATATTGATATGTTTTCTGACCTTGAGCTAAAAGCAGAGAATGTGAAAACTGCGTGAATATCTGTACATATATTTGGTTACGTTCATGTCGTATACAACTCAAATACAAGACATTTTGTGCATTTCATCGATTGCTCTCCTGTAGTGTTTACAAAGTAATGCTAAACAAAGTGATTTGTCTATCTGTGCGTCTGTTTGTCTATCTATAAGTCTGTTTCTTTATCTATCTATTTATCTGTATATCTGTATGTCTGCCTGCCTGTCTGTCAATCTACCTGTCTGTCCTTCCATTTATCTATTTATCTCGCTGTCTGCCTGTCTGTCTATCTCACTCTATATCTATATATGTATTTATCTATCTATTGATCTATCTATCTGTCATCGTTCTGTCTATATATATATATATATATATATATATAGGTCTGTCTATCTGTCAATTCGTCTGTCGTCCTGTCTGTTTATTTACTTTTCTCTTTATACCTATGTGTATGCCTGCCCATATATCTGTCTAATTGTTTGCCTATGTCTCTAAATATCTCTCTGTTTATCCATCTACACTTAAACACGCCATGAAAGAGGGGGAAAAAGCACATCGTGACAATAGGTAAATTGAAAAGCAACATGGGTAGGGAAGGGCAAAAACAAACGATGGACATCTTGGCATTGGAGCATAAGAAATATCGGCACAGGAAATTATTGGCAGTTTATGTCGGCAGACCTGATAAACAACGCCACACAATTAGACTATTAAAAAAAAGTCTATCTGCTGTCAAAATGCAACCAGAAACAGAATGCAACCTAATCTTCCAGTTATTTGAAATAAATATTTGTATTACATTTCACCGAATTGAAGATCATTTGTTCATATCACGCCATATGTTTCCAATAGTTTTCTACACAGTTTTAAAGTTTGGCCATAATTTAGACATTTTAACCTACGATTTAGCTATAAACAGCTCTAAATATCTGGCAGGACTTCACTTACGGTCTTTGCGTACAAAAAGATTTTGCTTAGAGATATATAGTGTACTTAGATTGCCAGTGCAGAAATGTTTATCATTGTTTACGACCGTTGTTTACATCGACTTTTCGCAACCTATGATACAACAGTCTGATGTGAGTAAATGTTTGGTAGGTATAAAGGGTAAATGTAGGTCCCATGGCAGCAACTTGCCGTCGAAGATGAGATAACTTTTTGTGTACTAAGCCACAGCAACTATTAGGTGGGGTAGCAGTTCCCTTCCTTGTTGTCTTTACCTCCTCTAACTCATGCGTCAAGTACTAATTTTCAACTAATGAGTCAAATGAAGGAGTGGTCAAGTCAAGTGAGACATTTGTCTGGTCAGATAGCTATAGTCAGCAAGCTCACTTTCCACTATGCTACCGCTCTCCCTATAAATATAAAAATATTCAAAAACATAACTTGACATATTTTGGTTTTCGTTGTAGTTGTTGAAAGCAGACATTTGTATTTGCAGACAAGCTGCTTTGTTCGATGAGACGCGAACCAAAAAGTGAACTGTAAATAATTGCGGCATGTTTCTGTTTAGCAGACATTAGTTTTGTCTGACGATATTTTTCAGATATGAACTTGTTGTGAAAATAGCTTACATTATACTGACTATGACGTGATTAGGCAATATCGCGCGAGTCCTTAGAGAATATAAGATCTGTTGGTTAATTGGATAACAGCCTTCTAAAATGACTAAAACGACTTTTCCGGTATTTGTTTTGTTGTCGATATATAGTATACACAAAGTTACCAATAAAAATCACGGGAAAAGCCAAATGAGTCATTATATAAGGTTGTTTTTCAATTAACCTAACAGGTTTTATACTGTTAAGGATCATGTATTGAATGTGGTTGTTCCTGTCCGTTGAATACTTAATTCTTGTATGCTGCAATTTTTAATTCAGTTCTAATTTCTTAATGTGTAACCTGAAATTGAACAATGCGGATAATTTGACTGCAATCATATAATTTGTAAAAATCATTTTCCTAGTTTAGTCAGTAGTTAAGCTTCGCGTTCAAATGGTAACGGGTTCGAATCTCGCCCCAGGCGTTTTGTTCCTAAAGTGAATTTTTTTCGGAGATCTCTGAGGATTACGATTTGCAGCAACGGACTTACGTTCTATGGGTGTTCTAGACATGCTTGAAGTTCGACAGGATTGGTGCTTCGGCAGGATTGGAGTTTCGGCAGGATTTGAGCTCTCGACAGGATTGGAGCTCTCAACAGGCTTGTAGCTCTAGACAGCATTGGAGCTCTTAACAGGATTGAAGCTCTCGACGGGCGGCGAGCTGCTTCGGTAAGAGGGATGAAATATATATAGTGTAACCCGAGTATAATTAAGTCAATCCTCTACGTATTTTACAAAAATATACAAAGACACCATGACAATATATCTTTTTGGGAAAAAAAGCCGAATACATATATATCTAGGTGGGCAAAATACAACGTAAATATATCGAGATTGACAAAGACCACGTAAATATATCTAGGTTGGGAAAAACCGCATAAATATTTATAGGTGGACAAATAACGGTCTGCAGGTTAAATTATTATTACTAAACCCATCAGGTTGTCCTAATAGTGCTGAACGAGCAAGCCCCCCCCCCCCCCTCATACACACACGACACAAGCTGAATAAATACCATGTGAAACTTTAAGAAACTAAACAATTCCATATGGAACGCTAAGAGACTAAACGATATCACTTTGAGCTCTATTTGACTAAACAATACCACTTGAAACTCTGAGACCGCCCGTGTGTTGCCGGGACCCGAAAGGGGAGCAAAGAATAGCAACACTGTTAACCTTCCACGCATGTCGTAAAAAGCGACTAAGGAGGTTATGGGATGGAGTTGGCTGTCCCATCCCATATAGGGTCAGTGACCCAAAGCCATGCTGAAGTCGGATGTGTCAGGCTGAAAGGCGCAGATATCGCAGCAATGCTGTAAGTCATGACACAACTCATTCCGTTATCCGGACTACATCCTGCTAATCTGCAGGAGTTTGAGAACGAACGCAGAAGAAGAAGAAGAAACTCTGAGACTAAACAATACAACTTGAAACTCTAATAGATTAGAAAATACTACATGGAACAATAAGCAACTAGAAAATATCACTTGAAACGCTAAGAGACTAAACAATACAACTTGGAGCCTTAAGAGGTTAAAAAAAATACTACATGGGGCTCTAAGAAACTAGAAAATCCCAAATTGGAGGTCTAAGAGACTAAACACCGCTTGGAACGCTAAGATAAGAGACTAGAAAATACACCTGGATTGTTAGGAGACCAAATAATATCAATTGGAACAAGAAACTAAAAAATACCGCTTGAAACGTTAAGATACTAAACACTACCATTTGGAGCTCTGTGAAATTAAACAATACCACTTGGAGCTCTGAGAGATTATAAAACACTACATGTGGCGCTAAGAGACTACAAATAACCACTTGGAATGCTAATGGACTAAACAATATCACTTGGAACGCTAAGAGACTAGAAAATACACCTGAAGCACTAATAGACTAAACAATACAAAATGGAGCGCTAAGAGATTAAAGAATATAACTTAGAGCTCTAAGAAACTTAACAATATAAGTTGAAGCTCTACCAGACTAAACAATACCACTTACAACACCAAGAAACTAAATAATACCACTTGTCATTTCGAGTTCTAATGGATTAAACAATATCACTTGGAACTCTAAGAAACTAAGCACTACCACTTGAAACGCCAAGAGAACTAAACAATGCCACTTGAAACGCCAAGAGAACTAAACAATGCCACTTGAAACGCCAAGAGAACTAAACAATACTACTTGAAACGCCAAGAGAACTAAACAATACCACTTGAAACGCTAAGAGAACTAAACAATACCACTTGAAACGCTAAGAGAACTAAACAATACCACTTGAAACGCTAAGAGAACTAAACAATACCACTTTAAACGCTAAGAGAACTAAACAATTCCTCTTGGAACTTTAAGAGACTAGAAAATAACACTTGAAGCTCTATGAGACAATAAACATACCATTTGGAGCAAGAGACTTGAAAAATAGCTTTCTGGTCCCAGGCCACAGAAAAAAATTCAATAACAACCGCCGACACGATAAGGCTGCCCATCTTTGGTTTAGGTGAACTAGCTGGATATATTTTCTTCATCCCCATTTGTTCTTAAACTCCTGAAGATTAGCATCTTGTAGACGGGAGAATGGAATGCGCTGTGTCATGGTGTACAGTTTTGCTGCAGTATCTGTTCCTCTCAGCCTGATACATTCAACGTTAGCGAGGTTTCTGTGTTACTTTGTGACCCTTTTCGTGTATGGGGCAGTCAAAAGTAACCCTAAAACCTCTAAAACAAGCGTATAAGGTCATAACGTTGATGGGTGCAAAGGGAACGCAATGCTCTAGGCGGACCCATGATTAGCAGATAACCAAGATTCCAAATGTACTTCCTCGCGGTGCACCCTGGTAACAGAAAACAGCAGCTCGAGCTGTTTCTGGCCAAATCATTTGGGGATCGTGTCCGAGAATGTGGAGGAAGCAGATGGAAAGAGATTTGACTGCAAAAGAGACAGACAATATCTCCGACACCATTTGCATCACTACATACAGCGACACTGTCGACATACAGTGACGCCTGTTAGTCCAGTCAGAACATTGGAGGGGCGGCCAATGTAAAAGACACGTAAATGTGTTTACAGGGACAGAAACAAATATATGTCATAATGAGTACAATGACACAATGAAAGGGCAGAACAGCGCCAGAGGGCAGCGCTAACTGCAAATTTAAAGTGAAAATTTCTTAGGAAAGGGGAACTATAAGCTCTGTTAGCTCGGGACGAGCTTCTAGTTACCTGTGATCCTTATAAGCAGAGACCCAGACCCAATTGTGGGCGCTCGGAAAAGCAAAAAGACCTAAACCAACTCTAATGTCGAGCCTTCCTATACCGGAAATACACTTGCAGAGAGAAAGGGTTCAGTACCTGATGGACTCAGGTACAAAAGGGACAACGATTTAGCCCTGGCCCAACTCTATTGACAAGCTTTCTTATACCGGAAATACGCTTGCAGAGAGAAAGGGTTCAGTACCTGATGGGCTCAGGCGCTATTGGGACAAGGTCGCTCAGCTCGAGAACGCCTTTCTCTCAAACACGTGGTGTGAGACTCAAACTTGTACAAGGGGGTTCACGATGTCTATGAATGACGCCTCGGGTAGGAGGGCGAACGAGCCAGTGTCCAACTCTTCTGGCGAGTTCTTCCTCATACGGAACCAGGCTCGCGGATGAGAAAAGGTTCAGTACCCGATGGACACAGGCAGAGTTCGTCCAATTGCACGAGATGGGTTTATAGAAGGAGGGTCACATCGTGCCAGATAGACGCGCTCGACAAGCGTCTTGGCGAAGAGGCACCACACACCAGCGTGCCCGGCGACAGATATACAGGCTGTCACGGACTAGGGACCAAACCCGAAATAAAGGAATGACGAAACCAGATGTGCTGGACCTCGGACGTACTGACCACAAGTGGCCAACCAGTGTGCAAATAATCACAGTTTTATTGTGAAACTTGCAGCACAACGTACTTCACGCTCCCTGGCGAAAATCACATGAAATATTCGTTGTGGTTATTTGAAAGCGAACGCTGAAGAAGATGAGGAAGATAACGTTGATACGGCTATAACAACTGTGGTGTGTCATAGCGTTAATACATCTACACCAAGCATATAAGGTCATAGCGTTGATACTTCTACAACAAGTATGTCAGGTCATAGCGTTAATACATCTACAACAAGTATGTCAGGTCATAGCGTTAATACATCTACAACAAGTATGTCAGGTCATAGCGTTAATACATCTACACCAAGTATGTCAGGTCATAGCGTTGAAACATCTACAACAAGTATGTCAGGTCATAGCGTTGTTACGTCTACAACACGCATGGCAGGTCATAGCGTTGAAACATCTACAACAAGTATGTCAGGTCATAGCGTTGATACATCTACACCAAGTATGGCAGGTCATAGCGTTGATACATCTACAACAAGCATGTCAGGTCATAGCGTTGATACATCTACAACAAACATGTCAGGTCATAGCATTGAAACATCTACATTAAGCATGTCAGGTCATAGCGTTGATACATCTACAACAAGCATGTCAGGTCATAGCGTTGAAACATCTACAACAAGTATGTCAGGTCAGGTCATAGCGTTGATACATCTACAACAAGTATGTCAGTTCATAGCTTTGGTTTTCTGTCCCCCACTAGGGCCCATCAACACAAAAACAAACATTAATCGCATCAGCCAATACAAGTCAAATAAAAGTAAAACTTTCCCTTTTCCACGTCATTGAGTCGTATTGTGTAGTCGAATACGGTATAAGGCTCGAATTGTTCATGAACAACAGCATACCTAAGGATGATGTGGTCAGCATCACGCCCGCCGTCTTTACTTTACCAAAATATATGGTACTTATATCCTTAATTGGGTCGACCTAGCAGCCGCTGGCTATTACAAATATTCCCATTAGAACTAGAATTCCGCCGCCGAAGACGGTTGTATCGGGCCATTGACGCAAATAAAACGGCGATAAACGCATTTACAGACTCTGGACTGCATCCTGCTGGAAATCTAATATGACCAATGTCCTGTTACAAGAGATATCCAGCAGGAGTTTGAGAATGAACGCTGAAGAAGAAGAAGAAGAACTATAAATTAAACATGGATCACCCAAACAGGAAACCAGTTCACTTAACTGAGCAGCCAGAGCTCATCAGCCGCGATACATGACGCATTGTGGTGGTAATGTAGCGTGAATAGAGGCAAAAGTGTTCGGTGTCCCCTTCCGTGATGACACAACTTAAACAGCTATCACAAGTATATAGTTATTTACTATAAACATAACATAAGTTATTTACTATAAACATTACATAAGTTATTTACTATAAACATTACATAAGGATGATAACAGGTTTTTTTAAAAGTTGTCCGTCCTTAACACCAAAACTCTCAAAAATCTGTAGATCGAAGATCGCAAGTAAACACATCAAACTGCGACTATTCAATGCAAGTGTCATTCCATGATTTACATATGGTTGTGAAATTTGGAAATCTACCGCAATAATAGATAAAAAGTTGGTTGCCTTCGAGAATAGATGCCTCAGAAAAATCACAAATACTAATTGGAAAGACTTCAAATCAAACGAAATACTAAGAGAGTAGACACAATAAGAATATGTGACGAACATCATCAGAAAACGCCGCTGGATATACATCGGCCACATACTTAGAATGAAGGAAGACATAATTCCACAACAAGCCTTCATGTGGACACCAGACGGCAAAAGAAAACAGGGAAGACCAAAAACAACGCTCAGAAGAACATTTATGAATGAATTAAAATCAACAAGCATAAATGCACAAGACCTGCAATCCCTAGCAACTGACTGACAGGCATGGAGAACTATGACATCCGCCCTATGTGCCAAACTTGGCAAAATAGAAACTGACTGACTAAATGCCAAAACGTTTTAACGTACGTTTTCTTTCAGATTTGCAACGTTAATTGGCTGCTGAAGACCTGACTTTTGATCTTTTAATATCGGTTAAATAGCTCTTTCAGACACTTACTTCAGACCAATCACACGCTTAGAAATAGCTCATGGTATATAATTCTCAGAAATAAAAACGGAAATTTCACATATGTTATAATATTATATAATGCTGCAAGAAAGACATTTTTGACTTAAGCAACTTAATTAGAACAACACTAGTCTTCAAAACAACATTTACTGCACAATTAAGCATTTTATATGCTAGGCATTACACGACTCGAGTATGTGTTATCGGAAGCTGCTCCACTAAAAACAATAAACATAACGAGCTTGTCATCAAACAGACAATACTTGCAGCAACTTATTCAGTCGGTTGGATTTTTACGGTGGACACAGATGTGTCATGTAAGGCTCAAACTGACGAGACTCTAGATGTGTCATGTAAGGCTCAAGCTTACGAGACTCTAGATGTGTCATGTAAGGCTCTAACGAGCATAATATTTATGTATTCTGTGGATGATAGGATAGAGGAAAAATTTGTTGTTTTCTACGATGTTTCCAGGGACATAACTGCTGCTGGATTATTTGAAGTTATATGGCAAGTTTTGCATGACTGGGTGTAGATGACAAAGAAGTTGTATGTCAGTCATATGGCTGCGCCTTAGCAGTCAACAAGGAGGAGCTCAAATCTAGTGAATTACTTTTGCCCATATGCTATCTTTGTCCATTGCTATGCCCACCGACTGAACTTGTTACTTTTGCATGGTTCGAAAACTATTAAACAAGTTCGTATGTTTGCCTGTATCTTGACTACTTTTCACATATTTTTCAGTGAGTCTTCAAAAAGAACAGTATCCTTGGCTGAAAGGGGATTCAAGCTGCCACAAGATTGTAGTACGAAATGGTATTTAATTTACAGAGCTGCATTCACAATCAAAAACAAAAAGCATGTAAAAAAAGTCATACTCCGTTATTAATGAAATTATTCATGATAAAGACAGTGAATGGAATAATGAAACTGTTTGCTACGCACTAGGGATCATGAGATGCATGGATGATCCCATTTTTGTATACTTGCTGTGTATTTTCGAAGGTTCTTTCATTCATATTGATCAATTTTTCAAACTCATACAATCATCAACAGTGAGAATTGCAACATGTCACAATGACATAAATGCATCCACAACAAATATAGAGAGCTTAAGGAATGCGAATTATGCTGACAGCCGTATTGAGAAAATCATGTTATTTATTGAAAATCTGACGTATGATGTTAAGAAAAAAAACCTTTTTGAGAGTTTTGACTTATTCTCACACTATACACATGAAGTGCAAATTTGAAGACGTTTTTCCTCATCTAAAGTTTTTTTTTTGCATTAGTGTATCAAAGTAAATTTAAAAATTACAGAAATAAATTTCTCCAGAATATATTTAATATTTTAATAAAACAGTACCCATTATTTGATAGCAACCTACTAGAAAATGTAATTCCTAACGTATATGCAGATGGCACACAGCATTTACCTCCTAAAGAACTCCTGGCATATTTTTTACAAATGGCCTAGACACGAAGTAGCAAAACTACTCCGTTTAGTGTTGACTATACCTACCACTACAGCCGCCAGCAATGAAAGAAGTATGAGTACCCTGAGGAGAATCCAAACATATCTAAGAAATTCTATGAACAACAATCGTCTGTCATGTTTGAATTAATGGACCATAGAGAAGAAACTATTAAGTGCCCTTTCATCAGAATCAACATTTATTGAGAGGGTACTGAATATTTTCGCAGAAAAGAAAAACAGACGCATGGAGCTGCATTACAAGAATATATAAAGTATTCTTTTTTAACTACTTAAATTTTATATAGGGTTGTAAATACGTGTTTCAGGTGGGGGGAAATGGAGGTGGGGTGAGCTACCTACCTACTTAAAAAAGGTCACTGGCGTCCGCACTCTAAAAATTCAGGATATGCCACTGCTATTTGGAATCAGAGCGCAAAACTATTCTATAGAAGAACTTGATGAAAGCTAGAGTGAACATCTATTTCTTTTTTTTTTAAAGGAAACATCCGCCTATCTCCCGCCAACACCCTAAATGAATTGTATCTACGGCCCTGTCGTCATTTAAAGACTATGTCGTCACGTGTTGATTGAATACCGCACCTAGGCGGTCACAAAAATGATGTGTATAGAACTTACTTCAGCGTGATAGCGCCGTACGGTTATCAATCTACAGGGGGTAAAAATATTTCTACAATCACACCTGTACGCATTCTTACACCTGAAATAACTCTGACACCGGTTGGTTTGTTGCCAGCGATAAACATATAAATAGAGATAATGATCCACCACCTACATGAAAATGTTGTATCCAAGATCTCAGAGATACCTGGGGTATACATAGTTATGAGTCTCTGTATAATGTGCAAGGTATATGAATATTCTTCTTGGTGGTTCTATACATAGTCGTGGTCATTGGGACTGAACAGATTATTTATACAGTGTAGGGTAATTTGAAAAGGGAGGGGGATATGTATGCCTTTTAGATCGCCCTTTTTAGTACGGCATTGTGTGTGATAGTTTTACTGATTCTATTTGTCAAATGGCATGAGTCCATGAACCGCGGACACAGCAACCAAACAACGTTTTCTATTCATACACAATCTGCGCCTGTTGATGGTAGAAATTAGAAGAATAACATGGAGATTGATGTACCCAACCTCAGAACACAGATGGAGATTGATGTACCCAACCTCAGAACACAGATGGAGATTGATGTACCCAACCTCAGAACACAGGATAACATAAATAGACTGGATTTGAGTCGGAATCTGCAGGGAAAGAAGAGAGTTGCAAAATTGAGGAACACATGGAGAAGAACAAGGAGGAAAGATACTAAATGAATACGGAGCTTATAGATACAGGTGAATAGGGGATCTTATAGATACAGGTGAATAGGGGACCTTATAGATACAGGTGAATAGGGGATCTTATAGATACAGATGAATAGGCGACCTCATAGACTCAGCTGAAGAGGACAGGTAACACACATCTTTGGAGAGCATCAGTGCAGTATTAAGTTCCACAGAGAACTGAAAGAAAACAGAACAGTCCTTAATAATGGAGCCAAACTGAACATTGTAGCAAAGACAACCACTTGGATGAAGAGTAATATTGTACTGTCTCTATGTTATTTGTGTTTACAACAAGACCTATTGACCCTTGTAGTACGAATACGGATGTTATATATTTGCATTACTGCGGATACTTCAGTGCATGTATATGATGTTCGCTGATGTTGTAATAGTCCGTGTCTCGATTGGTGCACTCTCAGTGACTTGAGTGCATAGTTTGAATGTCTCGACAAAATAGCATCTTTTCCAGGAGATGCGGTTAGTCGAGTACGGAATGGTACTAATCAAACATGAGATATATGATCTGTGGTACCAGTCAGAGATAAACACGAGCTCTGTAGTGCCAAAGAGTGGTATAACAAGGGGTTCGAGTAGTACCAATGAGAGAAGATGCAGGGGGGCCGAGTAATGCCAATGAGAGAAGATGCAGGGGCCGAGTAGTACCAACGAGAGAAGATGCAGGGGGTCTAGAAGTACCAAATTAAAAAACCACTTTTACTCAATTGCAAGGCGATTCGATGCCGTTACAACGGACTAGTTCAAATCCTGTTAGTCTCAAAAAATTGTAATTTATCATCTTGTTGCCTACTTGAATTTACTTGGATGAAGGGTAAGTTGTTTGCTTGAGTTGTATGCATCAGCTGTAGACGTAGCCGCAGATATGTCTTTAGTAAGGGGGGGGGGAAGAGGTTGCCTAAAAAAATAAAACCATTCGTCCACTTTCTTGTGTAGATATTTCTTTTTAATGAGAAAGTGCCCCTTTTGCGAAAAATCCTTATGGGAGGGGGGGGGGAATGAAGGTTTACCAATTTTTAGTTGAACTCCTAGTACTAAATGTCATATTCTGATTTCCAAAGAGGGTAAAAGGGAGGAGTGGGGGTGAACATCAACCCCCCCCCCCCGTATCTACGAGTCTGGTCTGTAGGTAAGAGAAGCGTTACGCCTTCTTAATGAAACTCAGCCTTCTCAATGACGCTTCCGTTATTTTATTTAGTCACTATGATTACACTTGTAACAGGCAATTAAAATCAAGGGAATAATCAAAGAGTCATTTTAAACGTCATGATTTTCTATTATTCATTGTGTCTGATATTGCGAGGGTCACGGATCAGTGTTCTAAGAGTGACCAGAAGTCTGAAATGCGGTCAAAATGGTTGTTAAAATATTTTTGTACTTTATTTTTTGAGCAATTGTTGACAACGAAGTTGGCATGAATTGTGTTTGGTCGCGTGTCAGGTGATCCGTATCACAGAGCGTATATTATTTTTCCACGAATCTCTAGACACAAGGATATGCTACGTGAATTGAAACTTCACCATAAAAGTTGATTGTAAACTGGAACAAAAACTCTTTTGCAATTTTTATATTTTCTGGCTGTTCTGGTGAAACTTGTCTTCAGGTAAGGATCTCTAGATATAAGGATATGCTGGGGAATTTACCAAATCACGGTAACATTTGTCTGTAAACAATGCCGAAAGTTCTTTTATAATACTATTAGTTTTATACATTTGTTTAGCTATACTGGTGACAACTTTTCAAGTTGGTAATAACGTCTCTGGTATAACAAGGTGGCAAGTTAGGAGAGGAGAATTAAGTATTGGTTTTGACTTTAGATGACTTGACTATAGACAGTGATTGTAATTAAGTTATCATAGACAAAGAGAACTGACTCCACAAAGAAATTAGAAATGTTTAGTACATGTCATTTACAACTACTCTGAAATAGTTGACGAACTGTCGAAGCTCGCCCACTGAATTATCACGTATAAAATGTGAGCCGGTTGAAGATTGATTTCGGGAGAAATTGACTCTCGGCACGAAAATCACGACTTTGAGTAAGAGTAAATATGTTTGTGACTAAATAGTAAATTGAAATAGATGGATTGCACCTGCCTAAATAAATATTGGAAGCAAACACAGTGAGCGAGATTGGAAGGTCAGTGGAGGATATCACAAGAATATAGCTTAGTATGGTGTGCAAAATAAAGTTGGTAAAGAGAAACTCTAGTCAGTTATAATCAGTTTCCGAAGTATCTACATCTGGATGGGAGCTCAAAACACAGATGTCTAGAATGTAGAAGTAGGAATTGCGACGGGCCGTCTTTAGAGCTAGGACTGTTTTTGTGTGGCATATAAGTTGTTCGAAATCATTCAGGAATAAAAGTTTGGTTTTATAAATGGTTGTTTAAAACAAAAATTTAGTAGAATCATTATCATCATCATGTGCATGTGCTAGAAAGGAACTTTCGTTTGAAGATATTGTGAATCCTGTCGTATTGATCGTAATTATGTCGTCCGATGTAATTTCTACGTGAGTGAAGGAGTTCACTAAACTGTTGCTGCGAGTTCATCATGTCAAGAAAGTCGAGTACTATTGTAATCATGTATGCTGTGTGTATCTGAATTGAAGCTATCAATCACGAACTTGAGTGTTGGAGCAAGCCAAACCTTTTGTAAACTGTCGTGTATACAAACTAAGCAATAGTCAAAAGCCTGATTGAAAGATGGACTATCGAAATATGTTTTTTTAAGCGTAGTAGACGGAGCAATTTGTTGGAGACATAGTCTACGTAATGTATCTTTGAAATCAATGTTGAGATGAAGCTAGAAGCTTCAGTCGATGGAAGTTCGACAAAAAAGGAATATGTTAAAGAAGTAGTCAAATTAGTGACAATATCATTTTGTTTATAGAGTCTGGTCCAATTAAATTGAGGAATCTCCACGGTGGGATATGAGGAATACTTGATGGACAATTAGAAATTCAGGAGAAATTGTGAAGCTTTGTAGAAATCTTAGAGGTGTAAACTTTATTGTTGATTTGACAGTATTTGAAATTATGAGTGGGGACAATGTACGCAAGGAAACATGTCGGTGTCTAAAATTAACTCTTGAAGTTAAGAAGGATTGAATTTTGAATTAAAATAACAGGATCGTCAATGCTAGCTTCTAGTGGATAGGTATATTAAATGTGAAGTTAATCTTGGAACGTCATTTACTGATACAAATGAGAGTTAGGGGCGTGGTTAAAAGAGCTTAGAAACAGTCTGAAATAAACGAAATTTTATTGTGGCAGCATGCAAGTAGTCAATGAGAATTGATCTTCAAGACGAGATAATTTGTGGTAACCAGTCATCATTGAGTATCAAGGTAGGCCTATGGTTGTGTTTATACTCGGCGAACACCGCCAGCATTATTTATCATCATTGAAGCTTTACTATTGTTTTCTCTCGTCAAAAAATATCGCCTGAGTTATCAATCATCGTTGGAACTTTAGTGCTGTGTTTATACGTGGCAAACACCGCCACTATTGTTTATCATCGTTGGATCTTTATTGTTGTGTTTGAACTGGTCAACCATCACCTGATCAGATTGTTTTCATTGAATTTACCTATACGGATTCCCCTGAGAAATAATGTTCTTTTGGAGTGTTCCTAGGGGAAAGGTCTACGTCACAAATTAAGAGATTGACACCTGTCGGGAATTTTCAATGACAATAACATTCATCATATTTAAATTGGAACCTTCTTATTCCATAACTAAACCAATTGACTGTCACTCAAGAGACATTCATAAGAGGAGAGACTATTTTTGAAATCATTGACTTTAGAAAAGTTTATAGACCAATTTTGAATGAAAGTTAGATTCGAGGAGTGGATGGTGACCACTCCTTTTGGGGTTTTTTTTCACATCAGTCAATGTATTCACTGTATCAACAACTGTGAGTATTAATTGTTAGAGGCATCTTAATGTCTGATATTATGTTTTGTTGGATAAATCAATAATATACAAACGTGTCATGTCAAAAAGAATGAATAAATAGGAAAATGGTATAGGATGTTGAATTCAGTTGTTAGGAATTAGCTTTGTTCTCAGCTTCTCTATTTTCTTAGGTCATACAACGCAAGTCACAGAGGTACTTTTATGAGAGTGGATGATCAAGGCCAAATGAATTAAAAAGACTGTGTTAGTCTTCAAGATACAGGATATACGAGAACTTCAAGAGAAATAAATAGTAGGATATACGAGAACTTCAAGAGAAATAAATAGTAGGATATACGAGAACTTCAAGAGAAATCCAGAGTGAACTAAATGAGATACCAAAGTGTGATATAAAGTATGATTACAAAAACTTGAGTGGATTTCAAAACCTCTTCTTGTTATACTTGGTACAATTTTTGTTATACTTGGTATAATTTTTCCCAGTATAGCTAGAGCATGTATATACTATTTGCTGATCTCCAACAAGGTTTGTCTTCACAATCAACTCTAACGGTGACATGGCAACTCCAATAGCATATGCTTGTATTAGAGATCCATGCACCAGGACGGGCTATAACTGGTATGAAGCTGTTTATTAATAACGTCAACAATTTTGTGTCAATTTATTCCTATCTCCCCCTGTCAACAAACTGTCACTAATTCAGATTCCCCACCCCTCCTGCTTCCGTGCTTAATTATGTCACTCACCCCCCCCCCCCACCAAAAAATTATGGATAACTGACAAGAATTTACAAAGGTTATTTCTCTGACTTTTCGAAAAATGTTTACAATTCAAATATCAGTTTATTTACCTTCCACTTTTGTCAAATCCCACAATTCCCCTTCTAGGCAACTATCAATTTTTATCAGATCCCCCCCCCCACCCTATGGGCAGCCCCTTTAGTAAGTTTTCAACAGTGTAGCTTAAACCTGACCTACATAAATGGGATGTATCGTTGACGTCACCAGTAAAGACCTTCCATGAGAATTAATTAGGACTCCGTTCGTTACGTTTTTTTTTAAATATTATTGTTGGATTTCGGTTGGTCGCTACCTACAGACTTGGAATCGCATGCCAAAAATAACAAAGGTGACTACAATTATATAAATAGTCTTTCTTATTTCTGTCCTCATGTATCTTTCGGTGTTGAGGGGAGAGTGAGTGTACGGTCTTTTGCCCATCTATTTGCTTCTTCTGCTGTTATATTTCCGAGTGTCTCTAATACACTATCTATCCACCTTTTACGAGGGCGTCCAATAGATAGACTGTTTTCGTATCGTTTGTTAAGTGTTTTTTTAAAAATAATACTTTGCTCTTTCTGTCTGGTTATGTGGCCGTACCATTTAACTTGTTGTTTCTGGATGTATTCTATTGTTGACTTGATCCCTAATTGTTTCCTTAGTGCTTCATTCCTGATTTTGTCTCTCAAGCTAACTTCAATCATACGTCTCACACATTTCATTTCAGTGGTGTTAATCTTATGTATTGTTCTAGAATCTAATGTCCAATTTTGACACTGTTAACACAATGTTGGTAAGAAAATGGTGTTGAAAAGCGCTTTCTTTGTTTCTAGTGTAATATCTTTGTTTCTTAGTAAAGGTGTTAATTGACCAATGACCTGACAGGCCTTATTACATCTTGCGTTTATTTCTGCTTCTTGTTTATTGTCATATCTCAATGTGTTGCCCAGATATTTGAATTCATCTACTTGTTTTAGTTGTTTATTATTTATCTGTATGTTGATGTTCTCCTTTTCTCTTGCAATATTCATTACTTCTGTTTTCTCTATGTTGATTTTCATTCCAAATTGCTTGCCTGATGTATCTATTATGCTTAGGTGGTCTTGCAGGTTTTTAATGCTGTTGTGGAATAAAACCTGGTCATCTGCAAAAAGCAGTTCATTTGCTTCATTAGAATTTGCTGTTTTGTTTATATTGTCCATGTATGTAATAAAAAGTAGTGGGGATAATACACATCCCTGTTTTACTCCTGTGCTAATCTCAAAGTCCTCCTATATAAACAGTGACTAACTGAAATCCCAACAATAATCAAAAATGTAACGAATGGGGTTCTAATTAATTTTTTTGGCAGGTCTTCTATACTGGCGAAGGTCTTTCCTGTACACATCGTCACTGCGTTCGGACAACTCAGACTTCTACATGTTTTTTCATCATGTATTTATAATTTGTTACTCCAGTCAATGGAAACACAGCAATAGTAGAATTGGCCTTACACAGTGACATAAAATGGGTTAGCACTCCTGCATAATTTTTCGGAGGTCACGTTTAGAACTTATTTTTTTTTTAAACACTAGAACTGACGGAAATTATATTTTTCTTACCGAGACATGACAAATCTCATACTAAAATCTGTATTCTAGAGAACCTGTATAAAAGTGTGATTAAAAAAGGGATGAAAATGCGAAGATTTAACCTCATTGTACTTCGATTAACTGTACCTTGTTATTGGTACTACAGCATCCTTCTGTCGCTTCTCTCATTGGTACTACAACATCCTTCTGTCGCTTCTCTCATTGGTACTACAACATCCTTCTGTCGCTTCTCTTACTAGTACTAACAGACCCTCTATCTCTTCTCTCATTGATACTACAAGACCCTCTGTCTCTTTTCACATTCGCACTACAAGACCCACTGTCTCTTCTCTCATTTGTACTACTAGACACCCTGTTTCTTCTCTTATTGGTACTACTAGATCCTCTGTCCCTTCTCTTATTGGTTTTAACAGACCCTCTGTCTCTTCTCCCATTGGTACTATTAGAAATTCTGTCTCTTCTCTCATTTATACTACTAGACCCTCTGTCTCTTCTCTTATTAGTACTACAAGATCTATCTGTCTCTTCTCTCATTAGTACTACAAGACCTCTCTGTCTCTTCTCTCATTGGTACTACAAGACATCTCTGTCTCTTCTCTCATTGGTACTACAAGACCCCCCCCCTGCCTGTTCTCTCATTCATACTACAAGACCCCCTGTCTCTTATCTTATTTGTACTACCTGAGCCCCAGTCTCTTCTCTTATTTGTACTACAGATCACCTTCTCGCCTCAGTGGTAATATAAACGCAATGTCTCACTTCGTATTGGTACTGCAGACCTCCTGTCTCTTCTTCTCATATGTACTCCGTCTTTCTCCTTCACCGGAACGATACGCCGACTGCCTAGAGTATCACTCATAGCACGTAACTCTGTTGCTTCATCCAATGAAATCTTTGTAAACAAGACCTAGGGAGCGGGATTCGAGCCCGTGACATCTTGAGCACAATGCCTACTGCTTATCCACTGGCGGGTTATCCAAAAAGATCCACTTATCAAAATATGTAAACTGTCTTGTAGGTTTGTAGGTCGGTAGGTAGATGGATAGTTGAATGAATGGACAGACGGACAGGTGATAGGATAGATGGACGGATATTTGAATGAATGGACAGACGGACAGGTGATAGGATAGATGGACGGATATTTGAATGAATGGACAGACGGACAGGTGATAGGATAGATGGACGGATGGTTGAATGAATGGACAGACGGACAGGTGATATGATAGATGGACGGATGGTTGAATGAATGGACAGACGGACAGGTGATAGGGTAGATGGACGGATGGTTGGATCGTGATCATCGACATTAATAAGACATGTTGGCTAATTGAATAACAACCACCTAAACTGACTCATTTGACTCTGTGAGTTTCATTGGTTGTCGGAACCAAGTATAAACATAGTGACAATCACGGGAAAACTAAAAATTCATTTTAAAAGACTGTTTTCAAATTAGCCAACATGTTTTATATATGTCGACGGTCGTGATTGGATCTTGGGCAGACACACGGGTGATAAGATGAACGGACGGATGGTTGGATGCATGAATGGTTAGATGGGCGGGTTGACGGATGGTTGGATGCATGAATCGTTAGATGGGCGGGTTGACGAATGGTTGGATGCATGAATCGTTAGATAGGCGGGTTGACGGATGGTTGGATGCATGAATCGTTAGATGGGCGGGTTGACGGATGGTTGGATGCATGAATGGTTAGATGGGCGGGTTGACGGATGGTTGGATGCATGAATGGTTAGATGAGCGGGTTGACGGATGGTTGGATGCATGAATGGTTAGATGGGCGGGTTGACGGATGGTTGGATGCATGAATGGTTAGATGGGCGGGTTGACGGATGGTTGGATGCATGAATGGTTAGATGAGTGGGTTGATGGATGGTTGGATGCATGAATGGTTAGATGGGCGGGTTGACGGATGGTTGGATGCATGAATGGTTAGATGGGCGGGTTGACGGATGGTTGGATGCATGAATCGTTAGATGGGCGGGTTGACGGATGGTTGGATGCATGAATGGTTAGATGGGCGGGTTGACGGATGGTTGGATGCATAAATGGTTAGATGGGCGGGTTGACGGATGGTTGGATGCATGGATGGTTGGATGGGCGGGTTGACGGATGGTTGGATGCATGAATAGTTAGATGGGCGGGTTGACGGATGGTTGGATGCATAAATGGTTAGATAGGCGGGTTGACGGATGGTTGGATGCATGGATGGTTGGATGGAAGGGTTGATGGATGGTTGGATGCATGAATGGTTAGATGGGCGGGTTGACAGATGAATAACAGTACAACAGATAGGTGAAAGAACGTTGTGATGGATGGATGGAAGCGCAGTTGGATGAATGAATGAACAGATGGATGGTCATACGGACGGAGATAGATAGATGGATGGATAAATAGATAGATACCAATAGCTAGATAACCTGACAATCTGCTTAAAATTAAATTAAATCCCGCATTCCTGTCTGCTCTACAATTATTTGCGGCCATGACCTAATTACCAACGGACAACACACATGTTTCTCCTTCAGATCAACAATTCTTTGCGGCCATGACATAATAAACTGATAGTAATACGCATGTTTCTCCTTCTATCTCCCATCGCATTCTCTCAGACACTAGAGAAATAGGTCACGGTCACTCGCGGTGAAAGTGTATTTTTTTAAGGGATACCATTCTAGCTTCTGTGACTTCTTCTAATAAGTTTGTTATATCTTCATTACTTCCATACAACTGAACACCCCCGTGACGGGTTTACACATTCGAAGACATACAACTGAACACCCCGTGACAGGTTTACACATTCGAAGACATACAACTGAACACCCCGTGACAGGTTTACACATTCGAAGACATACAACTGAACACCCCCGTGACGGGTTTACACATTCGAAGACATACAACTGAACACCCCGTGACAGGTTTACACATTCGAAGACATACAACTGAACACCCCCGTGACGGGTTTACACATTCGAAGACATACAACTGAACACCAGTGAGGGGTTTACACATTCGAAGACATACAACTGAACACCCCCGTGACAGGTTTACACATTCGAAGAAAGGATTTTGGATGTCTACATCTCAAACGCCGGGCGGCTACAGCATGTCTATCGGACCGAGGGAGAGATATCCTTAAGTCGTACAGCTATTTATAAGTATATTGAATTGTTTAGGACCGAGATGTGGTCTATAATTTATTTTTAACCAGGCCATTGTCTCAAAGATTCAGAACCACCTGTCAAGGTGTAGCTATAATTTATAGACTGGTACTAGCCATTCTTACTTTGTTGATATCCATGTCTACAGTGACTATATGCATACCTAATTTGACAATATCCAGACTTACTCTGACGTTCACCATAATTACTGTTACAATAATAGCCATACCTACCTTTACAATAGTACTGTGACGTTTAAGATACCTCCTTTGTCAATTAAGTACCAATGAGAGCTGAGATAGTAGAGCCTGGTGTTACCTATGAGTGAAGAGGTAAGTGGTCTGGTTTGTTTGTTTGAAAACACCAGGAAGCTCTTCATGTATCTTCGAATATGATTGTAAGCGATAGAACAGTTGACGAACAGGATATAGCTGTCGCCAAAGTATATTTCAAAGTAGGTATGACTATCGTCAAAGTAGGTATGGTGTCATCAATACAATTGTAGACCCCTCTGAGAAGGCTCCTTCAATAGGCATTGCACTAAGCCGAAAGCTGAAGTCTCCTGGGTATGAAAGAAAAAACACCCAAATGCACATAGGAAGTTTGTTTGTTTTGCGTTCGCTCCATTGTAACCATCACGGATATCCGTGCGATTTCCGCCCGGAGAGTCATTACATTGTGCCACCGTTATGCGCCTTGCAGGCCTAGCACATCCGATTTCGGTATGCCTTGACAATTCGGGTGGGCTACCCTAGCCTGTGACAGCCTTCCTATCTGTCGCCAGACAGTGAATGCGTACTGACTCTATTCCGAGACGGTTTGTCCTTCACGTCTGTCCTGCACGAGGCGTTCCGCAGCTAGTGAACTTGCATCGTGTAATTAGACGTATTGTGCCCGTGCTCATCGGATACTAAACCTTTTCTCGTCCTCAAGCCTGGTTCCGGTTTAGGAAGAACTTGACAGAAGAGTTGAGCTCGGGCTCGTTCGTCTTCTTAGCCGAAGCGTTGATCACCAACTTCGTGAGCCCCTCGTCCAGGTCTGAATCTGTACACATGTTTAGGAACGTTAGGGACTTGTGTTTTGTTCTAGGGCTGAAAAGTGCTTGTCACCTCGGACTGCTATGCCTGTGCCCATCGGGTACTGAATCTTTTCTCTCCGCGAGCACGCTTCCGGTATAGGAAAGACTCGACAGTAGAGTTGTGCCCAGGCTGGGATCACTGGTAACTAGAAGCTTGTCTCGAGCAAACAATGCTTTAGTTCCAATTTGATCGAACCGTCTTCCATGCTTTTTACACATGACGCTGCCCTCTAGCGCTGTGTATCATTCTCAGTGTACTCACTGTGCTTTTATTTTTATTGGGACATCTGCCTGCTTCGTACCGACTACATTGGCCGCCCTCCAATGCTTCAACCAGACTTACTAGCTTCACTGTGTGTCGACAGTTTTGCTGCATGTGTTGGCACAGAGGTGTCGGAGATATTGCCTGTCTTTTTGCAGTCAAATCTCTTTCCATCTGCTTCCTCCACATTCTCGGACACGATCCCCAAATGATTTGGCCAGAATCAGCTCGAGCTGTTGTTTTCTGTTACCAGGGTGCACCGCGAGGAGGTACATTTGGGATCTTGGTTATCTGCTAACCCTGGGTCCGCCAAGAGCAATGCGTTCCCTGTGCACCCCACATAGGAAGTAAATTGATGAGATCAACAGACGCAACAGCATGCGTGTCTGGTAGCTCCTCTCTGGTAGCTCCTGTGATAATGTGAAAGCAGAATGAAAACAATACGAGCGAAGTAAGAAAGCTGTCAGCGATAGCCGATCTGCCTCTTCTCTCATTGGTACTACTAAACCCCTGCCTCTCCTCTCATTGGTACTACTAAACCCCTGCCTCTCCTCTCATTGGTACTACTAAACCCCTGCCTCTCCTCTCATTGGTACTACTAAACCCCTGCCTCTCGTCTCATTGGTACTACTAAACCCCTGCCTCTCCTCTCATTGGTACTACTAAACCCCTGCCTCTCCTCTCATTGGTACTACTAAACCCCTGCCTCTCCTCTCATTGGTACTACTAAACCCCTGCCTCTCCTCTCATTGGTACTAACAGATCCACTGGCTAATCTCTCATTGGTCTATAGAAACGATGTATCACGTCTTAGTGATACCGCAAACCTGGCTCATCTCTCTTTGCTAATATATATATATATAAGATGTTCTAACCTCTTAGTGGCACTACCTACCCCATGTCTCATTGATACCACAGACCCCCTGTCTCATATCTCATTGATACCACAGACCCCCTGTCCCATATCTCATTGATACCACAGACCCCCTGTTTAATATCTCATTGATACCACAGACCCCCTGTCTCATATCTCATTGATACCACAGACCCCCTGTCCCATATCTCATTGATACCACAGACCCCCTGTCCCATATCTCATTGATACCACAGACCCCCTGTCCCATATCTCATTGATACCACAGACCCCCTGTTTCATATCTCATTGGTACCACCATTCTGTCTGTATCATCTCTGAATATCTCTTCAAGTTCACACATTCTGTTCCATTTAATGTCAATCCCATTGTTTCCCAACAATTTTTTCCATGCCCCATCTAAGTATTTCTAAAATTCCCCTATGTAACATATACATTTTTTTTATATTCAAAAATTGAATTATTCATAAATGAAGCCTAATTACTATTCGAATTGCTCCTGAACAATTAAATTACTCCCCTGTGGGGCGTGGGTCCCACGTTGGAAAACACTTGTCCAACCAGATTGTTACAGACAATAACACACAAACACCGAACGCGAAAGATCGGAAAAGTATCTGATAAGCGCATACAACCAGGCATAGAATGCCAACGTCTACCAGCTCCTTGTAAGGTTTCAAAATATACTTGTATTGACACTTGATAACATAAGGCAGTGAATTCAGGGCGATGGCTTGAAGATCTGAATTTCTGCAGGTCGGTCAAGCTGCGACTCAGCAAACACATACATTATAAATAAAGTTACAACGAAATGAAATTATCTTACAGAGAAATGGCATAAAAGTGTAAAGGATTGTTGTAGGCTAGAGTGCCTATTTAGGGGCGACAGGCCCGGTTTGGAAGTGTCAAAATCAATCCCCAGAAACTTCAAAGCAGAAATGAATTTAATTTATGTAAATTTCTAGGAGGAACGGAGGGGGGGGGGGTATATAGAGAGAGAGAGAGAAGAGGCTCCGGCGTCAGAGCCTGCCCAGAGAGCTAAAATGTTCAATTTCTGCATAAAGATAATCATTTTGAGAATGCCGGATGAGCAGGTTTCCTTACATTGGTATAGATATTATGATCAGTTATTGGTATAGATAGTATGATCAGTTATTGGTATAGATAGTATGATCAGTTATTGGTATAGATAGTATGATCAGTTATTGGTATAGATAGTATGATCAGTTATTGGTATAGATAGTATGATCAGTTATTGGTATAGATAGTATGATCCGTTATTGGTATAGATAAGGGATAAATGTTCCAGTGTTGGGTAACAACCCTAAACAGGAAGCAGGTGGCTGGAGTAACACCGGGCAAATGTCAAGATAAACAAAAATAGGTAGATGTGTTACCAAAATAAAACATAACACAACCTAACAACGAGATACAGGGACAGACGACGTTTCGACTATTAAGCCTTCATCAGGACAAACGAAAGACAACGGTACAACGAATCTTACATGGAAACAAACGTGGTTGATAGGGAGGAAGGAGGAGGAGAGATAGTGAATGGATAGTGGAGGAAGTAAATAAGGAGCGGCATATTGGGGAGGAAGAGAGTATGGGGAGAAGAAGTGAGGAGAGAAAGTGCACGGAAGGAGGTGAGGAGCGAAAAGGGATAAGGTGTGGTAGTAAGTAAAATAGATAAGGTTACATTAAGATACTTACCTCAAAAGTGGCAAAACGCAATGAGTATAACGAATAGATAGCAGAGGAAGCAGAGATGGAGCAGCCTAGCAGGGAGGAAGAGGGTATGGGAAGAAGTGAGGAGGGGAAAGTGCACAGAATGAGATGAGGAGTGAAAATAGTTAAGGTGTAATAGCAAGTAAACTAAGATAAATGAGGATAAATTCGGATACTTACCTGAAATGGCAACAGGCAATGAGTATTAGCATACAGTCGTCAGGGAAACGCAAAAGAGGATGGTAGGAGAGATCAGATGAGGGAGAGAGAGATGGAGATGAAGAATAAAGAAGAGAAAAAAGGGAGAAAAGAAAGAAACGACCGAGCAGATATAGGCAGTGGAGAGAGACTATAAGTAGGAGTAGATAATAGTGGGAAGAAAATACAGTGATAATACAATGATGTATGTAAGTGAGAGTAAAATATAAAATATAGGTGATAATATATAAAAAAGAAGAACTTATCTGAAACGTTGAGAACTGGCTAGCTTGAAACCAACAGTCACACTGGTGGGTCAGGGTCAATGGACAATGAAAGCTAGTAAGGCAAGTAGCATCAATAAAATACCAACATGCCAGATTGTCACACCACAGGAAGCAAACGGACTCCAGAGATGGCAGCAGGGAAGATTGATCGATAAGTATAATGGTCCAGTATTATGACGAGAGACCGACTGAAATAATAGGCAGGGCCGTAGAGAGAAACCCGAAGCGGGTAAAAGTTAAAGCCGTGACTCCCACAAATAGTCAGAGGAGAAGAACATGAAAAGAGAGAAGAAGAAGAGAAAACAAGAAAAAGAAAAAAAAGGGAGGAAAAAAAGAAGAAAAAAGAAAAAAGAAGAAAGAAGAAGAAAGAAGAAAGAAGAAAGAAGAAAGAAGAAGAAGAAAACGGTGGATGGACGTGAGCCCCGAGCCGGAAATACGCCACGCAAGGACGGGATGTGGAAGTAGGAAGGAGCCCACCAGACACAGCAATGTGGGGTGGGGGGACTAACACGGGGAGGCGCGTCGTGCAAAGGTATCAGGCTGATAAAGAAAGAAGGTGCAGAAGAGAAGGGTACCAGAGTAGGAGAGAAAAGGGGAAAGTAGGCAATGTCAGATGGAGGCAGACCCAGAACTACAGCCAAAGCATGTGAGGTGGTGGGGGGTCGTATGTGACCAAGTAAGGGTCATCAGTCCATAATGTCGTTGTAATTGGAGGTCGGTGTAACAGAGGTTCCGATAAAATAGATATTGTGGAAGATGGACCAAGGTCACAACCGCAACGACAAGTACCTTTTAGGCCCCGTGTTCGGAAGTGAGACCCGTCGCATCAACCGAAGATGATAAGAGGATGGACTAGCCGCACGTCACAATCCCTATGTGGGTATTGCCCGCACTGTACACTAGCCCATCTATGGGAACAACGATCAACGGACAGAACCTCGAGCCACCGATACACGATCCCTTAGTCCAGGCCATGTACCGTGGTGAGAAACATGTCAGATGAAACGATGTTCGTAGTTGAGTGAGACCAACCGTACATTGCAACCCACTGGAGGTGTTGCCCGTACCGCACGCTGGCTCCATAACTATACATAGGGGACCCCTGTATCCGAGCCATCCAAGTCGTGTGGAAGAAAAAAATAAAAATAAATAAATAAAAAATAAATAAATAAATAAATATATATGTATATTCTAAATAAATAAATATACATATATATGTAGTCGGTGTAAAGGTCTCCCAGCCTCGGCATGCTAAGTAGCTGTAAGGGTGGCCGACCCAACAAGACCAAAGAAGGACAACCAGAGAGCGGCAAAAGGCCAAAAGTAATAAGATGATAGGTACGTGGTGGCGCCCACGGGCCGCAGAGAATGGCACAGAAGAAACAGAGGACACAGCCTCAAGTAGTGGGAATGGAGAAAGTAGACAGAGTAGGACGAAGAATCGAACGGGGAAGAGGAGAATGAAGCCTGGGTAAAACAACCCGTAGAAAGAGAGTAGAGTAGGATAGCAAGAGATACAGATGAGGCATAGAATCGACGCGCAAAGCCGCACTAGGCCCACCCCGGATGAAATCCTGCCGGTCCCAGTCCCAAGGCGTAACAACCCACCAACACATCAATAGCAACGTGGCGGGTCACCGTAGCCCCAACCCCTGGGTGGGGGCCCAAGCCGATCCACCACAATGGAGAGGAACAGTAGCAAGGAGAGGAGTAAGCACTAGGTTTGCCGAACACTTACGGGACATCCGTAACTATGGATCTTCCCCGGTGGCCCTCCACTTCAACACCAATTCTCACCGTGGTGTGCTGGACATTCAGGTCACTGGCTTAGTCTCTTGCCACTCAGGTGACCGGCAACGTTTCTCATTAGAAAACCGCCTCATTCTTAATCTTGGCACTCTTAAGCCCCATGGCATCAATGACCAGCTATACTTTCAATAATCTCTATACCTCCCTCCCCCCCCCCCCATTTTTGTGTGTGTGTGTCTCCCTTGCTATGCCTCCCTGCTGCTCCTACATTCCTTCCTTCTGCCATCCCCCTATCCTCATTTTGTCTTACTCCTCTCCTTGCTACTGTTCCTCTCCATTGTGGTGGATCGGCTTGGGCCCCCACCCAGGGGTTGGGGCTACGGTGACCCGCCACGTTGCTATTGATGTGTTGGTGGGTTGTTACGCCTTGGGACTGGGACCGGCAGGATTTCATCCGGGGTGGGCCTAGTGCGGCTTTGCGCGTCGATTCTATGCCTCATCTGTATCTCTTGCTATCCTACTCTACTCTCTTTCTACGGGTTGTTTTACCCAGGCTTCATTCTCCTCTTCCCCGTTCGATTCTTCGTCCTACTCTGTCTACTTTCTCCATTTCCACTACTTGAGGCTGTGTCCTCTGTTTCTTCTGTGCCATTCTCTGCGGCCCGTGGGCGCCACCACGTACCTATCATCTTATTACTTTTGGCCTTTTGCCGCTCTCTGGTTGTCCTTCTTTGGTCTTGTTGGGTCGGCCACCCTTACAGCTACTTAGCATGCCGAGGCTGGGAGACCTTTACACCGACTACATATATATGTATATTTATTTATTTAGAATATACATATATATTTATTTATTTATTTATTTTTTATTTATTTATTTTTATTTTTTTCTTCCACACGACTTGGATGGCTCGGATACAGGGGTCCCCTATGTATAGTTATGGAGCCAGCGTGCGGTACGGGCAACACCTCCAGTGGGTTGCAATGTACGGTTGGTCTCACTCAACTACGAACATCGTTTCATCTGACATGTTTCTCACCACGGTACATGGCCTGGACTAAGGGATCGTGTATCGGTGGCTCGAGGTTCTGTCCGTTGATCGTTGTTCCCATAGATGGGCTAGTGTACAGTGCGGGCAATACCCACATAGGGATTGTGACGTGCGGCTAGTCCATCCTCTTATCATCTTCGGTTGATGCGACGGGTCTCACTTCCGAACACGGGGCCTAAAAGGTACTTGTCGTTGCGGTTGTGACCTTGGTCCATCTTCCACAATATCTATTTTATCGGAACCTCTGTTACACCGACCTCCAATTACAACGACATTATGGACTGATGACCCTTACTTGGTCACATACGACCCCCCACCACCTCACATGCTTTGGCTGTAGTTCTGGGTCTGCCTCCATCTGACATTGCCTACTTTCCCCTTTTCTCTCCTACTCTGGTACCCTTCTCTTCTGCACCTTCTTTCTTTATCAGCCTGATACCTTTGCACGACGCGCCTCCCCGTGTTAGTCCCCCCACCCCACATTGCTGTGTCTGGTGGGCTCCTTCCTACTTCCACATCCCGTCCTTGCGTGGCGTATTTCCGGCTCGGGGCTCACGTCCATCCACCGTTTTCTTCTTCTTCTTTCTTCTTTCTTCTTTCTTCTTTCTTCTTCTTTCTTCTTTTTTCTTTTTTCTTCTTTTTTTCCTCCCTTTTTTTTCTTTTTCTTGTTTTCTCTTCTTCTTCTCTCTTTTCATGTTCTTCTCCTCTGACTATTTGTGGGAGTCACGGCTTTAACTTTTACCCGCTTCGGGTTTCTCTCTACGGCCCTGCCTATTATTTCAGTCGGTCTCTCGTCATAATACTGGACCATTATACTTATCGATCAATCTTCCCTGCTGCCATCTCTGGAGTCCGTTTGCTTCCTGTGGTGTGACAATCTGGCATGTTGGTATTTTATTGATGCTACTTGCCTTACTAGCTTTCATTGTCCATTGACCCTGACCCACCAGTGTGACTGTTGGTTTCAAGCTAGCCAGTTCTCAACGTTTCAGATAAGTTCTTCTTTTTTATATATTATCACCTATATTTTATATTTTACTCTCACTTACATACATCATTGTATTATCACTGTATTTTCTTCCCACTATTATCTACTCCTACTTATAGTCTCTCTCCACTGCCTATATCTGCTCGGTCGTTTCTTTCTTTTCTCCCTTTTTTCTCTTCTTTATTCTTCATCTCCATCTCTCTCTCCCTCATCTGATCTCTCCTACCATCCTCTTTTGCGTTTCCCTGACGACTGTATGCTAATACTCATTGCCTGTTGCCATTTCAGGTAAGTATCCGAATTTATCCTCATTTATCTTAGTTTACTTGCTATTACACCTTAACTATTTTCACTCCTCATCTCATTCTGTGCACTTTCCCCTCCTCACTTCTTCCCATACCCTCTTCCTCCCTGCTAGGCTGCTCCATCTCTGCTTCCTCTGCTATCTATTCGTTATACTCATTGCGTTTTGCCACTTTTGAGGTAAGTATCTTAATGTAACCTTATCTATTTTACTTACTACCACACCTTATCCCTTTTCGCTCCTCACCTCCTTCCGTGCACTTTCTCTCCTCACTTCTTCTCCCCATACTCTCTTCCTCCCCAATATGCCGCTCCTTATTTACTTCCTCCACTATCCATTCACTATCTCTCCTCCTCCTTCCTCCCTATCAACCACGTTTGTTTCCATGTAAGATTCGTTGTACCGTTGTCTTTCGTTTGTCCTGATGAAGGCTTAATAGTCGAAACGTCGTCTGTCCCTGTATCTCGTTGTTAGGTTGTGTTATGTTTTATTTTGGTAACACATCTACCTATTTTTGTTTATCTTGACATTGGTATAGATAGTATGATCAGTTATTGGTATAGATAGTATGATCAGTTATTGGTATAGATAGTATGATCAGTTATTAATAACTATATGCTAACAGAGAAATAAATTACTTCGTCATTATCAACATTATCATCATCATCATCATCACCGTAATCATCATCATAGAACAGGTAATTGCACTCTTATCTTGATTATTGATTAGAAACTGGCCTCACAGCACGTGGGGCATTCCCATAAGTGCTCCGCCCTCTGTTCCAGTAGCCGTCCGACGCGATTGTGTTTCGAGTCTAATGTCGCCGAAACAGACGTCGACATCAGGGCACAACTCTGGCCCTCGCGACAGGTTTCTTTGTTGTTCCGCCCACCCACGCCGTGCCCGCAACTAGTTCAAGCCCAACGTCGGCCTGTTGGAACAACATGGTAACTGTTATCGAAGATTACGACTACTAGATTGTATAGATGACGTGCCATGAAGCTTCTATAAGAAGATAACCTCAATATAAAGGCATGTCATCTACTAACGTTTTCTGTTGCATGGTTGGTTTGTCTAGTGAGCCATTGGTGAGACCCACAGACGCAACCGCATGCGCTAAAATTCACTCTACAAGAGGGGTGCAAAGGGAACGCATTGCTCTAGGCGGACCCAGGGTTAGCAGATAACCAAGATCCCAAATGTACCTCCACGCGGTGCACCCTGGAAACAGAAATACAGCAGCTTGAGCTGATTCTGGCCAAATCATTTGGGGATTGTGTCCGAAAATGTGGAGGTAGCAGATGGAAAGAGATTTGCCTGCACAAGAGACAGACATATCTCCGACACCACCAGCATCACCACATATAGCGACACTGTCGACATACAGTGAAGCTAGTCAGTCCAGTCCGAACATTGGAGTGGCGGCCAATGTAAAATGCACGTAAAGGTAGATACATGGCGAGAGACATAGATTTCATACCGAGTACAATGAAACAATGAAAGGGCAGAACAGCGCTAGAGGGCAGCGCGAACTGCAAATAGAAAGTGAAAAGTCCCTAGGAATGGGGAACTACAAGCTCCGTCAGCTCGAGACGAGTTTCCAGTTACCTGTGTTCCTTACAGACAGAGACCCAGACCCATTCATTGGCGTTTGGTAAAGCAAGAAGACCTAATCCAACTCTAATGTCGAGCCTTCCTAAACCGGAAATATGCTCGCGAAGAGAAAGGGTTCCGTACTCGATGCGCTCAGGCACAAAAGGGACAACGATTTAGCCCTGGCCCAACTCTGCTGTCAAGTCTCCCTACACCGGAAATACACTTGAAGAGAGAAAGGGTTCAGTACCTGATGGGCTCAGGCGCTATTGGGACAAGGACGCTCAGCTCGAGAACGCCTTGCTCTCAACGCGTGGTGTGAGACTCGAACTTGGACAAGGGGTACACGATGTCGGTGAATGACACCTCGGCTAAGAGGGCGAAAGAGCCAGGGTCCAACTCCTCTGTTGAGTTCTTCCCCTTAAGGAACCAGGCTCACGGATGAGAAACGGTTCAGTACCCAATGGGCACAGGCACAGCACGTCCAATTACACGAGGCAAGTTCATAGACAGTGGAACACCTCGTTTGAGTCAGACTAAGAGCAAGAAAATCGTCTGGGCGAAGAGTCTCCACTACGCGTGCCTGGAGACAGATATAGAGGCTGTCACAGGCTAAGGGTAGCCCACCCGAATTGTCAAGGCATGCCGAAATCGGATGTGCTAGGCCTACAAGGCGCATAACGGTGGCACAACGTAATCACGCTCCCGGCGGAAATCGCACGGATATCCGTGATGGTTACAATGGAGCGAACGCAAAACAAACAAACTCTACAAGAGTTAACAAGGATTTTGACATTGTAATAAAGTCAGCTTTGCTATAGTAATGAAGAAGTTTTACTCGAAACGTCTTCTGGAGATGTGTTCCGTTGTTAGTATGTCGTTACTATTTACTACATTTTAATTTACCAGTTTTCGTTAATACAATTACCCTGTGCTACCGCAGCCGTTACATTTCCGGTGGCAGGTAATAAAGTCAAAGGTAAAATAAGGCACAGAAAACAACTTGTGGAAAAAATTAACAGGTACAAAAGTGACATTGAAGTAGTGGTAGCCGGTAATAATGTTACACTTTTGGTTAAATAAGAAAATCACAATTGAGTTATGGTAGCTGGTAATAAAGTTACACTTTTGGTTAGGTAAGAAATTTACACTTTTGGTTAGGTAAGACAGTTACACCTTTGGTTAGGTAGTAAAGTTACACTTTTGGTTAGGTAAGAAAGTTACACTTTTGGTTAGGTAAGAAAGTTACACTTTTGTTTAGGTAAGAAAGTCACACTTTTGGATAGATAAGTAAGATAACGACAAGTCACTAAAACTGTTTTGGCGCCTGCATAAATCAATGAACGACCCAATGAAGCGTATAACAATCCCCAATTTCCAAAGTACAGACTTAGTATGGCAATAGACAGATGAGAATAAGGGTGCAGCACTGATAGCTAATTATACGGCACAAATTGGTCAGCGGAACTTACCGAATTACAATTAAATCATGAAAACAGTCACAGACATGTACAATAAGCAATTTATGGAAAATGATAATGCAACTACTCTTGAAGATATTACAGGCGCACTGAAAAGATCAAGAAACACAGCGCCAGGTACTGGCGGCATTAGGTACGACGATCTCAGAGGCAGGTCAGACAAGGACCTTAAGGAGCTGGCAATGTTGTTGAACAAGAGCATAGTGAAGGACACAGTAAAAGAAGACTGGTTGCATAGTTACTTAATCCCACTACCCAAGCCTGGCAAGAGGTAAGCAAGAATACACGGTTTCAGGCTTATAACCATGCAGAATGCTATCGGCTAGTTTTTAGAAAAGATTGCTGCCTGGAAATTGTCCTTACATGTAGAGAGGAATAATAGACTACCCTCAGCGTTGGGAGACTATCGTCAAGGTAAACAGACTTGGCACAACGTCGCCGTATTCAAAAGTTTTGACGCACAAATGGAGACATGCGCGGCTGCAATAGACATGGAAGATGCATATACCAGATTGCCCTTGGATTTCTTGATGACCATAATGCTGCAACTCTAAGTAAGTCCTTTAATTGTCTCAGCGCTTTTTCAGAGACAGGTTGTTTTTAAATGTGGGAGTTGGTCTTCCGCGCCAACAGTCATAACCCCGGGACTACTACAAGGGTCACCTCTGTCCCCAGTATTATTTAATGTGTATACAGTTCAAATTACAAGCTGTCAGATTGCAGGACCGGGGAGAACTATGCCCTATGCTGATGACATCTTGATATATAGGCAGGGCAGATATAGAGAAACGAGCGCCAGGAATTTGCAGAGGGAGCTTGACCATATAGTGTAGTGGTGCAGTAATTCTAGAACTTTAGTTAACCCATCAAAAGGGTTTTGACTAAAAAATCACATAGTAAACACGTCCACGCCATTGGTTACTTTGGGAGGGAGTGTCCTCGAGTGAACCAGCACAATGAAGTACTTGGGGTTATGTTGAACCGAAGTCTGAGTTTCAAAGATCATGTTTACCACATCATTGTAAAGGTTTATAAAGGTCTTGCGGCGATGAAAGTTATGGCTGCTGCTCAATGTGAACAGAGGATGTTATTTCTGCTGTCTCATGGATTAGCGGTAGCAGTGTTAGAGTAAGTACTGGCGATTCTGACACTGAGTTAGACACAAACAGAAAGATTGGATAGAATCCAGAATGAGGCAATGCGAATTATTTTGGGGTGTACGAGAGATAAGTCGGCACTGGCTATGTGATACTTACGTGAATGCCCAACTGCAGAGAAAAGAATACAGATGTTGCAGGACGCGGGAAAACCTACATATCACAGCTAATAAAGAGCACCTTCTATTCCCTGAAATTCTTTAAGTGAAAGGTGCATTTTAAAAAGTTGGGGAATAAGAATTAAATAAAACAACTATTCCAGAAAACAACATAAACGACAAGACAACAAAAGCCCCCATAACCCAAATATAAATAAATGAATGTTATGTATTAAAAATAAATGACCTAAGGGTACCATATCGCCATATTTAGCAATTTTCCAGGTTGTAACTAGCTCTATCATCAGTGGTGCACGATTTTCTTGCAGTGGACGATGATCAGCGTCTTAAAATGCAAAATGGTGCTTTAGAATTCATATTTATGTTATAAAATCTTAAAGCAGCGAGGATAGAGATAGAATGATAATAGAAGAAATATTGATATCTCTCACATCAAAAACGAAAAAAAAATTGCATATAAACCTAATAAGGAATTTAATAATGAAAATAACTAACTACTATTCGTCCACGATCAAAGTCTATTATACGAAAAATTAAAAAAAAAACACACACAAAAAACACGTTAATGCATTGTTAATTGCATGGAAGAAATAAAAACAAGAAAATTAACGTACAAAAAAAACAGAAGTTATGAAAATGTGCAAGTCTACATTACCAATAGATAACAATAGATGAAGCCAAAGTGAAACAAGCCGAAGAGTTTAAATATCTACGCAGATTTGTTTCCGAAAATAGAAGACTAGACAGAGAAATAGAAACAAGGTGTCAGAACGTAAACACAGTGACTTACCAACCTTCATCCTTACTTATCCACGCGGAAAATCAAAATGGAAATTACATGTGACATAAAGTGTCTGAGAATTTTTTGCTATTTTTTTGCCTGGTTTGAAAACATACATTCTTTCACACATTTTCTTATTTAAGTTTGACTACATGTTGTGTGGCATGTTCTTGTGTGGACACTCATTTATAAACACTGTCTATTCTACGCAAAGTAATTACAAACAAGTTAAAAATGAGAATTATAAAATGCTACATCTATTCCATATTAATGTATGGCTCAGAAACATGGACACTAAATAAACAATTAGAAGACAAAATTGATGCCTTTGAGATGTGGGTATATAGAAGAATAGGGAGAACATCATAGAAAGAGAAGAAAACAAATAAAGAGGTGCTAAAGACACTTAATATGAAGAAAGAACTACTAAGAGAAATAAAGATCAGGCAAATAAAATACTTTGGACACATTAAAAGACATGACACCCTATTGAAGACCTTACGTGAGGGTAAAGTCAAAGGGAAGCGAGCAAGAGGTAGGCAGAGATACAAGTGGGAGAGTAACATTACACGATGGACATGTTACAGTCTAGCAGAGTGCACCACCAAGACAAGAGACAGGAGATGTTGGAGATACGTTGCAGCCAACCTTCGTTGCGGAGACGGCACTTGATGATGATGATGATTCTACGCATTCACAAATGTAGAACAACGTGTGCATGTTTCAAAGAGGTATTTGATAATACTACAAGAACGTCAAAGTGGAAGCTGTATTACAATAATTAGACTTGATAGAACAAACAGTTAGAATAGAAGTCTTCGTGATAGCAAAAAAAAAAAAGCGCTGGATTCCATTTCGGACAATAATTTAAATGATAATTTAGTTACTTATCTTATCCATGTGTGCCGCCAGGCGTCATGGGGAACCGAAGTCTTATTCTTTCATTTGCTAACTGTGTTGTCGCTGACGCCTTGGTGTTCTAGTATTTCTCTTCTTCTGCGTTCGTTCTCAAACTCCTGTATATTAGCAGGATGTAGTCCGGAGAACGGAATGCGTTATGTCATGGTTTACAGCATTACTGCGATATCTGCGCCTTTCGACCTGACACATCCGACTTCAGCATGGCTTTGAGTCACTGACCCTATATGAGATGGGACAGCCAACTCCATCCCATAACCTCCTTAGTCGCCTTTTACGACATGCGTGGAAGGTAAACAGTGTTGCTATTCTTTGCTCCCCTTTCAGGCCCCGGCAACACACGGGCGAGTATTTCTCCGATGTTATTTATCTATCCATCGTCGTCTGGTTCTTCCCCTGTTTCCCTTTTCAGATAATATTCTATTGAAGGCTATCGTAAGAATGAGATCTGGTTCCATTCCTTAATTTAGTGACTACATCGCGATAACTAAGGTGTATAATTTTACTATGCACACGTATTTTAAGTACCCTTATTGCTTTCATGTTTAGAGACTCAGAATAACATTAGAAGAACTAAAATTAAGTTAGCAATAACATGCATTTGCTATTATGAAATGAATGAATATTGATCATTTCAGAAAGATAATACGTTTATAAAAAAGATGGCATTCTAGAAAATTCAGTATGTTTTTAGTTAGTTTATATAAAATTTAGAAATTTTGCCATTTATTGAATACAAAATTTGGCCATAAACAGTTCCAACCATCTGGAAAGCTGCACGACATACAGTCATACATATACATACATACACAGAGACATATATATATATATATATATATATATATATATATATATATATATATATATATATATATATATATATATATATATATATATATATATATATATATGGCGTTACTCGCCTTGACAAACGGTTCGAGTGACAAAAGTCTGAACCAGATTATATACCAGCCGAACATGTCTTTTCATAGATAAATCTTCCGATCCATGAGCGATTGGTTTAGTCTGTTGCACAATAAACATGGGGAAAAAACAATCGCTAGACTGTTGCACTTTACATCTGAACTTTCGTTCTTTCGCTTCTGCATGTTTTCCTGTGAAGGAGTGCAGTGAGGCATTCTATGGGCCCTGTGTGGATTTTTCATATGTCTTAGCACCTTTACACATGATTTTTCTCCAATCTAACAGAGACATAAAAAGACATATTCATGTACACACAGCGATAAACACACTGAGGAATACACAGACACAAACATATAGGCATACACAGATACACTCATGTACACACAAGGGGCATACACACATATATATACACATACACAAACATATAGGCATACACATTCACCCATATAGGCATACACAGGTACACTCATGTACACACAAGGGGCATACACACATATATATACACATACACAAACATATAAACATACATAGATACACACATACTTACCGAAGCATACTAAGACAAACATACACAATCAGACACACACACACAGGTCATGCACAGGCACAACCACATACAGATATGGAAATATTTACGTTGGCTTGCATCCACGTTAATTTGAAACGGGGCGGGGTATGAAATTTAGGAGGGCATATAAATGAAGACGGTCGGAAGCCAATGAAAATCACTGGAAAAGTTAAATTATTCATTTTCGAAGGCTAGTTTACCATTAGCCAACGGGTCTTATAAGTTGAAGGTCACGCATAAATTGAGTGTCCCGGTTTGCGAGTAGAAAAAGAACCTCACAGATCAGCTATGCACATGGGTGTGTACCACAAAAAGTCAAGATCTCTCACACACGGCAGACATGACGGAAACAACACATTCACGTTTACACTGGACTATATCCGGAAATTTAAAAAAAAACCACTAAATAAACAAAGGTTCTTGTGTGTAGCGTAAACGTAAAATTTCCCCTTAAAATACCAAGGTCGTTTATACCCGCTTGTCTTCAATCTGGATCAAGGACGTGTCAGGGCCGGGGGAATACCTGAACGGATTGCTTTCTTGAATCCCTTCTACAGAATATATTAGAGAATGGCTTGATTTGCATATTCCAGGCGAGGAGAGGATTAATGTCTTCAAGATTTATAGCGCACGTTTCAAACATCAAAATGTTGGTTCTAACGTTCAACATGTTGTCTTCTCCAATACTCTAAATGAGTACTGATTGTCCACAAGCCGCTTCTATGTGTTAGCCATACACCATAATATTACTAACATAGACTCACGACATAATCCTTCAACTGCCTTTTGAAGACTCAAACAGATAATGTCCGTCCATCTATAATCCCTTAACCCGTTAGGGCCGATGGTCTACCTACTACATTGGCTGCGCCAACAGTTTTCTATAGTCATCCATACAGATGAGTTGTGGAAAAATCTAGACCAAATCGGTCTATATTATATGCCAATAATTTTCTTCTCTGCTTCCCCTTCCTTCAACTGCACCTTCAATATTACAGGAAATGGTGTAGGTATACAGGTTTTCGTCGTTTGACAATTGGAAATAGTGTTTTCTAGAACTTACCATATTTGCTACTTTCATATATGTTGACTAGATAAAATACAGCGCCAGTGTGTTGCTGGGACACGAAAGTCGGATCAAATAATAGTGACACTAAACCTGCCATGCACGAAGTAAGTGGTGATTAAACAAGGTTTTTGGGGGTGAAGTTGGCTATCGCATCTAATAGAGGGGCAAGTGACCCAGAAGCCAGGTTGAAGTCAGATATGTCAGACCTAAACCCGCCAAAGACGGATGTGTCGGGTAATTGGCGCAAATAAAACGGCGACACAACGCATGCCCATTCTCTACATCCTGCTGGAAATCTAGTAGGACCATGGTTCTGCTACAAGGGAGATCCAGCGGGAGTTAAAGAATGAACGTTGAAGAAGAAGAAGACAGAAACAAGCAGATATCATAGCCAAGCTGTAAACCATTAGATAACACATTCTGTTCTACAGACTACATCCTACTAATCTGCAGGAGTTTGATAACTTTTACAGAAGAAAATAAAACCAAAAATGCAATAAGGTATTATAAAATAAATGAGTATGCCTCTATATTACATAAATATACAAGAAATATTTAGTTTATATAAAGGAATTTGGTTTGAAATGTGGTGTCGCTAGAACACAGCTGTTTCGTGGGCAAGAAAGAATGATAGTCAATCAACTGCGTACTGGGACCGTCAGTCAACGTGTAATGGCGGCTACACTCAAGGAGAGATCTGAGCACCTATGGACTTGTCCGGAGTGCAGTGACGATGATCCAACGACTAACTAACTAACAAGAAATATTAATGATAACGATAGGATAAAAATCAGAAATTATAATTAATACTAAGGGCAATACAGAATAACGTGGGTATGGGCCAGAAGGTCTTCTAGCTGTATAGAAGGCGGGACAACTAGCTAGTAAACATCCACTCATCGGAGGCATTTCTTTAATCTATGGACAGCAACACGAGACACCACAAATCTATTGCACGTCACTAGATGCTAGTTCGTCCTTTTCAGTGATTAGCGAGCAACACTTGAGTTATTCCCTGGAGGTGACGCGCAATATGATAGTGTTGGGCGTGTTTCTGTTGATAGGTCAAAATCGATCATTAAAAGGTCATTAATGAGTGGATATTTACGTTTAGTTCTATCATCATTAGGTGCCATGCAGGCTGGCATAGGCGATCATGGCTCTCCAAAGCTCTCCGTCTCCCTTATTATGTATCCAGATCGTTGTTGTTTCCCTCCCGTGCCAGGTTGTCAAACTGTGTAATATTTTTTTCACGTTGTCGCCCTCTGTCTCTAGCGTTAGATCAACCCTCCTGAGTGTGAGAACAAATGGGTTGGCGAGCTGTGATTGGTCCACCGCTTAGCTTGAGGAAGCGTCAGGCCTGAAAATAAGGGGTGTGGGGTTTTCTAAACACAAGGGAGGGGACACTGATGACAGTCTTTCTATAAAGACGGCCACCTGCTAAAAAAGAGTGAGAACCACTGGTTTAGATAACTGGTTAGACAGTTTAAATTGTAGGTGAAACTACGTTTCAATACCAGATGAGAGTGGGTTACAGTGCTAAATGAGAGTGGGTTACAGTGCTAGATGAGAGTGGGTTACAGTGCTAGATGAGAGTGGGTTACAGTGCTAAATGAGAGTGGGTTACAGTGCTAAATGAGAGTGGGTTACAGTGCTAGATGAGAGTGGGTTACAGTGCTAGATGAGAGTGGGTTACAGTGCAAGATAAGAGTGGATTTCAGTGCTAAATGAGAGTAAGTTTCAGTGCTAGATGAGAGTGGGTTACAGTGTTAGATGAGAGTGGGTTACAGTGCAAGATAAGAGTGGATTTCAGTGCTAAATGAGAGTGAGTTTCAGTGCTAAATGAGAGTGAGTTTCAGTGCTAAATGAGAGTCGGTTTCAATGCTAAATGAGAGTAAGTTTCAGTGCTAGATGAGAGTGGGTTACAGTGCAAGAATAAAAGAGTTTCAGTGCACAATGAACTTTGAACTTGAATGAGATTGAATGTTGGCTCGTCGAGTGCCAACTCAGTTTACTCTAGTATCGAGTAGACATCTTCGCTGCTAGGGACAACTGAACTCCGATGCTAGATAAAACTGTACTTGATATTAGATACTGGAATCAATACTAGATATAACTGTACTCGATACTAGATAAAACTGGACTTCGATACTCAAGAAAACTGGACTTCGATGCTAGAGAAAACTGGACTTTGATGCTAGAGAAAACTGGACTTTGATACTAGAGAAAACTGGACTTTGATGCTAGAGAAAACTGGACTTTGATGCTAGAGAAAACTGGATTTTGATACAATAGAAAACTGGACTTTAATGGTAGAGAAAACTGGACTGATGGTAGAGAAAACTGGACTGATGGTAGAGAAAACTGGACTGATGGTAGAGAAAACTGGACTGATGGTAGAGAAAACTGAGGTAACGAGAGGTCGGGCTATATGAACCAGTACTCAGTTTAAAACATTATCGAATAAGAATGTCAGATGGAAACATCCAGAAACTAGAGGCATATAGAAATCAATAGAAGATTTATCAACGAACACAAAATTGGACAACAGAAAAGACTATCCAAAACATAAAACTAAAAGCACTCCTAATCGTGAACGATTACTGTATATTTCAGATCACTGACCAGCGATCTAGTGATCGAATCTCACGATCGTGAACGACATATATTGTAACGTTAAATATTATTACTTAATCGATGAGTTACCTCATTTTATTTGTCAATCTCTTTCAAATTAAGAGAGATTTGGCATTAGTGTTAAGTAACTTGACAAGTATTTACTAGGACTGAATAATTTCGCGTGTTCACTCTTCTGTCGAAGAAACCTCAAAAGTATTAATTGTATTCTTGAAAGTTTTACGCGGCCGAAGAAGGTGCTTACAAACTATGGTAATTTGTCATCGAAAGAAATGGATTTTTCTTCCTCACCGCAATCTTCAAATCTCTCCCCCCCCCCCCCCCCAATCCCAACCGCCTCCTAGCGCCAATGAGTTATTACTGAAATATTAATAGTCAAAAGATGTATGTTTTTTAAACGAACCGCAGACCGCTTAGAATTTTTTTTTTTTACTTTGTAAGAAATATAATCAAATTATAATTGTGTAGGCAATGCCTCTTCACTGAGTGTGTACACTCTATTTGCGGTATAATTGTGCACTATTCTGACTTCGGTATCACCCTGCACCATTCTTATTACGGTATATTACTATGCATTATTCTGACTACTGTATAAATCAGTGGTGAGACATGACTTTCTCTGATCTGCAAGCAATAATAATGGTACCAACACCAATCTTGACTTTATCAACGGATATCTCTTTCTCTCTCTCTTTCTCTCTCTCTCTCTATATATATATATATATAATTCATTTATTCTACAGCACCGTGTTATTCTTGTTTACAATATAACCATTTAACCTATGGAAAAAAACTCTCTTAAATGAAGTCTAACTCTGAACGTATCAGTTCTGACTCCAGTGCTCAATCATCGTGGCCATGTACCACGTTTTCCTTGTGACAAATATTACAATTTAATCAATCAATAATCTAAATGTATCTGTGAAATTCCTGGTACTAAAAGTTTTTACGAGTAAAAAATCTTCCAGAACATAATTAAATTAACTGTCCGACTTTATAGCAGGTTCTAAACACGAAGACGACGCCATAAATGTTTGTAAAATCTTCCAATTAAGAGTGAGCTACCTCTAATTATATGATTTCAGAATCACTTTAAAACGCTTCCTAAGTTGAGAGTGATAATTTTTCTGCTTTGGAAAAAAAACTAAATTCAATATATTGTATTATGTGCAAGTTGTCAGCGGCCAAAGATGCTTACAAAATAAGACAACTTGTCATATAAATAAACGCCTTGTTTTTCTTTTACCCACAGGCTTTTGAATTGTTACTCACATTAATATTGACAAGATTTATATGCCTTAAAATTATTTCAGACTGAATTTTGTACAAAATTGTGTTCCTTTCAAAGAAATATGTAACTTTTCGCTTTTTCTGCCAATGTTTTGTTAGAAAAGGGGGGGGGATGTTTTCACAAAATTAAAAAGGACGTGGGGGGGGGCTCCATGAATTTTAAACACTTGCTAGCAAAAAGAAATAAAGGGGGAGGGGCAAAATTGGAAATACATTGTTTGTGTAACTTATCCACAGCCCATAATTGTATATCATGTTCTAACATCTCCCATAGCATGTTGTGTATCATGTCGTAAAATGTCCCTAACCTCATACTTTACCTTTAACTGGCCTCTCTTTAACTCGCCTCCCTTTCTTCTCTAGTATCCCCTCATACAATATGTTACTAGCCATACTGCCTGCGCCCATGCAGGCACGTTGTTGTTTTTCGATGTTTTTTCCCCTTTCTCATGAGCGTTTTTGAATGGAAACTACTTTCTTTGTGTTCCGTTCCTACTAACAATCCAACGTAGCACTAGCCAGACGGAAGTACAAACTATACCAGACAAGAATCAGAATAAATGGGGCTGTGCTGTTCACTAGAAACAGGAAGACAATAAAGCTGCCGCAAACAAAGAATAAATAGCTGTACTGCTCACTATAAACGGGAAGTTAATAAAGCAACAGCAAACAATAAGTAGACACGTGTCATTAAGGACAAGTAGAACTAAATGTGACTCACCTTAGACAGGTGTGCAGGTGTCGTCGCTCGGAACAGTCCTACTACAACCATAAGAACTAAGCCGCACCACATCTTCAAGGTCTGTCCTAATTTAACCGAAGATTCGGAATTCCAGGACTATATCATCAGTTTTTCCACTAATATTTGAATAAACTTGTCGTGCTCTGTACTGGGACGATTTCCAAACGTACCTGAACGGAACAGGTATACTTTTTATTCCCTCCCAGTTTTTGCACACCTGTGTTAGTCTTCAATGAATGTTTAAGCTTATGCCGAGGTTTTCCGCCGTTAACCAGAGTCGCGTGTACTTATTACACTACATAACCAGAAATAAAAGGACACTTGCCTGTGTTCCCAATTTACACATCTCTCTCGGGGCATATCTGTATCTAGAATTACATACTTTTATCTAAAATTAGCTGTTCACTGATTATTTATTCATTTTGATTTTTTTTTCCAGTAATCTTCAAAATTCTCAGAATTCTTATAAGGCGTTCCTTGACATATTTCAACATTTTTTTATCTTTTATTTCATCTCTTATTTCATTTCCTATTACTTACTCATATTTATATTTACGACATCAATATACTGTGTCGTAAAAAGGCAAGGTGAAATTACTGTCATATAATTTTTAATTCGTGATCTTGTTTCTGGCAGAAATCTGTAACTACAAAATGTCGGTTTTCATATCACAATTACGTTGCACGCGATTGCCGGTAGATACTGGTTTCCTGTTATAGAATGTGTCCGTTCAATGAGGGTGCCGCGATAACAGATTGGAGCATTGTTATTGTATCATCAATGATGAGACGCTGACTCAACACACGTGCAACGAATGTACATCATAAGTGCTTCCAGAACGTGGGAATTCAATACTGATAGTACGGGTGTATAATATATCTATACACCGCAAGCTCACATGTCGTTCAATACACGCAGCAACTCTACCTAAAGTGCTTATCTATGCTTAGTTTTGATTCATAAAACAAGACAGTTCTGAGTATAATAATATGTTGAGCTTATATATAAATGTATGCCGGCTACCACGTTATTTGCAACTAAAAAAAAACGAGTCGACTCTTGCCTGGTATATCTCAACTGATGAAAGAGTCTTATATAGAACAACTTGTGGTTTAGCACCTCCACCCGCACTTCCAGCATCGTGGTCGCTAATTGCCGCTCCCTTCTCATTTAGCTTGGCTACCCTCGCTGAGCCAGCGAAGCCCTGCGGTGTTGAGTCAGTGCGAGACTGGTGGCCGACTAAACGGTTCATTACGGTACATAACCTATTTTTCTCCATTCGCCCGTCCCCCTCCCATTTCCCTGCCGTACATTTCCCTATCTATCTATCTATCTATCTATCTATCTATCTATCTATCTATCTATCTATCTATCTATCTATCTATCTATCTATCTATCTATCTATCTATCTATATATCTATCTATCTACCTACCTACCTACCTACCTACCTACCTACCTACCTATCTATCTATCTATCTATCTATCTATCTATCTATCTATCTATCTATCTATCTATCTATCTATCTATCTATCTATCTATCTATCTATCTATCTATGTGCATATATCAATATATCATATATATATATATATATATATATATGCATGTTATACTCTCTCTCTCTCTCTCTCTCTCTCTCTCTATATATATATATATATATATATATATATATATACACACACACACGTTGTGGCCCTTGTTTGCCTTGCGGCGTCAGGGGTAGAAGAGTTTTCTGGAAATTGCCTTCTTGTGTGTTTGTAAGCTTGTTCCTGTGACTTCTTTGATTTCTGTGGTCCATCTTTTACATGGTCTGCCTCTGGCGTTACAACGATGATGTCTATGTGTCATGACAATCTGTGGCATGTTGTCTGTTGGTAGTCTGGAAGCGTGTGAAAACCACTTGATCTGTTTTCTTTTGATGTGTTCCAATTCTGGTATTGTTTTTGTTATCTGTCTGATGTTATCGTTTCTAATTCTCTCTCTTAATGACACTCAGGGTATTTTTCGTAGATATGTCAATTCTGCTGTCACTATTTTTCTTTTGTCTTGTATTGTCATTGTCCAGGTATGGCACTGGTAGCACAGTGATGGAATAATAATAGTTTTGTATAATGCAACTTTAGTGTCTATATTTACATTTTTGTTGTTACAAATACGTGTCATCTGTCCTAGGTTCTGGTATGTTTTGTTGCATCTATTTTATATCTCTTGACTGTTTTTCCCTTCACTCGATAGCCTATAATGCTTCCTAAGTAAGTGAACTCCTTTACCTGTCTAAGGTGTTTATTATCAATGGAGATAGTTAATAGTGATTCTAAAGTTATCTCCGATAGTGAAACGTCACTGTCACCTATTCTTATAGCGATGGCCGTCAGTTCTAAGACTGATGTTAATGTCAAATAATTGTGTCATTCCACTCCCCTCTGTTCTCATCAACTCTGAAGGCTGTTGAACCATGTCCGTTTATCTGGTACCTATTCGCCTCGCAACTTGAGTGCACGTTTTCCGAATTGGAGCACATGACATCTCTAAAAAATATGCGATTTTAGTCAGGACTTCCAGGATGTGTATTCTCATGCTACTATAAATATGGACGATTGATTGAAACAGAACACAACACACACACACGAACATGCTCACGAGCACGCGCGCACGCACATGTACCAACACATACACACACACACACACACACTTCACCTATATGTAATTTCCTCGAGGATCAAACACATTTAACACCCTATATTGCACTGTGTTTTTGTTGTTTTACAACATACCTTTTCGACTCAAATATCTTCATAAATTCCCTCCACAATTTTAACGGTTACTTCCCTTTAAAGTAGAGGTTTTTATGTATCCTAGTAATTTTCAATATTTCTGGGCCTAATGCAAGTACTAGTGTTGAGTGTGTATGGTCCACGAGAAATGTATATATCTGTGCAGTGTGTGTTTTTTTTTCTCTGCTGATATTGATTGCAGCTTGAGAATATGCATCTTGAAAATCTGGAATAACACTACACCCTTTTTAGAGATGAGGTGTGTGCTCGAATTCGGAAAACGTGTTGACTTAAGTTGCGAAACGAATAGGTACCAGCTGAACGGACTTCGTTCAAATCCCATCTACTGTCTTCTGAACTTCTCCCATTACTCATCGATGCTATTAATTTATATTATTAATTTACCTGTTCTCGTCAGGTTAGCCAGTCCGAAGGTTGATATTGAGGTCGTCTGATCATGTCACTACTGTCACTTGCTCTTTTGAGGTAGGTTGGTATGAAAACAAAGGTATGAACACCTTTGTTTTCATACCTTATCTCGGTCTGTCGCCCCTTTTGACACGCATTTTCGCCCGTTGTCCCGTGTTTCCAAAAAAAGGTTTTTCATTTCTTTGCTTTGACGATTTCTTTGTATGCTTTACCTACCAGTGTATAAGTCGTGTTATTTATCGTAAAAAATTCAATCTTCCTCGTTTAGCGACATGCAGTTAATTTCATGTTTTCAGTAACAAATATTTACAGCACTAAAGATACAATCCCGCAAATTAGGAGATTATTAACCAAAGGTAACGGCCGTATTAACCAACGGTACCGGCCGTATTAACCAACGGTAACGGCCGTATTAACCAACGGTACCGGCCGTTTTCTTACACTATTGATTGAATTTGGATATTTAGTTTATGTCTCATTAAATGTCCACAATTTATTTAGTCAATTTGGTACCCCCTCTCCCCTACCATGCATTTAATTGTAAAAAAAGGCCCCCTCACCCGAAACACATTTTTGCAGTAAACGTACGAAAACACCACGACCGTCTTAGGTAAGACCTGTTGTCTAGAATTGCTACGTGACCAGACGGGGGCCCTTGTTGGGGTTTCGGTTGTTCACTATTTTTATACTTGGAGTCGCCTTGACTATTTTTTGCATACGATTCAAAATATTTAAATAGTGATCAACCGTTATCCAAACAATAATCAAAAACGTAACGAATGTGACCCTAATTAATTCAGTTGAAAGGTCTTTAAGGGAGACGGTCATGTAAAAAACTAGCCAAAACAATGAATTCCTATTTGTTGACGTAATTTATGGATATCCGCTTATTAGTAGCACATCACGGCGAATAAAGGACGGTACTCCATCTGATCACTTTACCACATAATAATAAATATAAATATAATTACACGAAATCAGTGAATATTAAATGGTGATTATTAAAAACTGAAATCACGTAGTAGAAACGAACGCAACAGAAATTTTAAACTGACAACCCAGCAGTATATCCATGCGCAAAAAGTGAGGCGTCTAAAGAGCACAGAAAGAGCGTAGGGAACTAAATTGAAATATATGCCTATTCTAAAGCTCACACCGAACACGATCATCCGAGACACACGATTTGATGGCAGTTACAGGAATACCTTGTCAAACAAATGATTTGTACCATGGAAGTCTGAAGGGAGCCTCAAACCTGTTTAAAACTCGCAGCAGCTTGCAGGAAATAAAATGTTACACTATTGTTCTGAAGTCCAGCTTGTCTTCACGCGATTCGTATTAAATGTCTTCTTCTTCAGTGGTCATTCTCAAACTTCCACTAGATCTCTCTTATAGCAGAACAATCGTATACTGTACTAGATTTCCAGAAGGATGTAGTCCAGAGAATGGAAATGCATTTATTGCTGTTTATTCGCAATGGCCCGACCCATCGGCGACAAAAAATATATATTCCACAAACAATTCCACGCTTACAATAATCTGCCAAGTTTAAATTTAAATACATTTCAATTTTACGTACTCAAAAACAAACTAAAAAATAATTTGTTCGATACCAGATCCAAGAAGCAAGTGTTTAATACCACAAAATCTGTTCGATACCAGCGACAAGAAACAAGTGTTTAATACCACAAAATCTGTTCGATACCAGCGACAAGAAACAAGTGTTTAATACCACAAAATCTGTTCGATACCAGCGACAAGAAACAAGTGTTTAATACCACAAAATCTGTTCGATACCAGATCCAAGAAGCAAGTGTTTAATACCACAAAATCTGTTCGATACCAGCGACAAGCAACAAGTGTTTAATACCACAAAATCTGTTCGATACCAGCGACAAGCAACAAGTGTTTAATACCACAAAATCTGTTCGATACCAGCGACAAGCAACAAGTGTTTAATACCACAAAATCTGTTCGATACCAGCGACAAGAAACTAGTGTTTAATACCACAAAATCTGTTCGATACCAGCGACAAGAAACTAGTGTTTAATACCACAAAATTCCCACAATAGTTCTGATATTTTAATTAATAAAAATCGAATGTGCTGCAGTCGTTTAACCAATGGTTTTCTATCTCTGCCATTTTTGATCTGTGATTTTGTTTGGGGTAAAGTTTCTTCTGTAGCCTTCCTGAAAAGACTCTACTTTTTTTCAGGACATGTTATTATACATTTCATTAATATCATTCCAATAGTCTCTCCCACCCACCCCCTCCTTAATAACGGGGCAGTAGTCCTCCATTTCAAATTATTCTCCGTGGCCCCCTGGAATTCGCTGTGCACATTTAGTCTACGTTGAGAACCCCTGCTTTAATTTGATACTATCTAACCTTACTTATAATGTACTGACAGTATCTGTCAAAAGCTCGACATTTTGGCAGTGATAAATTTCAATATATGCCACTGGAAGGTGACGTGCAAGATAACTAATCGCTGTTAATCCTAAACGTCTGGGGTTCCACTCTGCGTGAGAACTATGAAACAAGTGGGATAAATTACTGCTATTTGTTTCTTCAGTTTTATTTGAGATAGTATTTATATTACCCATGTTTTTAACCATGACACGGCGCATTTTATTCTCCAGGCTGCATCCTGCTCATCTGCAGGAGTTTGAGATATTGAGAGTGAAAGCATAATCATATTTTCAGCAACGGGAGTCCTAAGTAAGCAGTTACATTAAGTGTGTTTAAATAGTTAGTTCCATTAAATGTAGTTAAAAAGTTATTTCCAAAGAAAGCTCGGAGAAACCTCCCCATTGCACATAGGAAGCAAGAGCTAATCGCTTGTAATACTGGTGTTCGAAAACAAACAAACAAACCAGTGTATTAAAAAACATTAGCTCTATTAAGTGTATTTAAAAAGTTAGTTCCATTAAGTGTATTTAAAAAGTTAGTTCTCTTAAGTATAGTTTTTTTTTCAAAAATTAGTTTCCATTAAGTGTATTTAAACAATAGTCTCATAAGTGTATTTAAAGAATTAGTTCCATTACGTGTATTTTTTTAAAATTTGTAATACGGAGACAGAATTACAGATATAGACATATTTCAAGTGAACGAAAGAAGAAGAAGAATTAGTTCCATCAAATGTATTAAAAAAAATAGTTTACTTAAGTGTAATTAAAGAACTAGTTCCATTATGTGTATAAAAAATTAGTTCCATTAAGTGCATTTTTTCCCCAAACATTAGTACAATTAGCTGTATTAAGAAAATTAATTCAATTAAGTGTTTTTAAAAATAAAATTTGCAAACATTAGTTGCATTAACTATATTAAAAATATTGGTTCCATTAAGTGTAATTCTTCTAAAATGTGTTCCATTAAGTACATCTAAAGGGATAGTTCCATTAAAAGTATTTTAAATGTTGGTTCCATTAAGTGTATTTAGAAAGTTAGTTTCATTAAGTATATTTAAAAAGTTAGTTCTATTAAGCGTATTAAAAAATTAGTTCCATTAAGTGTATTTAAAAAGTTAGTTCCATTAGGTGTATTTAAAAAGTTAGTTTAATTAAGTGTATTTAGAAAGTTATTTTCATTAAGTGTATTTGTATAGTTAGTTCCATTAAGTGTACTTAAGAAATTAGTTCCATTACGTGTATTTAAAGAATTAGTTCCTTTAAGTGTATTAAAAAATTGGCTTCATTAGTGCATTCTTTTCCAAACATTAGTTCCATTAACTGTAATTAAACACATTAGTTCCATTAAGTCTATTAGTAAAGTTAGTTCCAAAAAGTGTATTTAAAGGATTAGTTCGATTAAGTTCATTTATAAAATTAGTTCGACTAAGTGTATTTAAAGAGTTAGTTCTATTTAGTGCATTAGAAAAATGAGTTGCATTAAGTGTATTTATTTGGTTGCGAAGACGTGTTATCTAGTCGTATTGTGTGATACCATGGTAGCGTGTGCGCACCTCGGCCTGGAATCTTTGACTTCAGCAACAGTGATTGCTTGGGCAGGATGTGATCCTACTCGATGTCAGGGATGGTCCGACCAATCTTAGTTTTCAGCCTCTGTTGTCTGGACTAAATCCCATTTCCACTTCAAGGAGTTGGTCTACGATGCAGAAACATATTTTAAATAATAGTTCCATTAAGTATAGTTTAAAAATTAGTTCCATTAAGTGCATTGATTCTGAACTGAGATTTATACGATTGCATCTGCCGTGACCCTTCCAATTATAAGGTATAATGGCTAATGAGAAATAGTCTTCAATGACTACTTCCGCAAATTCATTGGCTATCACACAATTTATTATCATAGTGACAAATGAAAATCAAGGGACTAGTAAATTGAGTCATTAAGAATGATTCATATACCATTAGTCAGAAGGCACTTAATTGTAGGTGGTCGTGCATTAACATTGATATCTACACCAGCCACTCATTCCTAAATGTAGTTTCAGTAAAGTGTATATTCCTAAATGTAGTTTCAGTAAATGTATATTCATAAATGTAGTTTCAGTAAATGTATATTCATAAATGTAGTTTCAGTAAATGTATATTCATAAATGTAGTTTCAGTAAATGTATATTCCTAAATGTAGTTTCAGTAAATGTATATTCATAAATGTAGTTTCAGTAAATGTATATTCCTAAATGTAGTTTCAGTAAATGTATATTCATAAATGTAGTTTCAGTAAATGTATATTCCTAAATGTAGTTTCAGTAAATGTATATTCATAAATGTAGTTTCAGTAAAGTGTATGTTCCTAAATGTATTTTCAGTAAATGCATATTCCTAAATGTAATTTCAGTAAAGTGTATATCCCTAAATGTAGTTTCAGTAAAGTGTATATTCCTAAATGTATTTTCAGTAAAGTGTACATTCCTAAATGTAGTTTCAGTAAAGTGTATATTCATAAATGTAGTTTCAGTAAAGTGTATATGCCATGTGTACATGTGGACAGGCAGCACAGAGTGCCAAACATATACTTCAAGAGTGTTCTGAGCATGAAACGCTGAGGCAGACATATTGGCCAGAGGAAACAACACTGGAATCAAAACTCTATGGGACACTGTATGAACTACAAAAGACAGTGAGTTTTATTAAGGAGACAGAATTACAGATATAGACATGTTTCAAGTGAACGAAAGAAGAAGAAGAAGAAGAAAGTAAAGTGTATATTCATAAATGTATTTTCAGTAAATGTATATTCCTAAATGTAGTTTCAGTAAAGTGTATATTCCTAAATGTAGTTTCAGTAAAGTATATATTCCTAACGGAGATGTTCGAAAATTAACCAGTCTTGAGTGTTAATTATAAATGGACGGATAAATAGATTATATACATTAGGTGGAAGATTTGGAGTAATGTTGCATGAACGGATAGATAGATTAAAGACATTAGGAGGGAGATTTAGAGTAGTGATGGCTGTCCAAAGTCAAAGTGAGACAAATGCCATGCTGAAGTCGGACATCTCAAAATGAGATACACAGATATCGCAGCCAATATAGAAAGTATGACAACTCATCTCGTTTTTCGGTCTGCATACTAACAACCTGCAGAAGTTTGAGAACGAACGAAAAAATAACTACGTAGACGATTAATCAGACAAAGAAACGGATGTATGGATGAATATAGACAGATTGATCGATCTATCTAGCTTTGCAACGTGTCCTTTACAGAACATTGTCCTCACTGGCACACTGTAAATATATCGGTTATGTGTAAGCTGCCCAGCTTCTTCCAGTGTCAATGTTCAGAAGGTCTTCAATATCCTGTGTCCATCGTAGTCTTGATCTGTGAATTGTTCTATCTCCTGGAACTTTTCCATCCACGGTTAATCTTTCTAAACAATTGTGTCTTTTTATAGGAATGAAATATTAGGTTCCGTTTTTATTTGTTGAGGTTTTGAGTAGCCAAGCTTCTTCAATGTTTAGGTGTTTGCGGAAGTCTGCGTCGGTTCGTCTTTCTGTCATTGATATTCTTAGGAGATTTCTATAACATTTCATTTCCAATGTTAATATATTCTTTTCCAATGTTAATATATTCTTATCCAATGCGGATGCCATTACTCACATCTCACAATCATATGTTACCACTGGAAGATACGGCTTCTTAATAGTTGTAATCCCGCCGAAGACGGATGTGTCGGGCCATTGGCGCAAATAAAACGGCGACATAACGGATTTCCATTCTTTTGACTACATCCTGCTGGAAATCTAGAATGGATCATGGTCCTGCTACAATGGAGATCCAGCGGGATTTTGAGAATGAACGCTGAAGAAGAAGAAGAATAGTTGTAATTTTGTTTTTCTATTTTCCCCTTAAAATAGATTTTTCATCTGTGATTTTTATTTGTAAGGTTATTGCTAACCCCTTTCTGATTTATGTTGAGCAATCGCCCGTGGTGTTTATGGTTGACACGCCATATTCAAAGTTGCTGACATTTCTAGTTGTTCTTTGTCAATGACTATTGTAGGTGTGAGTTGATATCTCTGTTTATATGCATTATTGTTGTCTTAATTTTTTTTAAATATTTGGTTTTTTTTGCATTGAGAAAAATATGCTGCTCTATGCTAAGATGTTTATCTGATATAATCATGTGTTCTAAATCCGAAATCGGGGGGGGGGGGATCGTTCTTTGATATCAGTGTGCTGTTGTCTGTATACCTCATTACTGGAATCACTTGTCCTCCGATATTAAGGGGTTGCAACTGTTCATAATGTGGGTCTTCACGTGCATTTCGCATGATGTTTTCTGTGTATATGTTGAACAGATGTTGTGAGATGATGTATTCTTAGCTGAGACAGATTAATAGAAATTGCAAAATTGTATTCCTTTGGTTTACCGTACTTTTCGTAGAAAAATTTATGAATGGGAAAGTTCCAAGTTGCAGATAAACCCCCAGTGCGTAAAATCTGCACGCAGTTCGCAAAGCTAGACCTGGCGCATTAGTTATACCCTGCTCCGCGTGAATCTAGTCACAATCACTGAATGCTTTAATAAGAGAATGTTAGTTATGAAAGAAGTAGGTCTATGGTGGGTAAAATACTGTCCAATGGTCAATTCGATCTGCCACCGATACTTTTGCTGCTCCATTAGGATGATTAAAAATTAATATGTGCACAGGCCCCTGAACTCGCGCAGACATTAAATCACAAGCTATCAAAATCTTAAATCTTAATAATAAAAAAAATAGTGGAAATAAAATGATAACGCTAAGTATTTGATTTTAAAAAACACATTAACATAGAATGCGACAAAAGCTTTGACTGATTGAGAATTGAGAATAACTCTTTTGATAAGAATAGTGTACTTTAGTGTTAAATTAATGCTCTTGTTTGGCTCAGAAACAGAAATTGGATCATGAGAAAACTATACACCTTCATCATTGGATGTATGCATAGAATAGAACGTTTAAGATTGTATATTAAAGAGATGGCCAACATTTTTCATTCAACGCTCAATTTGTTGATACTCTAGTTGAAATGCGTTAATCGAAACATATACCCACATTCGGAGTTGTGTCTTTTTAATATTTTCATATGGAAAAAAGTTGTTTTAGTCTTTTTGTTTGTTTGCAAGTTGTTTGTTTGTTTTGCGTTCGCTCCATTGTAACCAGCACGGATATCCGTGCGATTTCCGCCGGGAGCGTGATTACGTTGTGCCACCGTTATGCGCCTTGTAGGCCTAGCACATCCGATTTCGGCATGCCTTGACAATTCGGGTGGGCTACCCTAGCCTGTGACAGCCTTCCTATCTGTAGACAGACAGTGAATGTGTACTGACTCTATGCCGAGACGGTTTGTCTTTCACGTCTGTCCTGCACGAGGCGTTCCGCAGTCAGTGAACATGCCTCGTGTAATTAGACGTATTGTGCCCGTGCTCATCGGGTACTAAACCGTTTCTCGTCCTCAAACCTGGTTCCGGTTTAGGAAGAACTTGACAGAAGAGTTGGGCTCGGGCTCGTTCGTCTTCTTAGCCAAAGCGTTATTCACCAGCTTCGTGAGCCCCTCGCCCAGGTCTGAATCTGTATACATATTTAGGAACGTTAGGAACTTGTGCTTTGTTCTAGAGCTGAATAGTGCTTGTCACCTCGGACTGCTATGCCTGTGCCCATCGGGTACTGAACCTTTTCTCTCCGCGAGCACGCTTCCGATATAGGAAAGACTCGACTGTAGAGTTGGGCACAGGCTGGGATCACCCTTAACTAGAAGCTTGTCTCGAGCAAACAATGCTTTAGTTCCAATTTCATCGAACCGTCTTCCATGCTTATTGCACATGACGCTGCCCTCTAGCGCTGTGCATCTTTCTCTGTGTACTCATTGTGCTTTTATTTTTATTGGAACATCTGCCTGCTTCGTACCGACTACATTGGCCGCCCTCCAATGCTTCTACCAGACTTTCTAGCTTCACTGTGTGTCGACAGTGTTGCTGCATATGTTGGCACAGTGGTGTCGGAGTTATTAACTGTCTTTTTGCAGTTCTCATTCCATCTGTTACCTCCACATTCACGGACACGATCCCCAAAAGGTTTAGTCAGAATCAGCATTAGCCGCTGTATTTCTGTTACCAGGGTGCGCCACGAGGAGGCACTTTTGTGATCTTGGTTATCTGCTAACCCAGGGTCCGCCAAGAGCAATACGTTCCCTTTCCACCCCTGTTTGCAAGTGTCAATAAGTACTTTATTTGTATGGTCATTCTTTTGTCTCTTGTATCTTTCTACCTCTCCCGTCAGTGCTCTTTTCCGTCTGATATCCAGCGGCTCTACATCTGCATACATTTCACATACTGATGTGGGTGTTGATCGCATCCCTCTACAAATTTGTCTCAGAGCTTGGTTCTACACTCAATTCAGAGATGAGATAGCGTTGCACACAATGGCCTTGAGAGGAATGTTATAATCCATTACTGATCTCATATAGCCAAAATACAGTTGACGGAGAGTCTGCTTGTCTGTTCCCCAGTTTGTACTATCTAGTATCTTAATAAGGTTTACTCGCTTACTGGATTTTTCCCCCTGATATTTTCATTGTGGTCTTTTAGTATTTGTTTCTGTAGAATTATACTCTAAGATAGACATTGGACTCTTCTTTTGTTAATATTTCCCCACTCATATTTTGTATTGACTGATCTTTTGGCTGTTCTGTGTCTTCCAGAGAAAATGGTTCAAGCAGCATCTTGTGTATTGATTGTTAGTTTCCACAATTCATAATATACCTAGATTGTGAGGAGAGCTCTATAATCTTAGTTTTTGCCAGGATGGGATATTTATCAGTACTCCTTTGCAGCAAACGCTACAAGCTAACGAGGAACGGTGGAATGAATTCTGCATACAGATCGGTTCAGATCAATCTCTTAAGATGTTCTGCCGTTTTCAGCGGAGCATAAACGGTAATAAAAAAGCATTATGTTCAACAGACGGAATAAAACGACTTAGGCGTCAAGTGGAGGATTGTTACCACGCTCCCTTGTCTATGTACGGAGGTTGAGTTGAATGGCATCATACAGATCACTACAGACCACTCTTAAAAGGTCGTGGAACACCTACCCAGGCCCTAATAGTATACAATATGATAGTAACACCTTCCTTAACGAGAGTGACATAAATGATCTGTATATGCGTTTAGCGAAAGCACCAAGAGTGACACGATCAAGAAATAATGGGTGTACAGCCACCTATTGCTACTAAAGAAGCCCAGTAAAAACCATTCCCAGATTAAGGAATACCGAACCATAACGATGTTGAACACCAGAGGTAAACTTATTGAGAAGATTGTCGCACCACACCTCGTTCGAGACCTGGAAGAGAGTCGCATATTTCTGAGCACACTCGGATGTTATAGACGTCAGACAGAAACATAACGCAACGTCACTGTGTTCGCCCACGACGTATTCGAGAGCTGGCTTCCACGCTGGTCTGGAAATGTGTATTGTCGTGATTAACTTAGAGTATGCGTACAACAGAGTGTAATTCGAGTACTTTATCAGCATGCTCTTGCTCTTCTATGTTGACCCTTTTCTTATCAGATGGATATCAGTGGTGTTGCTTCAGACACTCTCGGGTCCGTGTGTTGGACATATAAACCCATAACAATACACCCAGATCTACCACAAAGATCTCCCCTATCACCCAATTGTATTCAATGTGTACACCTTGACAATCACACAGCAGCGGTTTGAAGGAATAGGTAGGACGCTGGCTTTTGCCGACAATACTCTGATATACAGACATGGAAGTGTCAGAGTAGAAACTGTCGGATTATTTAAGAATGAGCTAGACCGTATCGCCTCCTGGTATGATTATTCCGGGGCATTGATGAACTAAATGAAAGCGTGAACTGTTTCGTATTCACGAGATCAAGTATTCGATACTGAACAACGTCGTCGTGTTAAATGTGCATGTTCTAGAAGAAACATGAAGATTAGTTTGAGTTACGGAGTTACGTGTTATGAGTGGTACTTCATGCCACTATATTGAGAGGACGGAGTACAGATGAGAAATACGAGCGAGTACAATGAGTCAGTCTTCTACGTTGTTCGAGAAAGCCATGCGAGCAGATCCCAGTGTTATTTAATTGATGATATGCACGAAGGTACTATATTTGAGAAGGATTTGATTTCAGTTTCTTTTGAACTATGACAGCTAACCTTGAACTATGACCGCTAACCTTGAACTATGACGTCAGTGTCATGTATATATACAATGCTAAAACATGCTGAATATAAACATTGCAATTCCATAATTATCCCCTTTGACAAGACGGTGACCTCCTTTATAACATGTTGTGACAACCACAACACGAGGAAATAAACACAAGAGGACCTTTTTTGAAAGATGAAAGTTGTATAATGGCGAATCTCTAAATATCTATGTTTATGGAATTTTCTACGAGTCACTCGACAATACAGTTCTGTGGACGCAACGAAAAAAAAACAATTCTCACATAACGTCATGTGTCTTTTTCCCTCTTCAAACCCAACTTAATAAGTCAGAACACGACTTCAAGTACCAGGAAGTCAGAACATGTCATTAAGTACTAGGAAGTCAGAACACGATATTAAGTACCAGGAAGTCAGAACACGACTTTAAGTACCAGGAAGTCAGAACACGACTTTAAGTACCAGGAAGTCAGAACACGACTTTAAGTACCAGGAAGTCAGAAAACGACATTAAGTACCAAGAAGTCAGAACACGACTTTAAGTACCAGGAAGTCAGAAAACGACATTAAGTACCAGGAAGTCAGAACATGACATTAAGTACCAGGAAGTCAGAACACGACATTAAGTACCAGGAAGTCAGAACACGACATTAAGTACCAGGAAGTCAGAACACGACATTAAGTACCAGGAAGTCAGAACACGACATTAAGTACCAGGAAGTCAGAACACGACTTTAAGTACCAGGAAGTCAGAAAACGACATTAAGTACCAGGAAGTCAGAACACGACATTAAGTACCAGGAAGTCAGAACACGACATTAAGTACCAGGAAGTCAGAACACGACATTAAGTACCAGGAAGTCAGAACACGACATTAAGTACCAGGAAGTCAGAACACGACATTAAGTACCAGGAAGTCAGAACACGACATTAAGTACCAGGAAGTCAGAACACGACATTAAGTACCAGGAAGTCAGAGCATGACATTTAGTACTAGAAAGTGAGAGCATGACATTTAGTACTAGAAAGTCACCTGAAGGAGGAGGGGGTGGTAGCTACCGACCCCTAGCAGGAGCGCCCACAGGTGACGGATAGTGAAAAAGCATCAATAGAGGGCAGATATAGACTCTATATCAGGCTGCGCTGATATCCCCACTGAAATATCACATGTGTACAGTGGCTAGCAGCAACAAGCGAGTATGAGCTGCTATAGGCTCAGGTTACTGGAGTGGGGCCACTGCCATCAGCAATGTTTAAATGACTAGAAGTAAGAAATAAATAGAGAATTGTGCCATTCCTCCTGCCATCATCAATGTTTCAATTGACTAGAAGTAAGAAACATTGTCTGAAGAATACATCATAATATATTAATAAGAAAGTATCATAGGGAGTATCATGTCCGGCACTGTGGCGGTTTGGTACAGTACGCGTCCGTGAATGGCCACGGTACCGAATTAGATCCCCGCCATAGGAAATTGTGCATCGGGAACCGGTCAGAAAGCAATAGCAAACTACTGCCTAGAAAAGCAATACAGACCACACACAAAATTGGTTAATGGCTACGACCTGGGGTAAATGCAAATAAAGTAAATAGGTTACTATATCAATATAAAATAATAAAATATAGAAAATAACAATAAATAAAAGGAACAGACACAATACGTCCTGAATAGGATACTCTTCTTCTTCAGCGTTCGCTCTTATATAACCACAACGAATACTTCGTGTGATTTTCGCCGGGGAGCGTGAAGTACGTTGTGCTGCTTGTTCCACAGTAGAACTGTGATTATTTGCACCCCGGTTGACCACTTGTGGTCAGGACGTCCGAGGTTCAGCATATCCGTTTTCGTCATTCCTTTATTTCGGGTTTGGTCCCTAGTCCGTGACAGCCTGTGTATTTGTCGCCGGGCACGCTGGTGTGTAGTGCCTCATCGCCAAGACGCCTGTCGAGCGCGTCTATCTTCCACGAGGTGCTCCACCGTCCATGAATCCATCTCGTGCAATTGGACAAACTCTGCCTGTATCCATCGGGTACTGAACCGTTTCTCATCCACGAGCCTGGTTCCGTATGAGGAAGAACTCGCCAGAAGAGACTGACCCTGGTTCGTTTGCCCTCCTACCCGAGGCGTCATTCATAGACATCGTGAACCCCTCGCACAAGTTTGAGTCTCACACCACGCGTTTGAGAGCAAGGCGTTCTTGAGCTGAGCGACCTTGTCCCAATAGCGCCTGAGCCCATCAGGTACTGAACCCTTTCTCTCTGCAAGTGTATTTCTGGTATAGGAAAATTTGACAGTAGAGTTGGACCAGGACTGCCATCTTTGTCCCTTTCTTGCCTAAGCCCATCGGGTTCGGAACCCTTTCTCTTCGCGAGCATATTTCCGGTATAGGAAGGCTCGACATTAGAGTTGGTTTAGGTCTTCTTGCTTTTCCAAACGCCCACGATTGGGTCTGGGTCTCTACATATAAGGATCACAGTTAACTAGAAGCTCGTCTCGAGCTAACAGATCTTATAGTTACCCTTTTCTATAAACTTTGCACTTTTCATTTGCAGTTCGCGCTGCCCTCTGGCACTGTTCTGCCCTTTCATTATGTCATTGTACTCATTATCACATATATTTGTTTCTTTCAATGCATCCACCTTTACGTGCCTTTTACATTGGCCACCCCTCCGATGTTCTGACTAGACTAAGGGCCGGCCCTAACAATTGAGGGGCCTAATGCGAAACGGATTGCGCGGGGCCCAGTCTGGGTAGGGAAGAGGATAATAAAATAAATTCTAATATGAATTTATGGGCCTATGAAGTGCGGGGCCCACTGCGGTCGCATAGGTTGCAATGGCCTAAGACCGGCCCTGACTGGACTTAAAGGCGTCACTGTATGTCGACAGTGTCGCTGTATGTAGTGATACAAATGGTGTCGGAGATAATGTGTGTCTCTTTTGCAGTCAAATCTCTTTCCATCTGCTTTCTCCACATTCTCGGACACGATCCCCAAATGATTTGGCCAGAATCAGATCGAGCTGCTGTTTTTCGCGAGGAAGTACATTTGGGATCTTGGTTATCTGCTAACCTTGGGTCCGCCTAGAGCAATGCGTTCCCTTTGCACTCCATAGGATACCCTACCAATGTTTTTGTAAATCATAGCAAGGTTATGTATTTAAATTCCCTTATCCAGGTAGAGAGGACTATCCATTGGTTATAAAAGTTATTTGCTTTACTTAATTAAATTTAACACAATTTACCCCCCACTCAGTTGACACACTCAATTTTTGTTTTGTTCGTCAACCCACCTTCAGACTTCATTTACTGACTTTCCATCTCAGCAGCCTTCACCTTCAGACTTAATTTACTATGACCTTGGCCGTCAACCCTGTATGTACATACACTGTTTAAAGGGATTAACGTCCCTTTGTTTATACAGACATGAAATTTTAATCTATATATCGCTCTTTCTATCCATTTATCTGTCAGTCTGCTTGTCTGTCTATCTCTACCTAAATACCTACCTCCATATCTATCCATTCATCCATCCTTCCATCTATCCATCTAGCTATCTATTTATTTATATATTTATCTGTTAATCTTTCTATCTATCTATCCATCCATCTGTTGTCTGTCAGTCCAAATCCCGCCTAGTTGAATGTATTTTTCTATGTCTAGTCAATATGTATGTAACTAATATATCTATACATTTTATTTATAAAATTAAAGCTATATACCCGCATATCCATCAACTAACCAACCTATCAATCCAATCAGCCCACTCTCTCATACAACAATCAAACTATTCATTCGTCTACCCACTAATCTTCCAATTAATCTATTCATGCATCCATTTATCTACCTATCCATCAATAGATCTATCTATTCCCTGCTCATCTATCAGCTCATTAATCCACCCGTTCATCCACCCACTCACCCCCATATCAACCCATCCATCCACCCACTCACCTACATATCAACCCATCCACCCACCCACTCACCCCCATATCAACCCATCCATCCACCCACTCACTTACATATCAACCCATCCATCCACCCACTCATCAATCTGTTAATCTATTCATCTGCTCACTCGCCAACCTTCTCATCAAGCTATCTATCCACCCATTCATTCATTCACACATCAACGTATTCAACCACCAATCCACCAACATATCCATCCAACCACACATCCACGTACCCACTAACATATCCATCCACTCACCACCGTGAAGTCAACGTATCAATCCATCTATATGCCAATAGTCATCAAAATGTATGCTTTATAATGATGACAGTCAATAGCTTCCAAGAATAATTCTTCCCCCGTGTTTTCACTTCAAATCTATCTTTTACAGTCCCAGTTTTGCACTTTACCACAATCGGTTATAGGTCGACATCAATGTGTCTAAACAGGAAACATCGTTAGGTGTATAATGAAGTTATATTTTCCCAGTAGCAACATATAGTTTTGAAACATCGCTGATGACTTCTGCAAAATATACCTCCAGGGCCGCCTTGTGTTTTATATTTAAAATTTCAAGTCATTTCTTTATTTCCAAGGGTATTTGTTTTAGTTTAATTTTTGGTTACGTTTTTTTTAAAGAAAATCATTCAAAAAAGGCGATTGAAGGAAGGTACCTATTTTTGTGTGTCCTTCCTAGTACTAAATGTTATGTTTGTAATGTTCATGGTTTCCTTCCTAGTACTTCTTATTCTGCGTTCGTTCTTAAACTCCTGCAGATTAGCAGGATATAGTACGGAGAACGGAATGCGTTGTATCATGATTTACAGCATTGCTGCAATATCTACGATATTCGGCCTGACACATCCGGCTTCAGCATGACTTTCGATCGCTGACCCTATATGGGATGGAACAGCCAACTCCATCCCATAACCTCCTTAGAAGCCTCTTACGACATGCATGGAAGGTAAAAATTGTTGCTATTCTTTGCTCCCCTTTCGGGCCCCGCAACACATGGGCGCTTCCTAGTACTAAATGTTATGTTTGTAATGTTCATGGTTGCCTTCCTAGTACTAAATGTTATGTTTGTAATGTTCATGGTTGCCTTCCTAGTACTCATTGTTATTTTTGTAATGTTCATGGTTTCCTACCTAGTACTAAATGTTATGTTTGTAATGTTCATGGTTTCCTTCCTACTAGTACTAAATTTTATGTTTGTAATGTTCATGGTTTTCTTTGTTGTACTGAATATTATGTTCGTAATGTTCATGGTTTCCTAAGAAGAAGCATTTTGGGATTTTGAACCCTTCCCTACCCCTTACATTTTTAAAGATGGCATTGAACTACCAAGAGTAGAACTACTACACATTAACACTTGGGTAATAACAACAACAATAACAAGAAATTGAACAGCTAAACAAAATTAATTAAGAGGGATCAATTTTTTTTCCACGTTCAGAAGGAAGTATCTCCGTCTGAAATGTGGCGTCGCAGAGAGAAACGTCATTGTGAAAACATATTTTATCAACCAAGAGAGAACCGGAACTGTTAGTCATGTAATTGGGGATATGCTCAGAGAAAGATCGGAGCACCTATGGATATGTCCTGTGTGAAATGATGATTATCTAACTACTAACTAATATGTCCTGTGTGAAATGATGATTATCTAACTACTAACTAATATGTCCTGTGTGAAATGATGATTATCTAACTACTAACTATGCAAACAAATTCCATCTGTTCATGGTTAGGATGTTGTTCAAGGTTTAATGAACGTTTCTAATAGAATGCTTTTGTTACATCAAATCTTTTGATTCTGTGAAAACACCAAGTCAAAAATGTACCATCTGAACATATTTCTAATTATTCCTTTTCTTCATGCTTCAGTCGGTTATCCGGCTACCGCGCCACTATCTTTAATCCATGTAATCCCCTCAGGTTTGCAAGGCGTGAAGTCGCAGTATGTCATATTTTCTCCCTTTCTTATTGATACATTTGTGCGCTGCAGTCTCATTTAGTCCACATTGTGTACATGTATGTCTGATAAATTGTGATTTTCATGTAGGCGTGACTTCACAGTCTATTGTGACCAGTTCTTAGTTTTCTTCCGTCAGCGTTCATTCTCAAACTCCCACTAGATCTCTCTTGTAGCAGAACAATGATCCTACTAGATTGCCAGCAGAATTTACGTCAGAGAATGGAAATGCGTTATGTCACCGTTTTATTTGCGATATGGTCCGACACATCTGCCTTCGGCAGAAGTTCGTAGTCTGGATGCGATGGTTTTAATATTGCATGATATTTGAGTAAGGATAATACTGTTCTACAGTTCGTTGAGTATCAGTCCATTTTATTTTAAACTCTAGTTTAATCCTAATCTTGTATCAACGATATTAAGCATCACTTTCTATGTGTTCCAGTGATCCTCATTCCATTGCCAAGAGATCAGCCTGTACATATTATCAGCCCGATTATTCCACAGTGGCAGGAACCCGCCGCAGCACTGTTTCTTTAGTGGTAGTGCTTAAATATAGTTAGCAAGTCAAGTTATGAAATATAGTTAGCAAGTCAAGTTATGAAATATAGTTAGCAAGTCAAGTTATGAAATATAGTTAGCAAGTCAAGTTATGAAATATAATTAGCAAGGCAAGTTCTGAAATATAATTAGTAAGACAATTTCTGAAATATAATTAGCAAGGCAAGTTCTGAAATATAGTTAGCAAAGCATGAGTTTATTTATGTTTGTATTCTTCAGGTTTTATACTATTTATACTAGAATTGGTCATGTAGTACACATTATACAGAACTCGATATTTTTCCATGGATCTCTAGATACAAGAATATGCTATGCAATGTTTCCTATCACGTTAAGAGTAAATGATATGAAATATTCCATGTCACGTTAAGAGTTAGTTGTAAACAATAAGTCTGGGAGTTCCTTTATAGTACAATAATTTCTCTTATACTTTTTAGGTATGACTGTACTGGTGAAAGTTTGTCAAACTAGCCATTAAAAGAATTAGAGAAAATTATGGTCTGTATAGCTAAAAACATCGAAAGTTGGTCTTGCGCTTTTAGTTCGGGGTGCAAAGAATAGGGACACCGTCTTTTTTTTCAGGAAAGTCGAAGAATAGGTACAAAGAATTGGGACGCTGTCCTCGCTTCTTTTCAGGAAAGTTAAAAGGGAATACTAGTGAAAGATATAACACCATGTCAGCTGTGAAAACAAATTCGATGTCAGTGCATCTCTTGTCTCGATGTCTTACTTCTGCCTTCTGTCAAATGGTTCCCATGAATGACCGTAAGATGCAGGACAGCGAACACTGTATATTTTCCTTTTGTAGCAGACTCCTATGTGGTGAAGAATGCTAGATGAGACATCACTGCAGATGGGTCAACAGATCTGAGTAAGAATGAAGAGTGAAGAGCTACTTGGCCTAGACTCATGTGCTGCACTCCTGACATGACGGACGTGATGAGATACTGTCACACCGGAATGCCTTTCTGGGGACTAAACTTGCATCCATTACATCCATCTCCCTCCAAAAACAACCATACCATTGAGACAGCAAACCTAATGTATTTCATTGCCTCACTCGATTAATAAACTCAGGAAGTCCATTTTTCTTTTGTTAGAAAGACTATGGAAAGATTAAGAGCTACCTGCTCACGATTAAAGGATTACTTTGTCATCATCCAGTTACGTAGATTATGGAGTGGGGGGAGGGGGACTATTGAACACCATCCGAGGGGGGCTATTGAACACTGCCTCTTAGAAAATTAGAACATAACATTTAGCATTAGCAAGTTCTCCCGTAGGTTTTGCGGCCAAGAGGGGAGCAAAGAATAGCAAAACTGTTTACCTTCCATGTATGTCGTAAGAGGCGACTAAAGAGGTTATGGAATGGAGTTGGCTGTCCCATTCCATTTAGGGTCAGTAACACAAAGTCATGCTAAAGTCGGATGTGTCCGGCCGAAAGGCGCAGATATCGCAGCAATGCTGTAAACCATGACACAACGCATTCCGTTCTCCGGACTACATCCTACTAATCTACAGGAGTTTGAGAATGAACGCAGAAGAAGAAGAAGAAGAAGCATTAGCAAGCAAGCCAATAATCGGAAACATCCATCCTTTCACCTGCCGACAATCTAGTAGGTGTATCGTTCTGCTACAAGAGTCCGGACATCCTGCTAACAATCTAGTAGGTGTATCGTCCTGCTACACGGGTCCGGATATCCTGCTGACAATCTAGTAGGTGTATCGTCCTGCTACAAGGGCCGGGACATCCTGCTGACAATCTAGTAGGTGTATCATCATACTACAAATGTCCCGACTACATCCTGCTGAAAATAGAGTACACACATCGTCCTGTTACAAAAGAGTTCCAGAAAAAGTTTGAGAACGAGCACTTAAAAAAAATTACATATTATGTATTGTCAAATTGATGTCATTGTTCAAAAGTAGCCTTGACCTAGTTTAAGCGATGAACAATCACTATTCCTAACATAACACGGACATCTAAATGTGCAACAAACCTTGACCTTATTTCATATTATATCACCAAAAGTTGTGTTAAAATATGCACTTTACAACATTCATACTATGAATGAAAATGGAAACAAAATATTTCGTAGGTCGAGTAATCAGCACCCTAACGATGGGAACATATGACTTCCTTTATCACAAAAGGAGTCCATAAACGAGTACAAATGAACTTCACTGACAAAAGCAAAAACAATATAGAAAAAGTAAACAATCTCACTATTATTGATGCCCACTATTTCTGATGTATTTTTATCATTTAACATATGTTCTTCTTCTTTCCTTCTTCTTTTACCCTTTACGGGTGTCGAGGGAGATACAATGTTCTTGTTCTCGCTTTTCTTGCAGCTTCAGATAATGTTATTTGGTGTTCGTGTAATGTCTCTTTGATGTTGTCGATCCAACGTACTCTAGGTTTACCCCTGGCTCTTCTTTCTGCTTCTCCTCTCTTCATATATACTTTACAAACTAATGCATCACACGGCATTCTTTCCAGATGACCAAACCATTGTATCTGTTGGTTTTGTATGTATTGTAGAATTGATATGACACCCACTATTTTTCTTATGGCATCGTTTCTAATTCTGTGACTTCTGGTCACTACTGTGGCTTTTCTCAGACATCTCATCTCTGTTGTAACCAGTTGTCTCTTATGTTTTGTTGAGGACCATGTTTGACATTGATACATGGTCCAAAATTACCAAAAATAATTAACACAAATTATTTCTTTGTTATTGTTTTTATACTCTCGCTTGATAGGGACAACTACCGCCACTAGTATGTGCACAGGGTAGAGAGTGTTAGTACACTCAGCAGGTGACCCTAAGGCACAGTTTAATCAGTCAGTGATAGAAGGGTTGTCGTAATGTCCAATTTATGTCTGAATTTGAAGAATTCAAGAATTTAGAATTTTTAAAGGTCACTGTACATGAAATGTGTGATTTGACCAGTGTTATGTTTGTGTACCTTTTTTGTTGTTGCTTTTATGGGGAATATATATATATATATATATATATATATATATATATATATATATATATATATATATATATATATATATATATATATATATATATATACAATTTCTTCTTTAAATTTAGATAAAGGAAAACTAGTGGAATGACTTTTGGTGAATATTAATTGAATTATAGTGCGAACGATTTATAAATACTGTCTAACACGATCGTGGATATTTGTGAGATGTAAAGGTGGGGGTTTAAACCAGGCGCCCCCTTCCCTCCATCTCACAATATAGTATATTTGTAAATAGTTTTTGAGACCAACGGAAACGGAACCAGTCCGTTCCATTGGCACCGAATCGCCATGCAACTAGAACAAACGGGTTTTTCTGAACTTGACCAACCGCAGCTCCCCAAAAAAATGCGATATTGTCACGACATTCAAACCGTGCACTCAAGTCACTGAGAACGGACCAATCGACACAAAAACTACCACAACAACAACGAACATCTTGCAAAAACACTGAAGTATCATCAGTAAAACAAACATATAACATCCGTGTTCGTTTTACAAGGGCCAATAGGATTTCTAGTAAACATAAATAACATATAGAGAGTACAGTTTTGCTTCAAATAATTGCTTATACAAGTAAATTCAAGTAGGAAACAACAGGATGAATTAAAAATTCTTGAGACCACAGGGAACTGAATCAGTCTGTTCCATAGGCACCGAATCGCCTGTCTACTAGAGCAAACGGGTTTTTCCGCACTTGACCAACCGCATCTCCAAAAAAATGCACTCTTGTCAAGACATTCAAACCGTGCACTTAAGTCACCGAGAATGGACGAATCTACACAAAGACTACCACAACAACAACGAACATCCAGTACATCAGCTTCATCTTTAATAGTTACTGATTTAGAATTAGCTGCATGTGGAAGTGATTAGAGGAGAAGGGAGAAAATTTACTCTTTTTTTTTAAAGAACCGAACATCAGGTAATCAACACCTAACTGGGACTGAGTCTACATACACTCGAATGGCTGCTGAAACATGAGAGCGGGGCACTTATGGGAATGTCCCGTGTTATACGAAGCTAGTTTCTAATAAAGAATCAAGAATTAGCTGCAATTAAATTAAAGCTTTTGAAAATGTATTTCTACGAGCTCATGTATCAGAATTCTATTTTCACTTTGGACAGAACGTTTTAGTTAAACTACAATCTGAGGGTAAAACAGTGTTGCACATCTCTGATGAAAATTAATGAATCACAATCAAACAACTGATGGTTTGAAACTGGTGCCGATACAGTTTTCGAACAACTCCCAAATATTGATAGTTTCTCATACCTGCATTACCTCATCGAAGATTTTTACCTTGGACGGGTTCATCGTGGTCTTGATTCCCAGTGAACCTTTTGAACCAACATAATCGTGTCATGAACAATTTGCCAAGAAACAAAAAAGCTGTAGAATGTTGGCACAATGTATTTAATTCAATGGTGAACGTATCTCTTCTAAATGCAAAGAAGAAGTGCCAGGAAGTTACAGAAACAGTAACACACATCTGAACTGTTGAGAAGTCAGCTTGCCACTGGTCAACAAACAACACACAAAAACGAAAGGTTTACCAACGTTTCGATGATGCTATTAAAACATGGTTGACTCCAAGTATATAAATAGTGACCAACAGAAATAAAAAAACGTAACGAATGAAGACATGTTTGCTTTCTGTATGAAGGTCTTTACTGCCGACAGTCTCGGTCCAGGTTGACTGTTAACAAAATATCAAAACATTGGATACCGGGATGGAGGTGCAGCCGTTCGTTGTGTGTAGAACGCGGGTAGAATCCTGCTGGCGTCGTATTGTTTATAAAGTGGATATATTGCTGAGGTTATAGTTTATATCGACAGAATTACTCTACACCAGTGTTTCCCAACGTGGAACCCATGCCTACGGAAGGAGGGGGGGGAGGGGGAAAATGTGGTTGTTCAAATGTGGGGCTATTCGAACAAGTTGTAATTAAGCTTCATTTATGGAATAATTTAGTTTTTGAATATAAAAAATATGCATATGTTACCTAGGAGGGCATGAGAATTTTAGAAGGTGAGGCATGGTAGAAAAAGGTTGGGAAACACTGCTCTACACCTTTTTAATCTTTCACACTTTCAACAAACATTGACTAGAACAGTCATTTATACATTACACAATAATAACCTTTCAATTAACATTGAATAGAACAATCATTTCTACATTACAATTTAGTAACCTTTCAATGAATTTTGAATAGAACAATCATTGATACATTACAATATTACTGAAAAAAATTCCCAGTAGAAAAGCTGAAAGTCAATTTCCAACCCATGGCGTATGAAACAAGAGTATCACACTCGTACTTCCTCCGAGTTCTATCACCATCCTTTACTATGCCCCTTTAAAAATTGTTTATAAAGATTTTTTAACTATTTAATAGGGAAACTTCACTAGTGATAGTTTATAAGATGCTTGTTCTGAACAATGTTTTATAAAGGCTTTTTTAGTCAAAACGTCGAGTCAATATATTTTCTGTGGCTTTAAAACTATATTTGTGTGGGTTGTTACATTTAGCTTTTTTAAATATTTGGTATATCTAAAGATTACCAGCATGTAACTGTGAAAAGTTCAGAATAAGTTGTCATTCTACCCTTCAGAGCATAACCGACTCTGCAAGTACATAGGTACTTGATGCACAAATCAAGATGAATGCATTGCTGGAAAAGATCGACTGATAGATTAGTAGATGAACAAAATATGTACCGTATAATAATTGATGGATGCATTGAGAGGATGGGGAAGTAGATTGATTGGTGAATAAAAAGATAACTGGATGTTTTAAATAAAAAGGATAAATGGGTGAATAGATGAATAAGTGCTTTGCTGAGTGCTCTTCAAAAGAATCTTTTTGTATATGAACAAATAGCTGTATTAATAAATCGATGACTTATTGGTAAGAAGTTGAGTTTAGTTGTTGGTAGGTGGATTTATGGAAGCGTGTGTGTGTGTGTGCGCGCGCGCGCAGGCGTGCATGCGTGTGCGTGTGTATGTATATGAATAAGGTGGTTTGTGCTGTTCAATATGAAAATCTAATCGACATGGCCGGTTCCGATGAAATTTAGTACTCTCATGAGGTCAGTCGCTTCGGGGCAGTCAATGTGAGCAATCATAGAAGCTGCTGATCACTGACCTATTGTCCGGAAAATGTGTCCATTAATATGGTTGGTTAACCTTTTACCTCTGACCATTATACAACGTTCAAATAAATAAATAAGAGGTCTAACAGAAGACATAATATTGTTGCATGTCAATCGATGTTTATTGTTTTAACAGGTTCACTGTTCCTTCTCCGTCCCGTTTGCTAATGTCGTGTATATATTATTAGAGGAAATTAATAATAGGGAAAATAATAATTAGGAAATTATTATATATATATTAGAGGAAAAATACAGCAGCTCAACAGCGGAGAATAGCTAGAAAGTCACGGATAGACCAAGATCCGTCTACAGTGGTTATTCCATGTCCGAAATGTCCAAGGACATGTACAGCTCGAATAGGGCTCATTAGCCATCTACGAACTCATAATGAAGGACACAACTCTTGATTGAATTTTTTTCAAAAGTGGATGTAACAAATGGTCATCATCACTTGTGATGGACGAACAACACAAACACTAACACTATGAAGATATTGACCACCACCTTTTTGAGTGTCCAGCAATGGATGACATCAGAAAATACTTCTCCGTCCAGTGCCAGATAAATGGAACCTTATATGGAACAAAACTACAGCTCACAAACACATGCATATATCACACAATGGCATTTGGTTAAAGGGGATGAGCCCATGAACCGCTAGGTCAGCAACCAACCAATTAACCATCAAGGCATTGGTGCATTAGTGGAATAATTCGTGTCTATTTTTTTCTTCGTTTTTACACATTCCTATAAATCACATAGTCTGTAATGACAACATTAATATGTATACCTTAATAACAATGATATTCTAATTTATAGAAGTCTAATTTATTCAATGAGTATACTTTAAAAAAAAAATAATAAGACTATCTGCGCAATAGCACTCTATTATATGTTCTCATCCGGCAACGCTGGGTATTACCTCTAGTTTTCTAGTGAATGATATATGAGTTATGATTATTATTAGCGCACTCCAGACAAGTCCGCAAGTTCCCCGAGCCCCGTCTAAATAAATCCAGCAGAGTGTAGTCTTACAGTTTTAGTTTGGTGTTGATTTATCAATCTTTATGTATCTTCTTCTTCGTCTGCGTTCATTATCAAACTCCTGCAGATTAGCAGGATGTAGTTCGGAGAACGGAATGCGTTGTGTCATAGTTTACATCAGTGCTGCGATATCTGCGCCCTTCTGCCTGACGCATCCGACTTCAGCACGGCTTTGGGTCACTGGCCCTATATGGGCTGGGACAGCCAAATCCATCCCATAACCTCCTTAGTCGCCTTTTACGACATGCATGGAAGGTAAACAGTGTTGCTATTCTTTACTCCCATTTCGGGCCCCGGCAACACACGGGCGAATCTTTATGTATAACTACAATGTTTGTCTTTATGCGATGTTCCATCCTTACACTAATCTAGTGTAGCCTTGGGAACAACCACTAATCATACTTGAAAATCTGTGCTGAGAAAACTAGATCACTCAGAGCATAAACTATGTCAGATCGATTCATCGATGTCACTTTTGACACTGTGGTCATGCTCGCCAATGTATCTGCTCGCTATGTACTCTCAGCACCCTCATGTCCTGGCACATATTAAGATAATTTTTCTGGTCAGAGATTGTGTCAACAACCCCATCCACTGACAGTATACGACTCCACCTTCAACTTTGCGGAGCATGTTCACTCATTTAATATATAAATGAATAAGTATATAAATGTATGGGTGGACAGAAGAAGAGACAAGTATATAGATGTATGGGTGGATAGAAGTGACAAATACATATATGTATGTGTGGATAGAAGTGACAAATACATAGATGTATGTGTGGATAGAAGAAGATTGGATAAACTGAAGGAGTAATAATTATGTACTAGTCGTGGGCAGATATGTGGAAGATAAAAGGAACTTATTTTCCTGTGCTGCATCTGTAGTTAGTGTTATTTAACGTATCGTCACTCCTGTAAAAACACTCCTTTTCAATAATCTCAGATTCCCAAGATATCAGTTTCCCTCATCATAAAATTCCAATTCTAAGTGCAATGATGCTGGTAGCTTCACATGCAATCCCTGAGATCGTCAATGTCACTGTGAATGAAATTTGCCAGGCATTGTATACATGTTTTAGAGGAGTTCTCAAATTGTGTGATTTAATAAGCGAATTAATGTTCATTCCACTTCATCGGCGATTTTCAAACTAATGGTCGTATAGAGAAGTGGTGCTATGGGAGACACAATGTTTAACTACTGTTGGTGATATTGTTTTAACCCCATGAAGTATGGGCTATCACTCGTGCCTCTTATTTCTCATTTTAGGATAGTGTTTTCTGAGGTTTATTCATCTTTTTCATTCGTTGAACAATTCCTATCATATGAAGAAATCATGCTGAAGTCGGATGTGTCAGGCCGAAAGGCGCAGATATCGCAGCAATGCTGTAAACCATGACACAACGCATTCCGTTCTCCAGACTACATCCTGCTAATCTGCAGGAGTTTGAGAATGAACGCAGAAGAAGAAGAAGATATGAAGAAATGATGTCATCCTGTCAGTTGCCAGATGACGAAATGTTGTGATCCTGTCAGTTGCCAGATGACGAAATGTTGTGATCCTATTAATTACCAGATTACGAAATGTTGTGATCCTATCAGTTGCCAGGTGACGAAATGTTGTGATCCTGTCAGTTGCCAGATAAAGAAATGTTATGATCCTGTCAGTTGCCAGATGACGAAATGTTGTGATCCTATCAGTTGCCAGATGACGAAATGTTGTGATCCTATCAGTTGCCAGATGACGAAATGTTGTGATCCTGTCAGTTGCCAGATGATGAAATGGTGTGATCCTATCAGTTGCCAGATAACGAAATGTTGTGATCCTATTAATTACCAGATTACGAAATGTTGTGATCCTATCAGTTGCCAGATGACGAAATGTTGTGATCCTGTCAGTTGCCAGATGATGAAATGGTGTGATCCTATCAGTTGCCAGATAACGAAATGTTGTGATCCTATTAATTACCAGATTACGAAATGGTGTGATCCTGTCAGTTGCCAGATGACGAAACGTTGTGATCCTGTCAGTTGCCAAATGACGAAATGTTGTGATCCTATTAATTACCAGATTACGAAATGTTGTGATCCTGTCAGTTGCCAGATGACGAAACGTTGTGATCCTGTCAGTTGCCAGATGACGAAACGTTGTGATCCTGTCAGTTGCCAAATGACGAAATGTTGTGATCCTGTCAGTTGCCAGATGACGAAACGTTGTGATCCTGTCAGTTGCCAGATGACGAAACGTTGTGATCCTGTCAGTTGCCAGATTACGAAATGTTGTGATCCTGTCAGTTGCCAGATGACGAAACGTTGTGATCCTGTCAGTTGCCAGATTACGAAATGTTGTGATCCTGTCAGTTACCAGATGACGAAACTTTGTGATCCTGTCAGTTGCCAGATGACGAAACGTTGTGATCCTGTCAGTTGCCAGATTACGAAATGTTGTGATCCTGTCAGTTACCAGATGACGAAACTTTGTGATCCTGTCAGTTGCCAGATGACGAAACGTTGTGATCCTGTCAGTTGCCAGATGACGAAACGTTGTGATCCTGTCAGTTGCCAGATGACGAAACGTTGTGATCCTGTCAGTTGCCAGATTACGAAATGTTGTGATCCTGTCAGTTACCAGATGACGAAACTTTGTGATCCTGTCAGTTGCCAGATGACGAAACGTTGTGATCCTGTCAGTTGCCAGATGACGAAACGTTGTGATCCTGTCAGTTGCCAGATTACGAAATGTTGTGATCCTGTCAGTTACCAGATGACGAAACTTTGTGATCCTGTCAGTTGCCAGATGACGAAACGTTGTGATCCTGTCAGTTGCCAGATGACGAAACGTTTTGATCCTGTCAGTTGCCAGATGACGAAATGTTGTGATCCTGTCAGTTGCCAGATAACGAAATGTTGTGATCCTATCAGTTGCTAGATGACGAAATGTTGCGATTGTGATTTACATCCTACTTGCTATATCGGCCCGATGCACCCGGCACAACAACCATATGTCCAATCTTTCCGGCTTCGAACACCACCAACACAGGGATGATATGGTTTGTTTTTTTCATACCAAAATCTTCCACACTTTTTATAAGGTAGTCAATATTCATACATCGAAGGGATCATTTTCAGTAAGACATAGTTATTTATATTTATAATTTATGTTGTCCCAAAACACCGTGCCATTTTATATATTAGAATATTCAAGTTAGGAAAAATACGACTTAAATTGTTTGGATATACAGCTCTTCCACTTATTATATTGTGAGAACCTCTGTGAAAACACACTTGAAATCACACTCAGTTAATTCCCTTCTATGGACAATCGTACTCACCCTTCATGTATAAATTTGTTTTCCCAATGCAGATACAATTCCCCGGGGAATAAGCTTGCGCTTATTACATTTTTAGAACCTCTGTGAAAACACACTTGAAATCACACTCAGTTACTTCCCTTCTAGGAACAATCATACTCATCCTTCCCGTATACATTTGTTTTCCCAATGCAGATACAATTCCCTGGGTATCTAATGTCAATATAATTAACAATACACAACAAACAGCATATACGTATTCTGCGCCTGCAAATACAAGAATAATTGTATCGATACTTCCTGAAGCAAAATGAAATTAGTTGATCGCAAAGGGGCACAGCCCGACGTCTGATGATAGACATAAACGTCATCTCCCGAGACTGTACATACATCTTTTTTCTCCACCTGAGACTCTTAAAAAATATTGACTTCCTCCCACGCACAATTATATCAATACTCCTACGCGTTCTCTCCAGATTCCTATCCTGACAACAATTTTCGGATAGTATTTGGCAGAAATATGACAATGATACATTTAATCTCCGAATGCGAGTTAGGGACAGGTTTCGCTTGCAATACAACATCTATTTCTTTATTGATTCTGATTACGTTGCGTGATGATTTCTATCCGATGTGAATGTATATAATCACAGATTAAAGGAGATAGGGGGTGGTTCATTTCATGAATATATAACATGGACAACTATATATACATTGACAGATACGAATAAACGTAACTTAAAACTACATTTATCCGGCTCTGTGGCCCCGAGATACAGTTGTCCAAGACACCCGGTTCAAATTCCACTATAGGCAGTTATCCATCCAGACCGCATATAAAGAAATGGCAAATTATTAACCTAACTATATTGCCTAAAAAATGAAAACAATAAAAAAAAAATTCTGGGTTTATGGCTGCAGCCTGAATATGGTATAATTATTTTTTTAATTTTGGGGGGGGGGGGGTAGTGGGACGTGTTTACGCATAACATAGTTGTTGAAACTTCCTTTTTTTCTGCGTCCATACTCAAACTCCTGCTGGCTGGCAGACAATAGTCCGGAGAATTGAATGCATCCTGTCATGGTTTACAGTGTGGCTGCGATATCTAAGACTTTGTGTTCGGACACATCCTACTTCTGCGTTGAGTTGTAAATAAAAGATATTATTGCCACCATTTTTGTACTGCAAAATTGTGTAGAATAACAGTTATATTTTTCTGACTGCTGATAAGCCAAGATTCGGAGAGGAGTTGGTCGCCACTAGGTAAAATTCTGCTCATCAAATTACCGGCACACATTAATCATATTCTTAATTTCTATATCGCTGACTATACTTTTATGTGCATGTGAAAACATGACACTTAGTATGTAGACGTGGGAAGAAGGATTCTTTCTTTTGAATACAAGTGATGCGCGTGTTCGCTTAGAATTACTTATATTGAACACAAAATACATATTTTGGTTTCGGCAGAAAATAAATAAATTTTCATATTATCAAGAACCACTTTTGGCAGTGGTGAAACGGCGCAAACTTGTTCGTGTTGAACATGTAACAAGACACGAATCACATTCAAAACTATTTTGCAAGGAATGGTCGATGAAAGGAAAAGAAAATGCAAAAACAGATCCTAGATAGACAACATACGGAATCGCCTGGGCATGTTTTGCTTACACTCATTCGAACAGTTGAAGACAGGTGTGTCTGGGCGGGGTTTTTGTGCTGATGTCTCCGGTGTAGCACACCTACGATCCTAACGGGTTATGGGTATTATAATATTATTATAATAAATTATAAATTATAGCGCATGCGGTTGCGTCTGTGGGTCTCACCAATGGCTCACTAGACAAACCAACGATGCTACAGAAAACCTTAGTAGAATGGCATGCCTTTATATTGAGGTTATCTTCTTATAGAATCATCTATACAATCCCGTAGTCGTAACCTTCGATAACAGTTACCATGTTGTTCCGACAGGCTGACGTTGTGCTTGAACTAGTTACTGGCACGACGTGGGTGAGTGAAACAACAAAGAAACCTGTCGCAAGGGCCAGAGTTGTGTCCTGAAGTCGACGTCTGTTTCTGCGGCATTAGACTCAAAACACCGAGTCGGATGGCTGCTGGAACAGAGGGCGGAGCACTTATGGGAACGTCCCATGTGCTGTGAGGTCAGTTTCTAATCAGGAATCAAGAATCAAGTTAATATTATTATATATTGCACTATAAATAAGATGGACAGAAGTTTCTGTAATGACTGCTACACTGACTGTTCAGGATATGCTACCTGCTATATTTCAAGGAAACACCATACAATCACTGGATTTTGGTTTATTTTGCAATTTCGTTTTAATAATCCTACGCTCATTGTGTTCTAACAATCCTAAACTAATTGTGTTCTAACAATCCTAAGCTAATTGTGTTCTAACAATCCTAAGCTAATTTTGTTCTAACAATCCTAAGCTAATTTTGTTCTAACAATCCTAAGCTAATTTTGTTCTAACAATCCTAAGCTAATTTTGTTCTAATTATCCTAAGCTAATTTTGTTCTAACAATCCTAAGCTAATTTTGTTATAACAATCCTAAGCTAATTTTGTTCTAACAATCCTAAGCTAATTTTGTTCTAACAATCCTAAGCTAAATTTGTTCTAACAATCCTAAGCTAATTTGTTATAACAATTCTAAGCTAATTTTCTTCTTCCAATGGCTGCGTATTCGTTTCATTCGTAATTACGAGTTATAGAGAGCTCTCGTGACATTTTGTGCAATGGGTATGAAAGGGGGGGGAGAGTTGTGGTGGGGGTTCCCCAAAGTTTTATTTCATACACAGAAGATTCTCTTAACGATACGCAAGAAGATTATCTCAGCGATGTGCAAGAAGATTATCTCAGCGATGTGCAAGAAGATTATCTCAGCGATGTGCAAGATTCTCTCAACATGTTCAAGAATATTTTCTCAACGATATGACGCACCTTACTCAGACAAAGTAAAACATAAATTTTGCATGGTTTCCAAAAGAAGGTAAGCTTCACGACACAGGCATATCATCTACAAGTGCTTTGTTGCTGACTTGCAGCAAACAGGAAGATATACACAACGACATACATGTAGTTAGCATCGTAGCCAGGGATGGTAGGTAGATAAGTAGCCATTTCACCATCCATCTCCTCCCGGTTCCTTGAAGTGGAGACGGAGGCTTAGTTCAGCCAAGAGAGGCCATTCCATAAAACGATCAGGACCACAGTCCTGCCCAAGCAAGTACAAGCTGAAGTGTGAGATACCAGGCCGAGAGGCGCACCAACAATCATTATATCATGCAACCCGTTAATTTTTTGCGAAAGAGAAGAGAAAGATATATACATACACACACACACACACACACAGAAAGAAAAACAAATGTGTTGATACAAAGAGAGACGATAATAAAGGCTGTCATTCTCTGATGCCATCTATCCATCGTCGTCTGGGTCTTGCCCAGTTTTTCTTTTCAGATGATCTTCTACGAAAACTATCGATGCAATGCGATATTTGTTGTATTCTGATCTGGTGACCGAACTATTTGATTGGTTTAATGTCTATATATTCTTTACACGATATTACTTTTATCATATTTCAAAACAGAAACGAAAGTGCTAATGTTACGAACTTTTATTTTTCCGGTTGCAACATACGGCTGTGAAACATGGACTCAAGAAAAACAGCGGCAAAGAGGATCAACGCCTTCGAGCTGAAATGCTACAGGAAGATACTTAGAATATCATGGAAGGATAAAATCAGAAACTCAGATATTATAAACACACTGAATATTCCAGAGTGTTGGTTACTAATTACAATAACAAAAAGGAAACTACGCCTGTTTGGTCATATAAAGAGACATAACTGTTTAGAAAAACAAATAATGGAGGGAAGAGTACCTGAGAGAGGAGAAAGGGCAGACCAAGAAGATGGACTGACGACATTAAAGATAACATGAATACATCGCTAGAAAATGCAAGCCACATCGCCCAAGACAGAGAGAGGTTCAGAGAGTTCATTGGGAAGACAACGTTCTGGAAGGAATACGTCACATGACACATATTTCTTATAGTGTCATTATTTATTCTATATCTTTATCCCCAGGGATATTCTCAGGCTCTTCATTTCGCATACTTAAGTTTTTTGTTCTAGTTTCTTTGTCTCGAAGTCTAGGTCTGGCTTTGGTAGCACAGTGTCGGCATGAACGTTCTTTTATTAACGTTCTTTTGGAAATCATGTCAATATTCTGGTGTTTGCCTTCTGGCATCTTGTCTCTATATCTCTATCTATATATTTCTCCAGACTGACTATCTATTAAGTCGGTCGAAAGCTTTCTCTTGATCTATAAAAGCTATATTCTTTTGGTATTCTATTGTCTTTTCACTAATTTCCTAAAACCGAACTGTTCCGGACTAAGCATTGTATCCACAATTTTTCAAGAATGTTTGTTTGTTTTTTTCAATAATCTTAGCGAACATTTTACAGACATGGCTAAGTAGATAGATACCTCTGTATGTGTCACAATCTTGTTTGCTTCTTTTTTTTTTCCTTCCAAGTTGGTACTGTAATGATGTTTTTTCTTTTTTTTTTTTTGCCAATCTATTGGAACAGCTCTTTCTTTCCAATTCTTCTTTCAGATGTGAAGTAACCAGGTTACTTCAGTCTCTCCACAGGCCTGCATTGCTTCGGTTATTTTCCATCATTTCCCGCCTATTTATTCTTTGGAATGTTCTTGATAACTTCTCTAACTTCTTGTTCCAGGATTTCAGGTTCTTCTTTGTTTGCATATCTTGGTTTGAAATGTGCTATATGTCAGCTGTCGGGTAAGTTCAAGATGTTTTCGAAATATTCTTCCCACATTTATTTAATCGTATATACCTCATATATGGGATACATATATATACCTCATATACATATATGGGAGCCGCGTTAGCGCAGTGGTTAGCGCAATGGCTTCGCATATGAGTGGTCCTGGGTTCATTCTCCAGTTGAGGCGGAAATGTTTTCAGATCGCAACGGCTCCCAGGTCGACCCAGCCTTAAATGGGTACCGGATTAATCCGGGAAGTAAAGACTGCGAGGGAGAGGAGATGGCTACCGCCCTCATTTGCAGAGCCTGTGAAATGTGAGATCGCTAACATCTAACACCCCTACGGCATTAATAAATGCTATGGGTTACTTTACTTACTTTTTTACTTACCTTATATATATATGTATACCATGCTTGTCATTTATGTATTCTGTCGGTTGAAATGGTTCATCTCGTGTTCTAATGTTTGTTATGACTATAGAACTATCTACTGAACTCCACACAAAGTCTGATAAGAATGTATCCATACATAAACCACAAATGTTCCTTCTCATGCTTGATTACTCTTACATCGTCTCGTCTTGCTAATCTGTAATAGTCGTCTTCTGTTCGTGTTATCAGCCAGGTCTTGTTCTGTCTCTCTTTAGTTTTCAAGACGTCTTTAACTTCATTATTCCAAGCTATTCTGTACTTAGAATATGTCCTCCTGTATATCTGAAGAAATAGCGCATATGCTAAATATACAAATGAATTATGCTAAGCTTAAAGACTGCAGTATACCATATATATATATATATATATATATATATTATCAGGGGCAAACCGACTCCAATCATTAGTGAAGCCATGCATGTCGTATGAAACGACTAAGGTTGCTATGGAGTGGAGTCGCCAACCATATCTCATACAGTATAAAATGAGTAGGAGTCATATGTAAGTCGGATGTGTCAGGCCGAAATACACAGTTATTGTAATTATTGCAAACTATGACAACTTGCAGTCTTTTTTCCGGACAACATCCTGCTAATCTGCATGAATTTTAGGGAACGAATGCAGAAGAAGAGGTAGAGACTGATCTAATGGCAGTGACATGAATATATTGGTTCTTCTTCTTCTCAGTTCCTACTCTACAACTCATGCTGCATAGTAGAATGTTATCCGGATAACGGAATACGATGTGTCCTGGTTTACAGCTTGACTACGATATCCGTATTTTTCGACTTCACATATCCAATTTCAGCATGTATGTGTGTCACTGAGACCAGTATTATGACACACACTTATCCTCTATTATAGAAGCTGCATTAAGTCATTCTGCCGCTGACCCAGCAAACCCGGGTTTTGAATACACTCGTTAATCGTGGTGATAAATACAAATTACTCGCATTGCCTGGTTCACACAGCTACCAGGAATTATAACACCAGAGATCACGTTCTGGAGAAATTAAGAAATGGTACTATCGCTAGTGAACAAGTGCGGTAGGCGACGCTTGGCATGCGGCTTCTGATCAACCACTGATTAAGCAGCTGAGTACTTATAGAAAACCTTGCACTTTGAAGCTCGTTCATAACTCATATAGCCTTGACCTTACCCTCTATCCTAGATACGCACAAAATGTTCACAATTCTACATTCTCATAAGGGGATGTCCATCAATTATGTCATCTATCTTTTTAACCACATGTTGACCCCACACACCTCCCTCCTCCCCTCTAACAATTCAGGACCTCCCTACAAGTTGTAATTCTACGCCTCAGAACAGGACACAACCGACTCCGCAGTCACAAGTACACAAAGTTCAAGATTGGCAACATGGTCATGTGCACATGTGGACAGGCAGAACAGAGTGCCAAACATATACTTCAAGAGTGTTCTGAGTATGAAACACTGAGGCAGACATATTGGACAGAAGAAACACCACTGGAATCAAATTTCTATGGGACACTGTATGAACTACAAAAGACAGTGAGTTTTATTAAGAGGACAGAATTACAGATATAGACATGTTTCAAGTGAACGAAAGAAGAAGAAGAAGAAAGACCTTTCTCCTCAATGTTTAAGTATGTCCAAATATATTTCCTCCAACCCTCTCCTAAACATTTTATTACCCCAAAAAAATAAAAAAAATTGGAGAAAATAAGTTTCACAGTCTTAACTATGTTGCAAAGTCTCACAGTCTTAAACCAATGTTGCAAAGTCTCACAGTCTTAAACCAATGTTGCAGTCTCACAGTCTTAAACCAATGTTGCAGTCTCACAGTCTTAAACCAATGTTGCAAAGTCTCACAGTCTTAAACCAATGTTGCAGTCTCACAGTCTTAAACCAATGTTGCAGTCTCACAGTCTTAAACCAATGTTGCAGTCTCACAGTCTTAAACCAATGTTGCAAAGTCTCACAGTCTTAAACCAATGTTGCAGTCTCACAGTCTTAAACCAATGTTGCAGTCTCACAGTCTTAAACCAATGTTGCAGTCTCACAGTCTTAAACCAATGTTGCAGTCTCACAGTCTTAAACCAATGTTGCAAAGTTTCACAGTCTTAAACCAATGTTGCAAAGTTTCACAGTCTTAAACCAATGTTGCAAAGTTTCACAGTCTTAAACCAATGTTGCAAAGTTTCACAGTCTTAAACCAATGTTGCAAAGTTTCACAGTCTTAAACCAATGTTGCAAAGTCTCACAGTCTTAAACCAATGTTGCAGTCTCACAGTCTTAAACCAATGTTGCAGTCTCACAGTCTTAAACCAATGTTGCAGTCTCACAGTCTTAAACCAATGTTGCAAAGTCTCACAGTCTTAAACCAATGTTGCAGTCTCACAGTCTTAAACCAATGTTGCAAAGTCTCACAGTCTTAAACCAATGTTGCAAAGTCTCACAGTCTTAAACCAATGTTGCAGTCTCACAGTCTTAAACCAATGTTGCAGTCTCACAGTCTTAAACCAATGTTGCAAAGTCTCACAGTCTTAAACCAATGTTGCAAAGTCTCACAGTCTTAAACCAATGTTACCAAGTTTCAGTCTTAAACCAATGTTGCAAAGTTTCAGTTCACTCTTAAAACAATGTTGCAAATTTGAACACTTTAATAGATGTGTATAAGAGCAGTATTGTTAGCGTCACGTTTTTCAAACATCCCCTACTCTTTGGCCCCAACTGTCAAACTCTTTCATAACACACCCCCACCCCCTAACTGTTAACGTAGTTTATGGACAGGGCCGAGCCGTGCTATTATGCAGAGAAGCGGCTACACTAGGAGGCACCAATCAAAATACATTGTCGGGGGGGGGGGGCGGTATTCCACAGAAAAACTATTTTTTTGGGGGGGGGGGGGGAGATTCCGAAACCTTTCGTCATACTGATACGGACCTGTTTACAGATCTCCTCCTTCCCCCCCCCCCCCAAAATACACAGAGAGTACGCTTCGCTTACTTATTAGTAAATATTCAATATTCATCTTGTCTTTGGTGTGGTTTTTTTTCTGATATGTACAAGCTGATAGATACGGGAGATAATGTGTTGAATGGTTCAACACACTCCCACTATAAGAACATTCTGTATGAAACAGAAAGGGGACAAACCCTCAACCACCTTCCACTCTATGTGGTTTCTTTTTAAAAAATTATTTGTGTGTGTGTGTGTAAATCATGAAAACAAGCAAAAGTGATTTCCACCGCCCATTTTTTAAAAGGTCTTTTGTGTGTGTGTGTGTGTGGGGGGGGGGGGGGTAATAGTCGATACGGCCCTGGATATGTACTTGTTAGTTACCGTTTAGTCGAAAGATCTATTTGATCTGTGGATCTAATATCTGAAAGTTGTTTAGCTGTTGATTTACAGTTGAGTCAACAAGATCATTGACAGATCCATATAATTCAAGTTCGCCCACGTCAGAAATATTTTTTATGCCTTTAGAAGAAGCACATTATTTGATGATGTCATCATTTCTGGAGCAACGTCACTTTGTTATGGCTGCTCACAATAAACAGAAAATATTATTTTTACAATTGCTCTTTTTTTTTAACCTACTTACCAATTAATTAAATCTGCTCTAGTTTTCGGTATTCGCGAAATTGTTCTGCCTTCCATCCTGTCTTTGTATGATCAAATTACCGACTATGGATGCACGTGACACCTCAGGAGAATCAAAGATAAAAGAATCGCAGAGAAATGGGGAGTAAAATTGGGAGAGATGGAAGAGGGAGCATATGACGTTAAAAGTTGCTTCCTCGTGCATATAATTGTATATCGTTGCGTGGGTGTTTGGATAATTGAAGTTAATACGATCAGGGATGTTTTGTAATGTGTATGTTTATCAATAATCATATGCAGTGTATGTTGTTTGTATTACGTTATTCACCAACTTCTACCATTGTCAATTATTTCCACGCCATTCTTAATTCTTTCATTTTTTTACTTATGGTTTTTCACCTACATTTGTCTTATTCACGCATCCTTTGTTTTGGGGTTTTTTTCTGCTTTTCTATTTTATTTTATTATTTTGCGCTTCATTTATGATGTCCGAGTTTTTTTTTTGGTTTTTTTTAAATTTATAAATATTCTTGCTCCATTTTTTAAAATCAATTTATATGCTTGATGTGTTTTCGCCTCATTCTTTAAGAAAAACACACAAAAATCACATTCTTTCTTATTAATATATATTTCGTTCTTATCATCGCTCTCCTCTAGAGTTGTAGATACAAGATTTTAAAAGGAATGTCAGGGGAGAGGTATCTGTCATAAAATGTTCGTTTTAGAAGATCTTCATTTGTGAACTAAGTATACATTAGTTTTGAAAGACTTTTATTTGTGAACAAAATATACATTAGCTTTGGAAGACCTTCATTTGTGAACTAAATATGCTTCTTGTCAACATTGTTATGTTTATATGTTATTTATGTTTACAAAATGTGTCTGCATCTGTGTTATATTTACAAGAAGACCTTTAGGTCCTTATAGTACGAATATGAATGTTCTATGTTTCTGTTCCTGAGGATACGTAAATACTTGTACGTGATGTCCGTTGATGTTGTTATAGTCCTTGTTTCGATTGGTCAGTTCTCAGTGACTTGAGTACACAGGTTGAATGTCTAGATGAGATCACATCTGTTTTTGGGGATGTAGTTGGTCAAGTATGGAAAAACTGTTTACTTGCGGTGCAAAGCGATTCGGTGCTGCTAGAACGGACATGCTTCCTACTTGAGTTTACTTCTAAAATGACTACTTTTCCTCCCCTTACCTCTAGATACTCCCATTTCGGACGGTATTTGTACTTTCTCATCTTCATTTCGCAATGAATATATGACTGCTTTAATCAAGTCTGATTTCTCTTCTCAACGTTGTGTCATCTATCGCCGCATCGCCTGCTAATAAGTCGACTCTCTCATTTCCTGACACCGGCATGACCAGGGCAGTATATCCATGTAATGCACTGTCCAATTGAGTTATTCAATAAGTCCCACTATTCGTTCTCAGCATACATTTTACTATCTTGCGCAGCATGCTTTGAGAGTCTGTGAGTATTACCGAGTGTGTTGATGTATCAGTTATCACCAATTTAGTGCTCTGTAACTCTATCTCACCCTCATGCTCGAAGTGACAGTGGTGTATGCAGAAGACTTCTCAACCAACTCCACGCCGTTTCTGTAGGCAACAAAACGCCAACCGTTTTTATTTATATTTAGGTTGACTGATCCGTTTGTGTATATAGTTATGTCTTGTGGTTTCGATTATAGCTGAGCGTTCTTATGCATTGTAACTTGGGCCCTGACACCCGTCCATTTTCTACACGCTTTATCTAATTTTATTGTTACTTAAGTCGGTGATTTTTTTTCTCAGTGTCTACGTCCACCCATTCACTGCTCTTTTATATTTCTTCAAATTCACATACTCTTCGCAGTGTGTCTTCGGTCTCTGCCATGCTTGTTATGTAGCGCTTGATTATTTTTTCCTTTGACCCATCTAGACGGTGGTGTTATGGGTGGTGGTTGTATTCTGTTACTTTAAGGTACAACCTAACCTGCGCTACCTGATGTCGTACTCTAATGCTGGGGAGATCAAGCAAAAATCTCATAGCAGAGATGGGTGTATCCCTAGTACATCCAAGTACCACTCTCATTGCCTCATTTTGGATTTTTTCCAATCTATCGACTGTGACAGTGTTAGTAGGTCACGGCCATAATCTATGACAGATAGCACCATCACTTGTAGAAGCAGAAACCTTACCCATTACTGCATGCCGAGGTCGCCATAATCTTGATAACACTGATTCCTCGTTTAGCCTTCTGAATCATGTTTCTGGTGTTTTTGTTAAATGAGAGACTTCTATCAAAGGTTATTTCAAGATATTTAAGGTCATGTTCTCTTTCAATGGATGAATTCATCCAACTGACAGATGGCAGTGTGCTTTTGACCAGATTATTATTCAAGGAGAACCAGACGACCTTTGCTTTCGAAGGATTAATCACAGCGTTGTATATTCTGCGCCATTACGACAATTGAACTAGTCTACTTTGTACACTGTCAGCGATATCTGTTCTGTTCCTGCCCATATTGTATAGTAGGACATCATCAGCATATCTTAGAACTCTGCAACAGCTTGAGGTCTGCATTTGAGCAATTTTTAAGGTATACACATTAAGCAGCATCAGGAACAAAGGATATTTTTGTGGCAGACCGGGTGCTATTATTTGGATCTCAGATGTCCAGAATCCGTACCTCAAAGACTTTTCTACACATTAGTACATTCGTTATCCAGCGTATGATCCACGGGTGGATATCGTGCTCCTTAACATGTCGACAAGATGAGTGTAACCAACTCTATTATACGCATCTTCTAGATCTATCGTTGCGACTACAGTTTCCTCTTTATTCATATAACATCGACTGTTGTGTAATAATGAAGTCACAATATGGATGTACTATCATTTTTTGTTTAATACGAGTAAGCATGTATGCGTCATCAAATGATGTGTAGTAATAAAACAACAGTATATGTGTACCATCAATGTTTACAGGGTCGGATTTAGACTTGATAGGGCCCTAAGCTATTTGAGATATGGGGCCCTAAGCTATTTGAGATATGGGGCCCTAAGCTATTTGAGATATGGGGCCCTTTAACGATTAAGAAATGCATGTGGTTGCGTCTGTGGGTGTCACCAATGGCCCACTAGACATACCACCCAATCAACAGAAAATCTTAGTGGATGATATGCCGTTATATTGAGGTTATCTTCTTAGAGAAGCCTTATGGCACGTCATCTATACAATTATGCTTTTATTTTGTTGTTGAAATGTGTTTCATGTTTACCTGAATATATATGTATGTACCCTCTGTGGTTGGGAGGGAGCCAGACATGTACTGTGCAGCACTGGGGAGGAGGAAACTGACAGCACTGTTTTTTCCTATGGCTGAAACCCATCATAGAGGCACATTGACTCAGTACGTGACAATCCTTTTGACTTGAACATTTGGTTGCATGCTTGTAGCAATAGAGAAGTTCGGCATAACCAGTAGTCATTTGGTGGCGGGGAACGAGCATAGTGAACCATATCTTGGCTACAGTGGCTAGGAGCAGTGCATAGGTTGAAGCCTACATTCCTGGAGGTGTAATAGTTATTCTCTGGCTCTGTCCCGGGGTGGGCCGAAAATCCAGAGACTTCCCAGCAATATACTGCCATTTAATGGCATTAGGTCAAAGGGCATGAGCCTATGGACCGCTGGATCAGCAACCAACCAACCAACGATTAAGAACATATAGATAGTGAAATGAAAAAATTGGGGGCCCAAAAAAGTAGGGGCTCTAAGCTATAGATTGTTTAGCTTATAGATAAATCCGGCACTGAATGTTTATGTAGTAAGGGTATCTATAACCATTTAACCCGTCGAGTCGTAGGAGTACCACATTGGATGCTTCAGCACAGAGTCCTCCAGCGATGTCTATCTTAAACAATGCATCATTAAATGTTGTGTAGTAATGTAATAGCCGTATACATATACTATCAATTTGTGTGTAGTAGCAGTATTTATTAATTGACTGAGAACCTGCGGAATTGAGAGCGATTTGCTCTTACTTCCTATGCGCATAGTGTTGTTTTATCTGAGATTTCTTTCATATCCAGGAGACTTCATCTTTCGGTTTAATGCAATGCATATTGAAGGAGTCTTCTACTCAGAGGGGGTATATAATTGTATAAATAACATGCTATAAATCTTCCATAAGAGAGCCTCAATATAACGGAATATCATCTACTAAGGTTTTCTGTTGCATGGGTGGTTTGTCTAGTGTGCCATTGGTGATACCCACAGACGCAACAGCATGCGAGTAGTAATATTAATGTGTCATATAGTATTGTGTAGAAACAGTATACATTCGTTATAAATTGGTATATAACAATGGTATTGTAAATACTATGTAAATACGACTAATCAACATAATAGATGCAGAAAGCAGAGATACGGATCTTTTCTTAAATAACAAGAAGTCATAAGCTATCTGGGGTACAAAGGGAACGCATTGCTCTAGGCGAACCCAGGGTTAGCAGATAACCAAGATCTCAAATGTACCTCTTCGCGGTGCACCCTGGAAACAGAACTACAGCAGCTCGAACTGATTCTGGCCAAATCATTTGGGGATCGTGTCCGAGAATGTGGAGGTAGCAGATGGAAAGAGATTTGACTGCATAAGAGAGAGACAATATCTCCGACACCACCAGCATCACCACATACAGCCCCATCAAGGCCAGAACCTTGCAGTGGTGATGGGGCTTAGTTCAGCCATCAGGGGCTGGAAACTAAGACTGGTCGGGCAGTCCCATTCGAGCAGGACCATAGTCCTGTCCAAGTAAGCAGAGTGCTGAAGGCGGAGGCATCCAGCCAAAAGGCGCACAGATAATCAGGATGCCACGCACAAAACACAATGGAAACAAGTTATAATTCTACGTCTCAGAACAGGACACAACCGACTCCGCAGTCACATGTATACAAAGTTCAAGATTGGCAACACGGCCATGTGTACATGTGGACAGGCAGCACAGAGTGCCAAACATATTCTTCAAGAGTGTTCTGAGCATGAAACGCTGAGGCAGACATATTGGCCAGAGGAAACAACACTGGAATCAAAACTCTATGGGACACTGTATGAACTACAAAAGACAGTGAGTTTTATTAAGGAGACAGAATTACAGATATAGACATGTTTCAAGTGAACGAAAGAAGAAGAAGAAGAACACATACAGCGTTACTGTCGACATACAGTGACGCCAGTTGGTCCAGTCAGAACATGGAGGGGCGGCCAATGTAAAAGACACGTAAAGGTGGATGCATGGCGAGAAACAAATAAATGTCATATTAGTACAATGACACAATGAAAGGGCAGAACAGCGCCAGAGGGCAGCGCGAACTGAAAATAGAAAATAGAAAGTGAAAAAATCCTAGGAAAGGGAACTACAAGCTCTGTTAGCTCGAGACGAGCTTCTAGTTACCTGTGCTCCTGATAGGCAGAGACCCAGACCCAACCATGGGCGTTCGGAACAGCAAGAAGACCTAACCCAACTCTAATGTCGAGCCTTCCTAAACCAGAAATATGCTCGCGTAGAGAAAGGGTTCCGTACCCGATGAGCTTAGGCAAAAAAGAGACAACGATGGCAGTGCTGGCCCAACTCTACTGTCAAAATTTCCTATACCGGAAATACACTTGCAGAGAGAAAGGGTTCAGTACCTGATGGGCTCAGGCACAAAAGGGACAACGTTTTTTAGCCCTGGCCCAACTCTATTGTCAAGCTTTCCTATACCGGAAATACACTTGCAGAGAGAAAGGGTTCAGTACCTGATGGGCTCAGGCGCTATTGGGACAAGGTCGCTCAGCTCGAGAACGCCTTGCTCTCAAACGCGTGGTGTGAGACTCGATCTTGGGCGAGAGGTTCACGATGTCGATGAACGATGCCTCGGGTAGGAGGGAGAACGAGCAAGGGTCCAACTCTTCTGGCGAGTTCTTCCTCATACGGAACCAGGCTCGCGGATGAGAAACGGTTCAGTACCCAATGGGCACAGGCACAGTTCGTCCAAATGCACGAGATGAGTTCATGGATGGTGGAACACCTCGTACCAGATAGACGAGCTCGACAAGCGTCCTGGCGAAGAGGCACTACACACCAGCGTGCCAGACGGCAGATAGATAGGCTGTCACGGACTAGGGACCAAACCCAATATAAAGGAATGACGAAAACGGATGTGCTGGACCTCGGACGTCCTGACCACAAGTGGCCAACCGGGGTGCAAATAATCAAAGTTCTACTGTTGAACTTGCAGCACAACGTACTTCACGCTCCCCGGCGGAAATCACACGAAATATTCGTTGTGGTTATATGAAAGCGAACGCTGAAGAAGAAGAAGCTATCTTTGTTTGTAAGAAATGAATTTCCACATAGTGCAAGATCAAATGTAATGACTCAATATTCAAATCGGTCAAATTAAAATGCGCAGAGTGCACCACCAAAAACAAGAGAGAGGATAGTGGAGATCTATTGCAACCAACCTTCGTTGCGAAGACGACACTTGATGATGATGATGATGATGATGATGATGAGGATGATGATGATGATGATTATGATGATGTATAAGAACAATGAGTATACAATGGCCCGGTAGAAAAACTAATGGCGAAGTGCACTGAAACTGTCAATTACAAGATGAGTGTTACATAATAATTTAAAGAAAATGCCATCTTTATTTTTTGAACACGTTATGAGACAGGGGGCGGTCTGGAGAACATAGTTACACAAATCAATATTGAAGGCAAGTTTAATTGAGGACAACAGCGTGAGAAAATATTCATAGTTTAAAATCGTGAAATGGCAAATTAGTCAACATCGATTCTAATACAAAATTTTAGAAATAGAGAGTTCTGGAGATTCACAATCGCCTACGCCAGTCGGCTCGGCAATTGATGATGCTGCAAATACGTCATCAGTTGTTGTGTTGCAACAGTATTAGTGCGTCATGAATTGTTTGGTTTTAAAAAACAACAGTATATTTGTGTTATCTTTTGATGTATTTTGTTTACTTGTGTTGCGAGGATATAGATGAATCATAAACTATTGTGCACAGTTTACATATGTCATCGTTTGATGTTTCCCTCCTCCCAAAACTAGAAATAACGAACAGCATAATCGCCTCCTCCCGCCAGGTAGGGGGACAATATAGGTTGGAAACAGCTATCAATCAAGTGCCATGCCGAGGGCGCAGAAGCTCAAGCTTTTCCACAGCTCTCTGTCTCTTGTGTTGTTAATGAGCTCAGTTGGTGACTTCATTTTGTGCCACAGTGACCCACCAAGAAATTTCTCTCTTTGTCTTCCTCTGTCTCTTCTCCAATTGATCTTTCCTATGGTTACTAAATGTTCAAGTTTTGCTTTCCTCATCACATGCCCTAAAAATCTTGATTGTTTATTTCTAATTTTCACTATAATTTGGCGTTTCACTCCAGCATCTCTGAGAACTTATACATTAGTTTTCTTGGCTTTCATCATTCTTCTTAAAAATCTCCAGCTTATCTTGAACACTTTTGTTTACTGTCCATGCTTCGCGTCTATAAAGAAGGACTGACTCAATATAACATTCTAACACTCGAACTCGTGTATACATTGATAGGTAAATACGAAGTATATAATAAAGATTACTGAATATAGCCTAACTATCAATATAAAAAATGTTATATTGATATTTAGGCTATATTCAGTTAATATACCTCTTATTTGTCTGGTTACTGCGGCACTTTCCATTTTGTCTGACATCCTCCGATATTTTGGTTGTTTATATTTGTATGCATTGATATTACTCCAGTGCATAGAATATTTCTCTTTTTTTTAAAATGAATATTTGGCCTGTGCTATCCTGTTCTTGATCTCATTGGAGCACATACCATCTGGTGTTAAATTGGTACAAGTTCCTTTACTTTATCCGTTTGATTTAATGTTATATCATTAATATAAATACTGTTTTGGCGGTGTGTATTTCTTTGAAACAGCTATTACTTTTATTTTTTTATTGTTTAGATTGAGGCCTTTATTTTCACCTTCTCGTACTACCATGTCTAACAGGACTTGAAGTTCTTGTTCTTTATTCTTGATTCTTGATTACGCCCGTGTGTTGCCGGGGCCCGAAAGGGGAGCAAATATCAATAAGAGCATATAACGAAAGAATATCCGGACATAAAGCCAAAGGTAAAACCACGAGAACGGTGGAGAGAAAACTTCAAGATGTCTTGAACAAACATGGACTAGACACAACCAAGGCCTCACATCTGACCTTGGAACGAAAACTGAGGCTACCACCCCTATGCGTAACGGCAAGTGTGGATTATATAAACCATAACCCACCTGGGGAAAGACAATATACAATATATTATTGAGAATTGAACGGCAAAACACAAGATAATAAGAAGATACACATTATTGACAACTGAACGATCGAATACAAGACACTAAGACAATATACAGTAGTGACAACTGAACGATCAAACACAAGACACTAAGACAATATACACTAGTGACAACTGAACGATCAAACACCACATAGTTTATTTAGAAAGCTCAATAATCAATTACATAGTTGTTATCAGTAAAACTGACTACAAATGTCAGAAGTAACCTGTAATCAATTTATTGCAGTCTACCCCAGATTTAATTATCTCAGATTCTGAAGTCATGTTTCCGATTTATGAAATCGAGTTGTGATCTTACAACCTTATAGGATTGATCATGTTTTCTTATACTGGTAAAAAACAGCAGAAGGCAGTGCGATGCTAAAATGTTATGGTTTTCTGTTTCTTCTTGCAGCGTTCGATTTCAGAAGACCTGTTGGTCATATCGAATGTAGTCAGGAGAACGTAACACGTTGTGCAACAGTTTACAGTCTTATTTTCATATCTGGGCTTTCGACCTGGCACAACTTAATTAATGGTTGCTTTTTTGGGGGGTTTTGTTTTTTAAATATATAATTTTGAGCTATGTGATTGGAGAGCCAACTCAAGCCCCGAGAGCTATGAACTGAACGCTGACGCTTGTCATGTTTATGGTCAACTATAAATTAGAAATTCTCACGCTATCACGTTTGCAATGAGAGCGTTTAGAACGTGTGCATAATGCGAGAATGCGAATAATCCTCGGCTGCACTACAGATACCACCATCGCGAAAATGAAAAATATGTCTGGACTTCTCTTGCTACGTTCTCGGTATGCTGAAACATACATGCGTGTCACGCTGGCCAGAGATACCCACTCCTCAAGAATACCAAAGACATAAAGGGAGCAAGAATTAGACGCGGCATGTCATGGATGGCGCAAGCTGAAATGAATATAGAGGATAGCCACAGTTTAAACGTTAACAGTAGGAGAATAATGGCGTCAAATCGACCATGCCATGACAGATTTTCACAAAGTATTTTCACTCTTGGAAGAGAATATAAAGATTGAGAAAGTGTAAAAACAAATATAGAAATCGATCAGCTGATTGTTGATAACTCCGGAGATGCTAATATCATTTTGTTCACTGATGGATCTGTGCATCGTGGTGTGCCAGTCAGCGTCTTTACAGCCAGCTATTGTGATGGTGTCGTTGCCGAGAACAACGAAGCATACGGAACAACTACATCCAGTATGAGGATGGAGGCCGATGTTGCCACTTATGCCCTCAAGTGGATCTCTAGAACTGCAATCACCAAAGAGTTATTGTATTGACTCCCAGTTCATGCTGCTCAAAAATCTAAAATGGCCGATTTCGATATGAGTGGATTGCGTCTATAGCTACATCCAACGTTCAGGGCATCACATGGATTTACTTCCCGAGACACGCCGGTGCTTGCAGTAATGAGAGAGCAGACAGACCAGCATCTCACGCACCAATAGACGGAGCGTTAACAATGGATAATGGGAATATGCTGTAACTGCTTCATGGGCGTCTGCTGGATGTGGACACCGTAAATGATGATACATCGAGTTTGAGATCTGAAACATTTGGTATTAATTGTAGTAGTAATAGAACTGTACGCCTGCAGGAAGAAACGAGAAGAATATCGAACCAGCGGGCAACAGGAACCATCAGTATACATGGCCTTTGTCATGTTATATACCTCAACAGTGTTTCCAACAATTATTGAGATAAATGTTATATTCATCAATAGTGTATCCAACAATTATTGAGATAAATGTTATATTCATCAATAGTGTATCCAACAATTATTGAGATAAATGTTATATTCATCAATAGTGTATCCAACAATTATTGAGATAAATGTTATATTCATCAATAGTGTATCCAACAATTATTGAGATAAATGTTATATTCATCAATAGTGTATCCAACACTTATTGAAATAAATTTTATATTCATCAATAGTGTATCCAACAATTATTGAGATAAATGTTATATTCTTCAATAATGTATCCAAGAAATACTAGATAAATGTTATACTTCCTCAGATTTAAAAAAAAACGCTATGTAATGTTCGTTTACCTATCACAACAACAATAATTAGCCATGGTTTGTCCTCAATGCCCTTATTAAGCACATAGCACGAGACAAAATTAGTAGACAAATATAATGAAGAGATGCAGATAGTGCGCTTGTGTGCTTTTGTAGCACACTCTTGGGTGGCGGGGAATGTCAGGCGTATCATCACTGCAGATGGATCAATAAATCTCACAGAAAAATTATAAAATGGAAGGATCAGATGTACGTTATATGCTATACTCCTAGCAGGTCTGGCGATCCTGGAATACTACTACTAACTCCGCCAATTAGTGACCAAATATGCATCTATAAACCCCAAAATCACAACCATCTCTTTTAGATAACGAAGGGTATTTTCGGAAAGGCTATGGGTCACTCCCATATTAAGGAGTTTGGGGTTAAACCTTCCCAACTATTGAAGTCAGAACAAAACATTAATACTAGTAGGAAGCGATCCAAAACGGTGATTAAACCCCATTCCAATGATTTTCCCTAAAACATGACACCATAAACCTTATGAAAACAAAATAACATCCTTTGTTTAGGTAAACCCCACCCCCACCCCATACTTTACGAAGGCGTATCTACGGCCATGCTTTGGATTGTCAAGATCTGGTTAATCTCAACTGATGTATTAACTTTATCATCATCAAGCCGGCTGCAATGCACATGATGGTAATGATAATCAGTGATCAAGTCGGCTGCAATGCACATGATGGTAATGATAATCAGTGATCATTGTTCCTATGATAGAAACAAATGACCTTCTCACCTCTCGTGCCATGTCTATTCTCACGTCTATTTCTAGACGGATATTTATATCTCAAGCGACGTAACTACAATTTTCCAGATAGAGTTACGTTTCTGTTCTATCTTCGGATCTTCAATCTCCATGCGATACTTTCTTGTAAGTCTGACATTTATACCAACATAATCCCAACACATCAACGAAAACAAACATATATGAAGCACACACAAGTCATCTCCAGAGAACTCTTCTACCCCTGACGCTGCAAGCATAAAGGGGTATAAAGCGAAAAGAAAGAATGTTTAAAACATTAAAAACAATTACACACAGAAGTTAACCAACATTTAAAAACAATATTATTTCGCAATAAACAATCGATTAATGCGTTCTGCGTACAACAACCAATCAGAAGCACCGACCTACTCCATTCTTAGATGTAACAGAGTATATTCACTATGGTCATGTTGGAAAGCGTGTCTGCTCTTTCATTTCCCAAAAACACCCGTGAGTCCAGGCACAAAAATGACGGTAATTTTCTTCAGCACAGACTTCGTCATCTGTTCCAGTCATTGACGGCGAAGATAACTCAAAGGAATCTTTATAATCAAGTAGAATCCATCAAGAAATTGACATTTGTATTACATGACTCTCTCACGACATCATTGTCCTGGCTACCTCTATAACCCGTATTATCATACTGCTTGTGGTTGTATTGAAATCATCACTTTCTTCCCTAATACATTTCCCTCGGTAGTGAACTGTGAATGATCATGCACTTCAAACGTGTGCAAATACTGACCAATCAGTGTAGACAATGATATCTTCATCTAATGCAGCAGTTCTCTCCCCGATTCTCGTATGATGTGTGCTCGTAATGGCGTGTGGAGCTCGGAGTTAAACAATACTCGAGAGCACTAACGATAATGAGTTCCTTTCACAATTCAAACTTTGTAGTACTAGCCGAAATAATGTTACTATCCACAATTATGGGGGGAATTAACGGGGCAGAGGTTACGTACGGTGCAATGAAGAAGATTATACGGACAGACTCGCGTTGACTTTTTACTTTCACTTTCAATTTCATCCTATTATATGTTACGGACTCGGCGTCTGAAAATGTTGAGAATCCCTGCTGAATCTATCTGTAAAAGAATGTCATTGGTCGAGTTAGTCAATTTTTACTGGGAAATTGCCAACTGAACTGATCAGAGTTCGAGTCACATCTGTTGCGATTGCTTTTTAATTTATAATTCTAATTGGTTCATGTCTGGGAGATGTGAGCAAGTTTTAGCGGAACACAGAAATTGGATCGTAAGAAATTAAACTGTGTTAGCGCGAAGTTTACAAATATAGCTGGAGATAAGACAACTTATTTTAGTATTTGTGAGGTGGGGAGGGGGGTATGATTGGTGTAGGGTTCTAGCATTATGAAGTAGGATTTGTAGTTCTGGGGGGGGGGGTCACAAGTGACATTCACGATAGTGTTAGCTAGTGTAAAAGACATCTGAGATTTCATTACAAATTATGATTTAGCATCGACTCGTCTGCAAGTTCTGCTTATCAAGTCACGCCACGGAAGATGCCCAAATTATAACACAGATTTACACGGCTCTACTCATAACATTACAAAAGTTGGACTGTTATGACGTGTTTTGGTTAGATCTGCCTGGCATATTCCGTCTAATTTTTTGGAGCTTCCTGGTTATTGCTCACCGACAAGTTATTACAATCGGCAGGGAATGCGTGGAGTGGTGCAATGGAAACAAATGATCTACAAATTAAATAACTGATAACCGATAACGTTTGATGTAATGATGTCGTCATATACATAGATGGTTCTGTTCGGCGGAGGGCAAGATCAAGCTGGGGATTCTTTCCGATTCTAAAAGGTATGTTATAGCTAATGTTCGTTATATAGAACACAAGACAAATATATTCGTCCGACAGCAAGTGAGTAAACTTACAGCTTATCAAGAACCACTTTTGGCAGTGGTGAAAAGGCGCAAACATGTTTGGTTTGGACTATGTAACGAGACACGACTCACTTTTTAAAATTATTTTTCAAGGAACAGTAAAGGGTGTAAGGAGATTAAGGAATGGTCTGGCCATGATTAGAGTGCTTTTTGTGCTGTCTTCAGTATGTCACCCCTGCTATCTTGACATGTTTTAACAGGCATGTTACCCATAGTACGACAACCTCCAGTATGAGAACGGGGATCAAAGCAATTACGGCTGCCCTACAATTGATATCTTATACAGTGGGAGCAAAACAGTAATTGCGTCAGACTCCCATGATAAGCAAGATGTAGAAATATTGTCTACTCCAAGAGTGAAAGTCACTGTGTTAGCTTTTTGGCACCTTGTTTCTATTTCTCCGTCTAGTCTTCCATTTTCGGAAAAAATGCTGCCTAGATATTTAAATTATTTGGCCTGTTTCACTTTGGTGTTATCTATTGTTAATTCCATTGAGGTTGCAGACTTGCCGATTTTCATAACTTCTGTTTTTTGTACGTTAATTTCATGTTGTACTTCTGACATGCTAAAAGCAATGCATTGATGTGGTTTTGCAAATTTTCCACATCATAGTATAGGCTATTAGACTTTGATCATCGGCAAATAGTAGTTAGTTGATTTCATTGTTAAATTCCTTAACAGGTTTATTTGCAATGTTTTTCACTTTGTTGTTTGTTCTTCTGCGTTCGTTCTCAAACTCCTGCAGATTAGCAGGATGTAGTCCGGAGAACGGAATGCGTTGTGTCATGGTTTATAGCATTGCTGCGATATCTGCGCCTTTCGGCGTGAAGCATCCGACTTTAGCATGGCTTTGGGTCACTGACCCTATAGGGCCTATGGGAATAGGATAGCCAACTCCATCCCATAACCTCCTTAGTCGCATTTTACGACATGCCTGGAAGGTAAACAGTGTTGCTATTCTTTGCTCCCCTTTCGGGCCTCGGCAACACACGGGCTTGCTGTTTGTTGATACGCGCTTCTTTTATTATTCTGTCCATGTGTGAGTGTGTGTATAGGCCTATATATATATATATATATATATATATATATATATATATATATATATATATATATATATATATATATATATATTGTCGTAAATTTTTAAAATACACTTTAGGTTTATATACTACTAATTGCTGCTTAAAAAGATGTAGTTAAAACAAATGGTACAAATACAATTGAAACACAACTGTATGACCAAAACATAAACATGTAGATTGATAATAGGGGCCTATATTATTACGACCATGAGTTCTGTTTTTGTTTTGTTTGCCAGCGTGTAAACGAACAAGATGTCAACCCAAATTCTTACGGAAAACGAACATTATGCAGCAGACGCGCAATTAGGATCAATCACAGAGGGAAAGGTGGAGGAAAAGCAATTCAAGTCAAGGAGTCTGTGGGGAGAATACAGTCCTCCATCAATAGAAAATACTTTGTTTAAGGTTAGTAATACTATAGTATAGGGTCTACACTAATATTACGTAAATTAAAAAATAATATTTCAGTTTCAGTTAGAGTACTGCCGGCCGGTATTAATATTAATTAATTATAATTCACGCCCGTGTGTTGCGGGCCCAAGAAGGAAGCAAAGAATAGCAACACTGTTTACCTTTTATGCATTGCTTAACAGACAACTAGGGAGGTTATGGGGGTGGAGTTGGCAGCCCCATCTATATAGATAGGGTCAAAGTGACCAAAAAAGCCATTCTAATTCTAAGTAAATCAGATGTTTGTGATGTGTGATTGTGTCACTGTAAGACCGAAAGGCACAGATATCGCTGAATGCTGTGACTGTGTGTAAACTATATGGCACAAAACATTTCGTTTCCTGGACTACTACATCCTGCTAATCTGCTGGAGTTTGAGAACGGATGCAGAAGATTAGAAATTCACCTAGGCCTAGAATTATTTTCAGTTTCAAGTTCTGTAGCTGTTATTTATTTGTTACTTAATTTACCAACGATTAGCAATTAATCTTGATTGCGGTAAAAGTAATGATTAGTTCTTCACTGTGCTATAAATAGCACTTTTGACAATTTTAACTATCCAACGTCAAGGATTCCTGTGTAACACCAATGAAAATAATGGCTGCCGTGACATCACATCCCGACAATCACACAGTCCAATTCTAGACACAGATGAACTTATGCATAATCACATAATCTATTTGTTTTCCAATTTACACATTTTTTACAATTTCCTATTATTTGTGGTGAGCGATCAGTATTTCTGCCCGCTAAACACGGAGCGAGGTGCACTCACACATTAGAAATATTATTTCTAATCCTAACCTTACTCTAAGTACTTACCCGTAAGCTTGCCAAATCACACAACAAAGGTCAGGTAACACCTTGAAACTAGAATAAAGGTCACAGTGAAGAATTATACTTTCTTGCACCCTTGATTGCTTGTGCGCCAAAGCAGTTTTTGTGGATTATCACTGATGGCACACAACACTCAGCTACCGAAGTGACACCTGGGAGTGTAGTCTTACAAGTAGAGCACTTACTTTTGTTTTTAGGAAATTTAGGCAACGTCTGATCATTGGCATTTGTTGTACATTGTCAATCCAATTTGGGGCATCCCATCAGCAGCTCAAGTGGTTCCTGGATGACTCTACGTGATTAGATTTATTCATTTGCTGACTATATCATGATTTAAACCCTGTCTTCTGGTAGGTAAGCCTACACAAATTAAACTCATTTACTAAATGATTTAGTCGAATATCATGTGCCAGACTGATCCGGAGATATCGCAGCAAAACGCCATAACATAACGCCTATCAATCCTAGTTACGTAGTGACATCCGTGGCTATAGGCGCCTATAGAGCCTGTAAGGTTAAAAATACTGTGAAATAAACAACTAACTATGTTATATGCCACAGAAGGACTATTATCTGTAAGTATGTGCTTATGTCCAGTTATTTCCATGAGTGAATAGAGATCACCTCTATCCAGTTCAGTTCCATCTAAATCTAAACCATGGGAAAATGTGATAGTTATTTCCCCGTAATTCTTCCATAGTATTACAACCTTCCCTGATATCTAGGTCACTATCATTAGTATCTAACACATAAATCTCGATCACATCTGAATCACTGAACACCACCACATCAAGGCCAGCACCGTGCAGTGGTGATGGGGCTTAGTTCAGCCATCAGGGGCTGGAAACTAAGACTGGTCGGGCAGTCCCATTTGAGCAGGACCATAGTCCTGCCCAAATAAGCAGAGTGCTGAAGACGGAGGCATCCAGCCAAAAGGCGCACAGATAATCAGGATGCCACGCACAAAACACAATGGAAACATGTCTGTATCTATAAAAAGTTATGGTGCCTGCCCTGTGGTGGACGTTCAGTCACTCACGGTGCCAAGCCCTATACCTCGAAAGGGCCCAACCTCAGTTACTGAAAGTCCTTCTCAATTGCCTCGAGGAGCCAGGAGGCTAGGGAATAGAGCTACTGGCCAAACAAACTTTAAACGACCAATAAAAATAATGCACTGGAATGCTGAGGGTGTCAACAGTAAAAGAGATGGATACAGCAAAAAATTGGAACTTGAAAATGTCCTCAGTGAAGAACAAGTTAATATATGCTGTATCCAAGAAACACACCTCAGCAGCGACATAGCCTTCAAAATCAGAGGCTACCAGTGCTACCGATCTGACCGAAAGGACAGGCGAAAGGGTGGAATTCTGACACTTGTTAAAAACAATATCAGTGCATGTCAGCTGGAAGTATATATGGAAGGGGCAGAATACCAGATGCTCCACCTAAAAACAAACAGTGCAGAATTCCATCTCCTGAACTACTACTGCCCAAATGATAAACCATTGGCACTAGACACAATTCCAGATAAAGAGAGACTTATGGTGTGGTGACTTCAATAGCCACTCTCAGAGCTGGGGCTACGATCATATCGACAAGAGAGGTGAGGAACTTGAGAGCTGGCAGGATGAAAATAATCTCATCCTTATTAACCAGCCAGCTGACTCACCAACCTTCTACTCGAGAGCATGGCACACCACCTCTACACCAGATCTGGCATTCCACTCACCAGGCCTGGAATGGAACATCACACGTGTCGTTAGAAAGCAGCTTGGGGGTAGTGATCACAGACCAGTATTTCTGGTAATACACAATGAATTTACCAAGGACAGCAGCACGCTCACTAGGTGGAACTATAAGAGGGCAGACTGGAAAATGTACCAGCATTTAACCAGTGTTCTAGCTAAGGACATGAACTTGGACAAAGACATCAATAGAGCAGTGAGTGAATTTAATAGATGTGTACTACATGCTGCTAGTAAAACCATACCCAGGGGGGCACGCAAAAACTACAAACCCTACTGGAATGATGAACTGGAAAAGCTGCAAAATGAGATGGAAACATCTAGACAGCAGGCTGAGAACAGACCTAGCCAAGAACATCACAACAAATATCAGCAAACAAAGACTAAATTTCAAAGAGCCAAGTTACAAGCCAGACGGAGCAGCTGGAAAGAAAAAACAGAGTCGCTAAACCTAGAAAGAGATACTAGGATATTATCGAAAGGGAGAAATACCAGGATCATACTTTATAAAGATAGAAACATTTTAACAGGTAAACATGCAGCTGATTACTTTGCATATTCCTTTGCAGAAGACAATAACGTCAAAGTCAGCCCAGGCAAACAACAGGAGGTTCGAGAGAATCAGCAAAACATTGGACAAGGCGAACGTATACCTGAAGTCATGGAGGCACCAATCACAATGAGAGAACTGGAGCATGCAATATCCAAATTGAAAATGAAAAAGTCCCCTGGAGCTGATGGAGTGTCCAATGAAATGATTAGAAACCTGGGAATTGCAGCAAGAGCAAAACTACTGCAGATCTTTAACACAAACTGGTCCACGGGTAATGTACCACAGGCGTGGAGAGAAGCAATAATGATACCACTCCTCAAATCAGGAAAAGATGGCAACACAGTCTCCAACTACAGGCCCATCAGCCTCACAAGCTGTCTATGCAAAACAATGGAACGCATTATCAATCTTAGGATGCAGTGGTACCTTGAAAGTGAAAACCTTCTGGTATCACAGCAAGCAGGTTTCAGACAGTGCTACTCTACTGAAGATCAGGCAGCCTACCTCTCCCAAGAGATTGAGGATGCCTTCCAAGATAAGAAACTGGTACTAGCAGCATGGATAGACCTCAGGAAAGCATTTGATAAGGTCTGGAAAGAAGGGCTCCTAAAGAAATTGCAGGGTTAGATCAAGAATGTACAAATGGGTAAAATTATACCTGCATAATAGAAGAGCCAGGGTACAATTAGATGGTCGCAAGAGCAAGAAAGTTCTACTGCGTCATGGAGTCCCCCAGGGAAGAGTCCTGTCGCCCACACTTTTCTTGGTTTACATCAATGACCTAGTTGCTGAACTACCACACGGGATCAAAGTGGCAATGTATGCTGACGACCTGGTGATCTGGTGCACAGAAGAACATGCGACAGTGGTCACTAAACAAATACAAAGAGCTATTGATGCCCTAACCTTATGATGCTAATAGATGGTGCGTCAGCATTAACACAGATAAGTGCAGCACTACACTTTTTACCCTCTCACCAAAACAAAAAGCCGGTCATATCAAAATAGATGGAGAGCTCTTGAAAGAAGACAAACAACCCACATACCTCAGAGTTACTTTTGATGATAAACTGACATGGAAGCAGCACATAAACAAAGCAACAACAATAGCCAGGAGGAAGTTAGCTATCCTGAGAAAACTAAGTTGAACCACATGGGGAGCCAGTGGGAATATACTCAGTAAAGTTTACCAGCAAGGCATAAGACCACACCTGGAATATGGTTCAGCAGCGTGGTATCCTGCATCAAACACCACATTACAAGATTTAGATAAAGTGCAAAACCAGGCACTTAGAATAATGTTGGGAGCAATGAAATCAACACCCATAGCAGAGATGCAGAAAATGGGAAGAATGCAAACACTTGGCGAACGCAGAGACACAAAAGTACTAATTCAGGCAGAAAAGTTTCAGTGTATGCTAAGTCATCCAATGAAGGAAAGATTCCAAAATCTAGCAATGGGACGACTGAAAAGAAGCAGCTTTATCCATCAAGCTAAATGACTCCGTAGACAACTTACAGACCTACCTGAAGTTGACAGCCCCTTAAGGCCTGTACCAGAACAAACCCCGTGGAGTGGAAGACATGGAATGCCAATATACATTCAGACCCATGTGAAAGGAATACTAAGCGAGGACGAACAGAACAGTGTGCAGCGAAGGACAGTCACCCTCAGTTTCCTGGATGAGGAATATCCACAAGATATATGGGTCAGAGTATACACAGATGGGTCAGCACAGAATGCCGTGAGGAATGGAGGTGCAGGTGTATATATAGAATATCCACACAAGCCTAGAGATACAATCAGAACACCGACAGGAAAATTCTGCAATAATTATGATGCAGAAATCCAGGCAATTAATGTGGCAGCTAAAAAACTGCTGAACTCCAACTCTGACCTACAGCCTGTGGTATTCCTGACAGATGCAAGGTTAGTGCTTCAAGCTCTCCAGTCTGAAAAACTAACAGACTTGAAAAAACTACTTAGCGAATCGTCTTACCAGTATAGGGTAACCATGCAGTGGATACCCTCTCACTGTGGAATACCAGGAAATGAAAAAGCAGACCAACTGGCTAAGGAAGGTGCTGCCGAAGACCAACCAGATATACCAATCATCTACCATCAGAAAAAACAGATGATCAAGTCAATAAGAAAGCCACAAACACCAACACAAGATGACTATCATATTATGAACAGACCAGAACAAGTTATAATTCTATGTCTCAGAACAGGACGCAACCGACTCCGCAGTCACATGTATACAAAGTTCTAGATTGGCAACACAGCCATGTGGACAGGCAGCACAGAGTGCCAAACATATACTTCAAGAGTGTTCTGAGCATGAAACGCTGAGGCAGACATATTGGCCAGAGGAAACAACACTGGAATCAAAACTCTATGGGACACTGTATGAACTACAAAAGACTGAGTTTTATTAAGGAGACAGAATTACAGATATAGACATGTTTCAAGTGAACGAAAGAAGAAGAACTGAACACCATCTCGTTTTCAAAACAACTTGCAGACATTTCTGAAAAGTACACACTTACTTGAGACAGCACAAATATTCACAGTAATGACCAAACATGTGTGTAAACTATCCAGATAGCTTCTATTGATCTGCTAGAATGCGCAGCAAACGAAAGCAATCATTTGATTGGTCAATGTTATTCATCTACAGAAACGTTCTTTCTCGGCATCGATGGATCGACCCTTTCGTCTTTCTCACTAAGAAATGTGTAGATAATCGGCCCGAATCATCCCAAGGAGGTTATATAAACTGAAATAGGTCCTCTCTGAAAAATTGCAATACTGTGATTATATCAAATGTTGAATGCCCATAATGAAAGGGATGATGCCATGACAACAAAAAATAGGTAGACAGCAAAGAATATTGACAAAAGATATCAAAGACCACCTGAACATGACACAGGAGCAGGAAGATTGGTTCAAGGTCGGCAGGAGTTTTGAAAGGCTGTGATGACTAAAAATATATGATATCCTAAAGACAAATCATGCAGCTAATTGGACTTAAACCAGATCCACCTCAGATGGCGCCCACTCGCCTCACAACTTGAGTCAACACAAAAGCGGATCTGGTTCAAATATTATTTGCTGCATGATTTTTCTTTATTAATAAATCCTTGATGGTTCTATATTATGTTATTCACTTAAACAGGATATGCTACCTGGTAAAGATGACGAGTTCTAATTTCACAATATTAGTCACAACTTCATTGAACGTGATTAATTTATATTCTGAAATGTTAATAGTTGACACGGTAATGAGAGAGCACACAGACTTGTATCCAATGCATCAATAGACGGGGGGTTGACAATGGACATATTGAGACTGCTCCACGAGCGCTTGCTGGATGTGAACACGGATTGACGATAATTTGCTGCTTAGATTTGGAGAATTGTATATTAAACGTGGAACTAGTACAATTCAGCTCTTACAGGATAGAATGATCAGCATATTAAACCAGCGAGCCACAGAAATTCTTAGCATGCATACATTTTGACATTTTCAAGGGGAGTTAGTTAACCCATATCATTTATTAATGCAGTAGAGGTGTGAGATGTTAGCGTTCTCACATTTTAGTGGCTCAGTTATATGAGGGCGTTAGCCATCTCTTCTCCCTCTCAGTATTTACTCCCTGGATTAATCCGGTATCCTATTAAGACTGGGTTGACCCGGGAGCCGTTGCAGTCTGAAAAAACATTTCCACCTCAACTGGGAAATGATCCCGGGACCACTCATCCAATTCTGGTACACTAACGACTGAACTACGTGGCTGCCCAGAGTCCAATGATAAATCATAACTTAGTTGGATAATATCCAGAACTGACTTCACAGGAAAGACAGTATGACATATATAAGTTTCCACCCACCTATTCAGGCAAGTTCTTCTGCATTCATTCTCCAACTTCTGCAAATTAGCAGGATGTAGTCTGGAGAACGGAATGCATTATATCATGGTTTACAGTATTGTTGTGATATTTACGCCTTTCGGCCTGACATATCTGACTTCAACATGGCTTTGGGTCACATTGACCATATATGGGATGACCGAAACGACAGAAACACCTCTTATGACATGTATAAAAGATGAACAGTGCTGCTATTATTTGCTCCCTATTGGGCCCTGGCAACACATGGACGTCAGACAAGTATTAACCACTAAGCTACTGGGGCTGTGTAGCTTTATGTGAATTACATATACAAAAAATTCCTACAGCCACATTTCAATTACTATTATCCATTGAGTTGTTTGTTTGTTTTTCGTTCGCTCCATTGTAACCATCACAGATATCCGTGCGATTTCCGCCGGGAGCGTGATTACGTTGTGCCACCGTTATGCGCCTTGTAGGCCTAGCACATCCGATTTCGGCATGCCTTGACAATTCTGGTGGGCTACCCTTAGCCTGTGACAGCCTCTATATCTGTCTCCAGGCACGCGTAGTGGAGACTCTTCGCCCAGACGATTTTTGCTCTCGTCTGACTCGAACGAGGTGTTCCACTGTCTATGAACTTGCCTCGTGTAATTGGACGTGCTGTGCCTGTGCCCATTGGGTACTGAACCGTTTCTCATCTGTGAGCCTGGTTCCTTAAGGGGAAGAACTCAACAGAGAAGTTGGACCCTGGCTCTTTCGCCCTCTTAGCCGAGGTGTCATTCACCGACATCGTGTACCTCTTGTCCAAGTTCGAGTCTCACACCACGCGTTTGAGAGCAAGGTGTTCTCGAGCTGAGCGCCCTTGTCCCAATAGCGCCTGAGCCCATCAGGTACTGAACCCTTTCTCTCTTCAAGTGTATTTCCGGTATAGGAAAACCTGACAGTAGAGTTGGGCCAGGGCTAAATCGTTGTCCCTTTTGTGCCTGAGCGCATTGAGTACGGAACCTTTCTCTTCGCGAGCATATTTCCGGTTTAGGAAGGCTCGACATTAGAGTTGGATTAGGTCTTCTTGCTTTACCAAATGCCAATGAATGGGTCTGGGTCTCTGCCTGTAAGGAACACAGGTAACTAGAAGCTCATCTCGAGCTGATGGAGCTTGTAGTTCCCCTTTCCTAGGAACTTTTCATTTTCTATTTGCAGTTCACGCTGCCCTCTAGCGCTGTTCTGCCCTTTCATTGTTTCATTGTACTCGGTATGAAATATATTTGTCTCTCGCCATGCATCTACCTTTACGTGCGTTTTACATTGGCCGTCCCTCCAATGTTCGGACTGGACTGACTAGCTTCACTGTATGTCGACAGTGTCGCTATATGTGGTGCTGCTGGTGGTGTCGGAGATATTGTCTGTCTCTTGTGCAGTCAAATCTCTTTCCATCTGCTACCTCCATATTCTCGGACACGATCCCCAAATGATTTGGCCAGAATCAGCACGAGCTGCTGTATTTCTGTTTCCAGGGTGCACCGCGTGGAGGTACATTTGTGATCTTGGTTATCTGCTAACCCTGGGTCCGCCTAGAGCAATGCATTCCCTTTGTACCCCATCTATTGAGTGATTATCTTTCTTTGAAACTTGTCTTCAGTTGTTCTGTTTCTTCTTCTTGATTCTTGATTAGAAACTAACTTCACAACACATGGGGCATTCCCATAAGTGCTCCGTTCCAGCAGCCATCTCACTGTATGTGTATGTAGACTTAGAGTCCCGGTCAAGTGTTGATTGCGTGATCTTCGGGGTCTTCCAAAAGATTTACTTTTCCTACCTTTCCCTCTAGATACTCCCATTCTAACATTCTCTGTATGTGCACGTTCTCAGTCTCCTTGACATCATCTTCATCTCAAAATGAATTTATTACTGCCTTGATCAAGTCTGCATTCTCTTCTCAGCATTGTGCCATCTATCACAGCATTGCCGTTTGCTTTCCAGTGTATGATCCAGGGATGAATATCGTGTTCACTTAGCATGTCGATAAGATGGATGTAACTAACTCTATTGTATGCATCTGCTAATTCTATTGCTGGAACTACAGATTATTCTTTATTCTGAAAACCTTCATAAACTTCACGTGCAAGAACTGCTGCATTTGTGACTATCTCTTCTGGGTCTGTATGCATCTAGGTTGTTTGGGAGAATGCCTTTGATATCAAGTTCTCTGGTTATGCGTCTAGCAACAATTCTTTCCAGAATCTTACCATACACATTCTGCAGTGTGATGATGCGATAACCTTTTATGTCCGTAGAATCTTTGCCTGGTTTTGGCCTGGGTATAAGATAGCTATATAGCCACTCCTCTGGTACTACTCCTGTTTTCAGACTTGCATTATAATCGTCTGTCATCTTTGCCAGCATATTCTCCCCAATGTCCTTGAGTAAGCTGTACCTGATTCCATCTGGGCCTGGAGCGCCATCAGATGTATTCTTAATAGATAGTTGTACTTCTTCAACATCTGCAAGCTGGTCTTCTTTGTCCCTGATATCTATGATGGATGTCAGGGTACACAGCATTTCTTTGCGTTGATCTAAGTCACTCTGATTAGTTTGTTGAAGATATCTATCAAAGAAGGCTCTGCGCTTTCATCTCATCTGATGTCAGGGTTTGCCCTGAGTCATCCCTACACTTGTTCTGGGTTTCGTTTCTATTCTCTGCTTCATTGACCTATGTAACTTCCAGAAATTGTGTAATGCTTTGTCCGCCATGACCTCCTTAGTAAAAAAAAATTTCCAACAAATCTTCTTTGCTTCTTTGGCAACTTGTTAAAAAACCTTTATTGTCTTTTTCATTGAACTCTGTGCCTCCCGTCTATCACTGAATGTGGTGTATGTTTATTTTCTCCTGCGTTGCCAATCCTTGATTGCTTGCTTTTTGAGTAGCCATGTTGCTTCTGTCTCTTTAGTCCACCATGGGGACTGTTGAATCTTAGGTCTCACCCAATTGCGTTCCCAGGCCTTTTTCCTCAAGTTGGTGGGAGAGTAACGTCACAAGATGGATAGATTGCAATCTAGCAGAGTGCATCACCAAAAAAGGGACAGGAGATGTTGGTCTGTTTTGCAGCCAACCTTCATTGTGGAGACAGCACTTGATGATGATGGTATTTCAATATGTTCTTCTATCAAGCCATCTGTCAACTTCTCAGCATACCATACCTTGTTGAGTAGCAAATTGTGTCTGTCTTATTTCAGTGTTTGCTGGAGCTTCTGTTGTGGGGTCCATATTGATCTGGTGCCTTATTTATCTGTAGTTAGCAAATGTTTGTTCAGTTTCTGCCTTGCTTGGAGGTTCTTAGCTGGTGCCCAGTAAGGTTTCTGCTATTGGTATATCTTCAATATCATCTGTAGCCATTTCACTTTTAACTAAAATTTTCAAAAAATTTATTGATATAGAATTATATATTTAAAATGTAACAAGAATATTTCCTCATTTGTCAGAAACTCCTGGACCCTATGCATGCAGAGATGGAGAAAAGTGTTGCAAAGACAAATGCCATCTTGGACAAGATAAGCAGGTACATTTTTTGTAACTTGACAAAAACATGTGCCATCATCATCAGCCTGTAATTACTTTATTCCTAGAACAGCAACAAAATTACTTTAATCTTTGTGCCATGTGACATGTTTTTTAATCTGTGGCTTATTTTTCTTGTTTTTACTATAATGATCTACTTCACAGTGCTTTGAGTCTCTATTTATATCTTCGATCTTTCTATTGGGTGTCATTTTTATTGTTTCCATGTTCATAATATGGTTCTATCCATCATTAACTTCTTATTTTTATCAATGATGTTCATGGCTTTAATTTTTGTGTCATGGAGGGTTGTTGTCACTTGAGATTAGACATCTATCTTTATTCTATCGTTATCGTCCAGCTCTGTCATGGAGATCTGCAGAGCGTATCTCAGATGACGAAGGTACAGGTTCAAACTCCACTGCAGACAATCATGCATCCTAACTATTCTGAGAGCAATGGTATCCCACTAAGCATATTTATATTGCCTAGCTGCAACCAAAAATTGCTAGGCTAATCACTATGTCCTGAATAGGATATAGAATATGCTACCAATTTTTTTCCATCATTATCACAATTCTGAAGGGGTGCAAAGGGAACGCATTGCTCTAGGCGGACCCAGGGTTAGCAGATAACCAAGATCCCAAATGTACCTCCACGCGGTGCACCCTGGAAACAGAAATACAGCAGCTCGTGCTGATTCTGGCCAAATCATTTGGGGATCGTGTCCGAGAATGTGGAGGTAGCAGATGGAAAGAGATTTGACTGCACAAGAGACAGACAATATCTCCGACACCACCAGCATCACCACATATAGCGACACTGTCGACATACAGTGAAGCTAGTCAGTCCAGTCCGAACATTGGAGGGGCGGCCAATGTAAAATGCACGTAAAGGTAAATGCATGGCGAGAGACAAATATGTTTCATACAGAGTACAATGAAACAATGAAAGGGCAGAACAGCGCTAGAGGGCAGCGCGAACTGCAAATAGAAAGTGAAAAGTCCCTAGGAAAGGGAACTACTAGCTCCGTCAGCTCGAGACGGGCTTCTAGTTACCAGAGTTCCTTACAGGCAGAGACCCAGACCCATCCATCGGCGTTTGGTAAAGCAAAAGACCAAACCCAACTCTAATGTCGAGCCTTCCTAAACCGGAAATATGCTTGCAAAGAGAAAGGGTTCTGTACCCGATGGGTGTAGGCAAGAAAGGGACAACGATGGCAGTCCTGGCCCAACTCTACTGTCAAGGTTTCCTATACCGGAAGTACACTTGCAGAGAGAAAGGGTTCCGTGCTCGATTCGCTCAGGCACAAAAGGGACAACGATTTAGCCCTGGCCCAACTCTACTGTCAGGTTTTCCTACACCGGAAATACACTTGAAGAGAGAAAGGGTTCAGTACCTGATGGGCTCAGGCGCTATTGGGACAAGGACGCTCAGCTCGAGAACGCCTTGCTCCCAAACGCGTGGTGTGAGACTCGAACTTGTACAAGGGGTACACGATGTCGGTGAATGACACCTCGGCTAAGAGGGCGAAAGAGCCAGGGTCCAACTCCTCTGTTGAGTTCTTCCCCTTAAGGAACCAGGCTCACGGATGAGAAACGGTTCGGTACCCAATGGGCACAGGCACAGCACGTCCAATTACGCGAGGCAAGTTCATAGACAGTGGAACACCTCGTTCGAGTTAGACGAGAGCAAAACATCGTCTGGGCGAAGAGTCTCCACTACGCGTGCCTGGAGACAGATATAGAGGCTGTCACAGGCTAAGGGTAGCCCACCCGAATTGTCAAGGCATGCCGAAATCGGATGTGCTAGGCCTACAAGGCGCATAACGGTGGCACAACGTAATCACGCTCCCGGCGGAAATCGCACGGATATCCGTGATGGTTACAATGGAGCGAACGAAAAACAAACAAACAAACAAACAATTCTGAACACATGTCTTTGATATAGGCTGTGAATATCTTGTTCAAAAGTATTTAGTCCAGCCTTGTTTGATATAGGCTGTGAACAGCATGTTCAAAAGTATTCAGGTCCACTTTGTTTGATATAGGCTGTGAACATCATGTTCAAAAGTATTCATTCCAGCCTTGTTTGATATAGGCTGTGAACATCATGTTAAAAAGTATTAGACCCGCTTTGTTTGATACAAGGGATGGTCAAAAATTAATGGCTCCTAATTTTTATCTTAAGTAAATACTGTATCAGTGTGCAATTTGTTAATTTTGTGAGAATTCCCAAACACTCTTCTGCACTGTATAGCATAACCATCCTGTTTCATTAACAGATTGCGACACAGTAACCGTTTAAAAATGGCTGCCTAAGAAGTACGGTTAACACAACGATAGGCCATAGAATTTCTCAATGCTGAAGGCGAGACCCCCAATCCGCATCCATGAATGTTTGAAGAATGTTTATAGAGATTCACCAGTGGATGTTTGCACTGTCTGGTGTTGGGGTCACCATTGTGACGAAACTAAAGTAGATCAGTCCTCAATGGATGACGCACAGTGAACTGGTTGTCCGCCTACCGCAGTGACACCACACAACATTCATAAAGTTGATTACATCATTCATGGTGATCATCAGGTAACACTGGATGAACTGCATGCCAAATTGTCCATTAGTAAAGTGAGTGTCCAGAACATCTTCAAACATCTAGGTTATTGAAAGGTATGTGCATGATGGGTGCCCAGAATATTCAGAGACAGACATAAAGAAACAAGGAAAACCATAGCCATTAACCTTCTGCTTTGGTATGAAACTAAAGAAGATGAGTTTTTATCTATATTGTGACAGGCGATGAGACTTGGGCTCATTTTTCACAGACATCACTTTAATCAGAAGCCTTATATCAACAATTTTCAACGTGTATGCTCTCCATAGAACGAAATATGTCACCATTGAGATAGCCATTTGTAGTCATAGGCATCAATCTCCCATTTAAATTTCCCATCATACTTTTATAATAAATGTTAGCTAAAGTGATTGTCCTTGAATTTTTCATGGCGATGTATAAGCCCAGCCATAATTTATTTGACTGTTTCACGTTTACAAACCAAATTGTGTGGAACTAACTTCAGTTACGCCATTTTTCAGGAATTCTTCATGAATGATGATTCCGATGAAAATGATTTTTTAATTTTGTGTTTTTAGTGTTGCAAGTACTGTAGATTAATGTATGGGGGTTGAGGTAGATTGATAATATTTCATAGTGGTGTAAATAATGTCGTTTACGATGAGGAATTTACAGAAGCATGTTTTCTACATCTATGCCTACGGATAACCAAGATACTGTTAGTTCTTTATGTGCGTTTGTCCACACTGTAGATGTTCGTTGTCAAGACACTGTTAGTTCTTTATGTGCGTTTGTCCACACTGTAGATGTTCGTTGTCCACAACAAACAGAAATAAATTAGAAATAATTATTGAGAAATAATTGATAAATAATTTTGTGGAAGTACAGACTTCAGACAACATTTTAATGTGAGTGTTATCTATTTTTGTGCCTATTTAATTAAATTATACAATTAGAAAACATTACTTTTTGACCATCCTTCAAACCATGAGTAATTTGAGTCTCTGAATTCATTATCATTTAACACATACATAGATAAACCAACTACCATCATGTGCTTATTTAAAACAATAACAAATAAAGCTTGTTTGTTCTTTATTTACCTTCCCATCCATCACTTTCTCATATGCAACATGCTGACACATTAACCCACACATGGGAAACATTATCAATGTTTATTGATCACTCGAAAGTGGGTGACACAGCATTTCAAGTTCATCAATAGCACAACACTAAAAAAATTGCCCTGTAATTATAGTCTAACTACGCTGATCATGTAGTGCTATTAATAATTAGCAAGTTCAAGGACACCCTCAAATGATATTACTTGCTCCCAGGTGTAATGATTTGGTCAGATATTTCAGTTATGTTCATGTATCAAAACTACATTTTTCTCAAAGTCATAAGTGTCATAACTCACAATCACTACGGCTTTGTTCTCAAGTATCGATGACATTGTTGTTTCAGCAGAACCTGAATTTGTCTTCATATGTTTTCAAGTCCTTTGACAATCTCCTATTCTCACACTGTAGCAATCTGCTGTTCGCTTGCCTTCTTCCTACAAAATCTGCTCTAAACTCACTTTGTTTCCTCTTGGTAAGTTTGTACTCTCAAACTAAAACTGACTACCCTTGCTAAGTTTCTGCCCTAAAACTAAAAACTAACCCATCTGATCTAGTCTTCACACCTCTGTTGCTTGACCATTGGTCCGTGAAAAGCTTCAACATGAAATACATGATCGGATTAGCTTATATCACATCCTTCACAGTTCTCGGGCAACCTTACGTAAGCACGAGACATTTGTCCCTAGAGGGGGTCTAACCATATCTTACAATCATGTGTGCAATCTTATGTTATTTCCTGCCAGATTCAGTAACAATTAATCTAGGCCCTAGTGTTTATATACATCACCAGTCAACTCATTGAAAAACTTGCCCCAGGCATGGATTTTTTTTCATATATTTCTTCTTCTTTCGTTCACTTGAAACATGTCTATATCTGTAATTCTGTCTCCTGAATAAAACTCACTGTCTTTTGCAGTTCATACAGTGTCCCATAGAGCTTTGATTCCAGTGTTGTTTCCTCTGGCTAATATGTCTGCCTCAGCATTTCATGCTCAGAACACTCTTGAAGTATATGTTTGGCACTCTGTGCTGCCTGTCCACATGTACACATGGTTGTGTTGCCAATCTTGAGCTTTGTATACATGTGACTGCAGAGTCGGTTGTGTCCTGTTCTGAGACATAAAATTATAACTTGTTCTGATCTGTTCATAACGTGAGTCATCTTGTGTTGGTGTTTGTGGCTTTCTTATTGACTTGATCATCTGTTTTTTTTATGAAGGTAGATGATTGGTATATCTGGTTGGTCTTCGGCAGCACCTTCCTTAGCCAGTTTGTCTGCTTTTTCATTTCCTGGTATTCCACAGTGAGAGGGTATCCACTGCATGGTTACCCTATACTGGTAAGACAATTCACTAAGTAGTTTTTTTTCAAGTCTGTTAGTTTCCAGACTGGAGAGCTTGAAGCACTGACCTTGCATCTGTCAGGAATACCACAGGCTGTAGGTCAGAGTTGGAGTTCAGCAGTTTTTTTAGCTGCCACACTAATTGCATGGATTTCTGCATCATAATTATTGCAGAATTTCCCTGTCGGTGTTCTGATTGTATCTCTAGGCATGTGTGGGTATTCTATATATACACCTGCACCTCCATTCCTCACTGCATTCTGTGTTGACCCATCTGTGTATACTCTAACCCATATATCTTGTGGATATTCCTCATCCAGGAAACTGAGGGTGACTATTTCGAGGCCAGCACCCCCATCGAGGCCAGCACCTTGAAGTGGTGATGGGGCTTAGTTCAGCCATCAGGGTCTGGAAACAAAGACTGGTTGGGCAGTCCCACTCGAGCAGGACCATAGTCCGGCCCAAGTAAGCAGAGTGCTGAAGATGGAGGCAACCAGCCAAAAGGCACACAAAACACAATGGAAACATGTCTTTCAGACACTTATAAGTGGACAGTGCAGTTATCATCGCCATCTTGGCTGCAACTTAGGCGATGAAAGAGGAGGTGGAAAGGAGGAATAAATATCAACATGTGAAACCTGATATTGCCATTACTGATACAACAACACCAGGAGAAAATATGGCTATAGTGCTAGGGGAAGATCAAGGAAATAATGCATAGACTAATCATGGATACATGGCATAGATTATATAAATATATATAAGAAACTTTATTGGACAATAAATATCCCCAAAAACTTATTTTTTGAACACCCAACCACACCCCCCCCCCCAACCTGATTGACACATACATTGTATGTAGTTATTGTAGAATTTCAACTATTGGCACGTGTAACTTGTGTATAGTTATTATTGATTTTCAATTATTGACACATGTAGTTTGTGTGTAGTTATTGTAAATGTTCAATTATTAACATATGAAGTTATTGATATTTGATACACAGTGATTGTGCTCACTGCAGAAACTTTATTGGACAATAAACAATATCGACTCTCACTTACCCTTTCACATCACATTGAAGTTGCTGCTACTAACATGCTACCATCTGTTGCAGTGTTATTGTTACTTGCTTGAACATTGTACTAGTATATTGAGATAGTATTTCATCTAAGTTTGAATTGTTATGAGGTTCATACTGAATGTCTTGATATGCCTGTAAGTTGTTTTTACCATTGTCCTGACAGCAATATGGAGGCAGAAAGGAAGCAAAGATTCAAGAGAATGTTACAGTCACATATTCCAGAAGAACTTCAAGGAGGGTGAGTATTTTTGTGGCAAATAGTAATGTTTCTTTTTTGTCCTTCTCTTTTTGTTCCAGAAAATTCTTTACCATACTTTCCATTAATAAGGTCATCTTGATTAAATCAGGGCATATGATCATTTATTTAAAAACTGGAGGTTGAAAAGTTCAGGTAATTCTTTCACAGCAACATTCTCTGAAATGTTATTAATGCTTTATTTATTCATGCAGTTGTTTCTTATACAACTAAAACAACACTTTCAGGTTCTGTTTGAGTATTAGAATTAAGTCTTCACATTTTTAATCTATAAATTAGGTTCTTCTGTAGTGTAGTTTGGAGTTTTACAGCTTGAATAGAGTTTATTAGCCATCTATAAACTATTAGGCATGGAAATAGTTTTAGCTGAATTTTCAAAAGTGGATGTAACAAAATGGTCATCATCACTTGTGATGGACGAACACACACACACATACACACAATTTCTACTGTAGTATAAGTTCTGTAATTTAGTTTCTACTGTAATGTAGGTTCTATATATCTATTAACATATGAATGTTGTCTTCGTTGTGGATACTCTGAGCCCCTCTCTGCCCCATGCAAGCAGGCCTGGATAGGTCAGAGATTTGTAATGTAGTTTCTACTGTAATGTAGTTTTTAATGTTATGTATTGCTGCTGTAATGTACTTTTGGTTCTACTGTAACATAGGCTCTACTGTAATGTAGTTTGTACTGTAATGTAGTTTGTACTGTAATGTAGTTTGTGCTGTAATGTAGTTTGTGCTGTAATGTAGTTTGTACTGTAATGTAGTTTGTGCTGTAATGTAGTTTGTACTGTAATGTAGTTTGTACTGTAATGTAGTTTGTGCTGTAATGTAGTTTCTACTGTAATGTAGTTTGTGCTGTAATGTAGTTTGTGCTGTAATGTAGTTTCTGCTGTAATGTAGTTTGTGCTGTAATGTAGTTTCTACTGTAATGTAGTTTGTGCTGTAATGTAGTTTCTACTGTAATGTAGTTTGTACTGTAATGTAGCTTCTACTGTAATGTAGTTTGTACTGTAATGTAGCTTGTGCTGTAATGTAGTTTGTACTGTAATGTAGCTTCTACTGTAATGTAGTTTCTGCTGTAATGTAGTTTTTTTTGTAATGTAGTTTCTTCTGTAATGGAGTTTCTACTCTAGTGTAGTTTTCTCTGCAGTGATAGTAGTTAATATGTATGTGGTGACACAAACAGAAACAGGAGAGAGGACTTAGCTCAATATTTTGCAGAACAACATAAATTGTTTAGGGTGGGTTTAAAAAATAAACTATATTAGAAATGAATGTTTTGAAAACATTGGTTGGCTGTCCCATCCCATATAGGATCAAAGTGACCCAGAAACCATGCAGACCTCAAATGTGGGACGCAAAATGGCGCAGATATTGCAAAACAGTTGTAAACCATGACACAACACATTTCATTCACCGGACAACATCCTGCTAATCTGCTGGAGCTTGAGAATAAATGTAAAGGAAGAACACTCTCACCTCAATTAACAAAGATATATTACATATTCTCCATCCTGTTCATCTTCATCTCATTCATTCTCAAACTCCCACTTAATCTCTCTTGAAGCAGGACATTGTAGATTTCCAGCAGGATGTAGCCCAGAGAATGAAAATGCGTTATGTTACCGTGTTATTTGCGCCAATGGCCCGATACATCCGTCTTCATCAGATCTCCATCTAATAAACTATTGCATTTGTCTGAGCTATTCTACATTTGACTTTACCACAACTTCCAGCTGCTTAACAATGTATGTAAATATTCAATCATGTTGACTTATTTCATACTGGTGTCATCTACTTTGATTTTGCATTTTGAGAGTAATCTGTTCTTTGTTATTACCTTCATTTGTCTACAATTTAGATAAAGCCATTTGTTTTGACTTTCTGTTGGAATGATATTTAACATTTAGAGCAGGTAAGTTAGTAAAAGTAAGAACTGCTTACCTCACCTCATGTCATCTACTAAGATCTAGTACCGTAAGGTATGTAACAGTAATGCCTCTATAACAGCACAGTGTCGCCATGCACAATAGTGAAACAAAGAATGGGGCAATACTATGACCTACCAACCATGTTGTGAGAGGCAAATGTAGAAAATGTTTGTGGTTGGTTCAGTTGTGCCATCCTATAAAGCAGGGGTTCTTAATGGAATAATATGACACTCTTCCACCCCCCGCCTGGGGGCCATGGAGATTAGGAGGGGGAGGTGCCATTGAGGAAAAAAAACTCATAATTTGGGAAGTTGCAGAATGACAATTATATTGAATACAATTTAGTATTATATATGTCCGTACATTGGAAAATTCTTTAGGTTGCTGTGCCTTAGACAAAATAAATTAACTTAATTTTAGGAGCTGGGGGGGGGGGTCACACAGTCAATAAAAGGTTGAAAACCACTGTCATAGAGGATCATAGTGACACAGAAGCAACTGAAGTCGAATGTGGCAAGCCAAAAGGTGCAGATATTGTTGCACCTATAAGAAAGCCACAAACACCAACACAAGATGAGTATCACATTATGAACAGATCAGAACAAGTTATAATTCTACGTCTCAGAACAGGACACAACCGACTCCGCAGTCACATGTATACAAAGTTCAAGATTGGCAACACGGCCATGTGTACATGTGGACAGGCAGTACAGAGTGCCAAACATATACTTCAAGAGTGTTCTGAGCATGAAACGCTGAGGCAGACATATTGGCCAGAGGAAACAACACTGGAATCAAAGCTCTATGGGACACTGTATGAACTACAAAAGACAGTGAGTTTTATTAAAGAGACAGAATTGCAGATATAGACATGTTTCAAGTGAACGAAAGAAGAAGAAGAAGAAGTTGCACCTATTTTTGCAGATATAAGTTATGAACTATGAAACAATGTATTCCATTCTCCATATTACATCCAACTAATTTTCAGGAGTTTGATAATGAACATGAACACAAATACACACACTCTTCAAGAACATAGCCTTCAATGAACTGTGAGATAACAACCTGACCACAGAAGATATTTGATGCAAAAGGTTTATGGGTGTCACTTTGGACCTAGAGAAGACTAGAAGTGTGATAAGAAGATCTAGCAAGACCAAAATATTTGTGGATGTCACTTTGGACCTAGAGAAGACTAGAAGTGTGATAAGAAGATCTAGCAAGACCAAAATATTTGTGGATGTCACTTTGGACCTAGAGAAGACTAGAAGTGTGATAAGAAGATCTAGCAAGACCAAAATATTTGTGGATGTCACTTTGGACCTAGAGAAGACTAGAAGTGTGATAAGAAGGTCTAGCAAGACCAAAAGAATCTTGAATACAGAAGACAAATAACATGATATTCTGTAAGATTGTTTTTTGAGTCTAATATTTTATGTTTGCTTTGATCTTCTTCTTCTTTTGTTCACTTGAAACATGTTTATATCTGTAATTCTGTCCCCTGAATAAAACTCACTGTCTTTTGTAGTTCATACAGTGTCCCATAGAGCTTTGATTCCAGTGTTGTTTCCTCTGGCCAATATGTCTGCCTCAGCATTTCATGCTCAGAACACTCTTGAAGTATATGTTGGCACTCTGTGCTACATTTACACATGGCAGTGTTGCCAATCTTGAACTTTGTATACATGTGACTGAGGAGTCGGTTGTGTCCTGTTCTGAGACGTAGAATTATAACTTGTTCTGATCTGTTCATATTTGCTTTGATAAGAACAGCTCAAGTTCTGGATCATGGTGCAAACTGAATTTCTAACCTTTCAGAGATATAATTAAAAATTAACCCTGTATCTATAATGACAATTGTTATGACAAAGAAGTCTTTATTACCACAGAAGCCATAGATTGTTGTCCAAAATTACCAATAATGATATCACCAAATGTTTACAGACTTTCATATGATTTGTTGTCTCTTTTTAAAATGGCAGAATATAGCTTATACACACATATCTCAAAGAAGTGCACACCACTGAGAGTTGAAATCTTCTGTTTATGAAAAAAATGCTCTAACCTCTCAGCCATGCACCACAGTAACACACACATTACAGCTGCCTAATGATTGCACTGGTTGCTAAGAAAATGCAGTTAAAAAGATCAGTTGTAGTTACTCTTTTATCTTTTTATAGAAGCTTCATGGCACGCCATCTACACAATCCCGTAGTCGTAACCTTCCATAACAGTTACCATGTTGTTTCGACAGGCCGACGTTGTGCTTGAACTAGTTACGGGCATGGCGTGGTTGGACGGAACAACAAAGAAACCTGTGGCAAGGGTCAGAGTTGTGCCCTGATGTCAACGTCTGTTTAAGCGGCATTAGACTCGAAACACCATCGAGTCGGGTGGCTGCTGGAACAGAGGGCGGAGCACCTATGGGAATGCCCCACGTGTGTGAGGCCAGTTTCTAATCAAGAATCAAGAATTATCTCACCCGTGTGTTGCCAGGGCCCGAAAGGGGAGCAAAGAATAGCAACACTGTTTACCTTCCACGCATGTCGTAAAAGGGAACTAAGGAGGTTATGGGATGGAGTTGGCTGTCCCATCCCATATAGGATCAGTGACCCAAAGCCACGCTGAAGTTGGATGTGTCAGGCCAAAAGGCGCAGATATTGCAGCAATGCTGTAAACCATGACACAACGCATTCCGTTCTCCGGACTACATCCTGCTAATCTTGCAGGAGTTTGAGAACGAACGCAGAAGAAGAAGAATTATCTTTAATTATTTTTAGCAAACTTGGTACAGATTTTTGATGGATAATCAGAAATCAGTTTAGCATCAATCAAGAAAATTGGTATCTAAAGAACTATTGTCAGTGTGTTGCCAGGACCTGAAAAAGGGAGCAAAGAATAATGATACTGTTACCAGCCATGCATGTTGTGAGAGGCAACTAAGGAAGTTTTGTGAGTGGAGTTAGCTGTCCCATCCCATAAAGGTTCAAGCAACCCAAAAATCAGCCATGCTGAAGTCAGATGTGTTGGGTCGAAATGCGCTGATATCACAGCCAAGCTGTAAACTGTAACATAACATATTTCATTCTCTGGACTCCAACCTGCTAATCTGCAGGAGTTTGTGAATAAACAAAGAAGAAAAGAGCTGTTATATAGTTGATTTTTATGTGTGTCTTTCTTTGTCATGTCAGGGGCAAGAAAGAAGAGGATGTCATGCAACTAGTTAATCAGCTGATCTTTTATGAGGAGGTCAGCAGTGGTCAGGAAGAAGTACAGATGAAGTAAGTATTTCTGTTGTAAAGGATGATATTCAGTTCAGTCTTGTGAAGGATGATATTCAGTTCAATGTTTTAGAGACTGACATTCAGTTTAGTATTGTAGAGGATGACATTTAGTTGAAGGTTGTAGAGAGAGGATGACATTTAGTTCAGTGTTGTAGAGGATAATATTCAGTTCAATGTTTTAGAGACTGACATTCAGTTTAGTATTGTAGAGGATTATATTTAGTTTAATGTTGTAGAGAGAGGATGACATTTAGTTCAGTGTTGTAGAGAGAGGATGACATTTAGTTCAGTGTTTTAGAGGATGGTATTCAGGTCAGTGTTGTAGAGGATAATATTCAGTTTAGTGTTGTAGAGAATATTTAGTTCAATGTTGTAGAGAATGATATTTAGTTCTGTGTTGTAGAGTATGATATTCAGTTTTGTAGAGGATGATATTCAGTTTTGTAGAGGATGATATTCAGTTCATTGTTGTAGAGTATGATGTTTAGTTTTGTAGAAGATGATATTTAGTTCAACATTGTAGAGAATGATATTCAGTTCAGTTGTTGTAGAGTATGATATTCAGTGTCAGTTTTTAAACAGTTTTACTGTAGTTTCATCATTTATCGAGTGAAGATATTTCACCAGCAGATCAGAGTCATGTATTTTAAAATTTACAAAAAATTATGGTCCTGTTATACTCTGCGTATTGATTACCTGAGTATTGATTACCTGCACTGGATTGCTGTTACATCGATGCATCTGGTATAATAGAATTTATGCGTGTAGTTTTGTCAGGTTTACCACAAGCCTTATTGATAGTCCATAAGTCAATTGTTCTCTAACTTATTCCCCTCTGGCGTATCACATGGATTTACTGCCCAGGGCACGATGGTGTTCAGAGTAACGAAAGAGCAGACAGGCTTGCAACCAACGCACCAATAGATAAGGGGGTTTGTGCTGAACTTCTTTACAAGTACCTGCTGGGTGCAGACACTGATATTGATGAAACATTGAGACTGCGATTGGTGCTATAGGTGTCCAGTCCGTACTTACTTGTCTAATCCCTGAGGTTTTGAGGTTTCACTCTTTCTTCCCTGTGCCAGGTAGTGGTAAGTGTATGTTTACTTCAGCTGTGTTGTGGGTGTATAAAGGGTGTTAGTGATGGAGGGGTTTGATGGTAACAGTTGTGTTTGTAGGCTAGGTAGTACAGGGCATTCAATAAGGTGATGTTTGAATGTAGGTCTATGGTCCATTGTAATTCTTTGTAGGTGTTTGTTAAGTTGTTTGCAGCCTAAATATTGTGGTTTGATCTTTGCAGTGTAGTCTATTTATGCTGTCATGTGGATTTGGTTGGGACAAGTCTGCATATAAAATTCTTCCTTTTGAACCAGTGGCCCAGCAGTCCATCCATTGTTATTTACAGTTGTTGTGGATAATTTGTTTAACTGTTTTAAGGTTGGTGGAAATTCCTGACTGGGGCATACTTGCTCCCTTTTTTTGCTAGTTTATCAATACTTTCATTCCCACTGATGACAGTGTGGACCGGTATCCACTGTAGTGTAGTATTGATGCCATAGGATGTAAGTATGTAGCTTTAAGTATGTTGCTTCTTGTTTTCTCTGCTGTTGGATTCCAGTTTTCAAGGATTTGTAGCTCAGAGTTTATGAATGTTACTAGGTTTTTTGGGCTTGTATCATTTTTGTATTTGGTGGTGATGTATGAGAGTTTCTGATATTGCTTTCACCTCTGCATCATAGATGCTGCAGAACTCTCCACAAGGAGCAGAACTATTGATGTTTTTGGTGTCCAGTCCTACTCATTCCACTTTAACCTTTAGGACCCTATGGGCGCAACATTGCGCCTTGAGTGTGCGTCCCACCTTGCCTGTGGTCGCAATCATGCGCTATATGATATCACTCCATTCCCGAGTACGGAACTTCACGAAGTTAAAGCTTATATGACGTAGAATTCCCGCCACACGAAGCTAGGAATACGTCACAGTTTAAAGGTCAAATTTCTTTACACATTACGATTGTAAGAGAGAGAAAGCCAGTTGAATTTATCAACGCATTTTACTATCAAATTGAGTACTGCGTGGCATGGGTAAGTGATCGTGACATATATCCCATTTCTCTCCTAACTATGGTTAATAAGTCACTCATGCACTATTGAGGTCTGAAAGCGAAGCAAAGAATAGTAACACTGCCACCTGCCATGTATGTTGTAAGAGGCAACTAAAGGAGTTAGACAAAGGGGTGAGTTACCTAAGTCCATGATCTCCGCTGAAGACCGATTCCTAAATTGTAGGAAGGAAATCAACATTTTTATCTGCAGCATCCCTACAATTTGCAAGAAAGTCACAGCAAAGTCTCTTCCAGAATAGAATCTGCCAGCTAATAGCATTATCCATCTTACAGCCACATTTGTGTCAATCAATCATCTGTGACTAGCACTATCAACGGTAAATTTCTCAATTAAAATTATAACAACAGAGAAGCAATAATCTGAAACTGAATGTCAAACTCAACTGCCTGACATAACCATCAATAGCTAGGGCAAATACCTACTGCTGTGGAGTTCTATCATCATGGAACTGTTGCAACACACATTTATTTTGTTTCTGTATTAAATCATGTGTGTACAAAGTATCTTACATATTTAGTTATGAGTTTATCTAGTCTATTCTCATGCAGTTGGCTTCCATATACATAAAGTACACTATAAACCATTTTTTGAGATGGATATATTGAATTTTGTTCTCATGTTAATGATTTTGTATTTTTATATTTTATTCAGTTCCATGGGATTAAGAGATCTTTAGTGTGTCTTGTACTGTCTCTTTATGAAAGTCTTTTCTTTTGATGAAAATGTCTATTTATATTTTAGTTTTAAACTCCCAAGTTTTGCTATTTCAATTTTCCATCCATTATATAATGAATTTGACAATGTAATATTGTCCTGTCCTGCAGTGAGGGTATTAGTGCACATTAATATTCATGTACAAACTGCCTGGGGTGGTTTTTGCCAGTTTTAACTTATGTATCAGGTTGTGTGTTATGCACACCTGTGAAAGTCATAAGGTCATTATTAAAGGTAGAAATGTACACCTGGAGTACGTGTTACCTTGTTTGATAACAACGTTTAGCATTTGTGGAATGCTTTAAATTTAACAGCTGATTGACGGATATGTAAGTTGAAGAAAAACATTACGGTGGATATCAAATTGATGTTGTCCATGTTTTACCAAGCCCAAAATGAGAGCACAGAATAGTAATACAACCACACTTGTCTTCAGAAGTGCTTAAGTAGGTTGCTCATAGGGGTTTCAACTCTTTGCTTTTGACTGTTCATCACCCAATGTGCTCTTGGGATTCTGAACCCACATTTCTCTGTACGGCTATGTTAGGCAACTGGAACCAGTCGAATTGAGCTTGGGTCACTTTGATTTAACCCTTTTCAATGTCTTATCTCAGACTATGCTTTGATGCCGATGAATAAATCTCGAGAAAATTATTCCATTGCCCACTGTGCACTTGGGATTCTAGACTCAATTATCTCTGTGCTGCAATATTGGGTAATGGAGGCCAGTCAAGTTGGATTTGGGTGTGCTTCAAACTTGCCCCCAGCATTTACTTAACCTTTTTCCCTTGTGCAGTGAAGAACTATTATTCAAAGCTTTCTTTTATACCTAGAAGTACCTGCTCTCAAGTTGGTGCATCCAATATCTGAAGCAGGGCTCAGACATTGAGAGGTATCTGTTGCAGTGAAATGGTTGCTATCAAACATACCATTTTGATACATTATGGGAAGCAGTGTTCACATTTTTAACAAAACAAATATGTACATTGTTTAATGAAAGGAAATATCAATAAAGACGCATTTCACAGTAATTAAGACTACTGGCAGATCCAGCGATCTGCCCTCTACACACCCAGAGGGCCCCCCCGGATAATCCTGAGAGATTAGCACGCAGATCAATACAGACCTATCGACTTTTTAATCTGGGTTCTGCGAGTTAACAAAAGCTGAATGAAATTAAGCATACTATTAAAAATTTGAAATCATTACTGCTCCCCGTAATGAATCTGATTTTTGCATGTTTTTAACCATGAACAACCTTTACCAGTTTCGTACTGAAAGTTTGAGACATTTTTGCCAACTGTACATTTCACAAGCACAATGCTGCCCTCTGTCACCTGTTGCCTGCTCCAGAGATGCTTAGTTTGTGCTCTATACTTGACTATACTGTATCATTTTCTTACATTAGGAACTTTAAAATCAACCACTATTTCTGTGACCTTGCATTCTGGCTATATGAGCAAGGTAAAACTGATCACACAGTCACAGGCTGTATTGGTGGAGAGGTGCCGATGATATTGGTTGTCAGATTACAATCAATTCTCATTCCATCGGCAGCTTCGTATTGGATCTAATAGTATTATCTAGATATATAACTATAGTCATGGTACATCTATTAGTATACCCAGCATGGAGGTACTTTTAGGATTTTGTTTATCTGCTAACTCTTCGATCGCATGACAGCAATGCAAAACCCTTTGCACCTATATTGTTATTGAGTTGTCTCTGTTTACAATATTTATTATTGTTTAGTGATATTAAGCTGCCTTTTTTATAATATGTGTTTGGTTAGTGATGTTAAGGTGTCTATTTACAGATGTAAATATATTTATTACTTGTCAACAAAATGAAGTGTTTCATGTTGTTAGTGGTAAACTGTAATTCAGGTGCATATTTCCTCAGTGATTCAGCACAGTTACAAGAACTGGATGAGACTGGAAAGTTGACTATCACAGCACATAGTTTAGCTGCTCACTTCACAACTTTAGAACCCCTTGTTTTAGAGCGAGCCGCATCAAAGCTGGAATCAGACTGCAAACTTTGGCTTTCCCGACTGTTCAGGTGAGTATTTTGTTACATAAGATTGAAATTAGACTTGAGTTGTGTATAAGCTGAAATTGGACTGTAAACATCACTGTTATTATTGTTCAGGTGAGTGCCTAATGGCTAAGGCAATAATATTATTAACCAACAATTATTAATCAACACAAATCTGGAACAGTCAGTGAAGGATGGACTGTTAGAGCACTTATGGATGTATCCAGAGTGTCTTGGTGGTGATCTGACAACTAGCTAATATAAATGTACACCTCTGGATAGTCAGACATATGGTATAATGCATATCATACAGTTATACACATAGTCAGGATGATGGATGGAAGACATTCAGTTGTTTCTTAGCTATAGCCAGTCGAATTATCAGATCAGGCTTTGTTTCTGCAATGAATATTGCCTGCAATGGATCAACAATAATGTCTGTTTCTTGCCTTGATGGTTCACTCTGGCAAACTAATATTTTCTTATTCATTTCTCTCCTTTTACCCCCACCACTGCCACTTGTATCATTTAGGAAAAGCATGATCTTAACAAGAAGAGACCATATGCAAAAATGAAGGATTGCAAGAATTGTCGGGACCACAATTGTTATCAAATATATTGAGCAACAGAGACTGAAATAGTTCAGCCATTCAATCTTCTTCTTCTGCATTCGTTCTCAAACTCCTGCAGATTATCAGGATGTAGTCCGGAGAACGGAATGCGTTGTGTCATGGTTTACAGCATTGCTGCAATATCTGTGCCTTTGGGTCACTCACCCTATATGGTATGGGGCAGCCAACTCCATCACATAACCTCCTTAGTCGCCTTTTACGACATGCGTGGAAGGTAAACAGTGTTGCTATTCTTTGCTCATCTTTCGGGCCCCGACAACACACGGGCGAGCCATTCAATGAGAATGAACACCAGCAGCAAGAGCATACAACATGAGAATGGAAATACCAAGTGGCAGGTGTAAACCAAGAACAAGGTGGATCAAAGGACTCACAGATGTACTGTGACATCATAGCATCAAAGCATGAAAACCGATCATCAACCAATCTTGTGATGCCTAGCAGTAAAAGCAGAGATAAAGACAAAAAATACTTATATTGTTGTCTGTGCAGAATCATCAGAAACTATATTTAAATGTATAACAAACAGAAGACTGTGAAGAGACATGATCGTCTACACCAGAAGGCATGGTACGAATTAATGAATTGTTGTCTGCCTGTTACCTTCAACTTTCCCTTCCAGTATGATTGTCAACAAGGAGTCATGTCCTTTTTAGTGCCCACAATTGTGATGATGCACTTGGAACACAAATCAATTCATCAAAAACAAAAATTATGGACTTCACCAATTCACCTAACGAAATTACTTTAAATGGACAACAACTTGAAAAAGTACACAAATTCTCCTAACTAGGAAGCAAATTAACACTCGACGGTGATGTCATGACAGAAATTACAACTCGCATTGCCCTAGCATCAAGTGCATTTAACAGACTGTCTAATATCTGGAAGTCAAAGTCAATCAGCACACGCACGAAAATGCGCTTATTTAATTCCTGCGTTATTCCGGTGCTATCATATGGATGTGAGAGCTGGAAAAGCTCTTTATCTTCAGAAAATAAATTACTGAGTTTCAAGAACAAATGTCTTCGTAGAATAACTAACACCCATTGGAGTGAATTCAAATGGAATGATAAAATCAGAGAAGAGACACATCAAAATTTCATCACAGATGTTATCAGAAAACGCTGTTGGTCCTACATCGGGCATGTCCTACACGCAGACACCAACAGAATACACCACCAATCACTTGAATGGATACCTACAGGCAAAAGAACAAGGGGTAGACCAAAAGAAACACCCAGAAGAACAATACTTAGAGAAAGTAAAACAACCAATATTCATACTATTCAAGAACAGCACAGAATAGCTTTGAACAGGCAGAATTGGAGAGATCTGACCTCTGCCCTATGCGCTAACTTCAGCGCAAAAGGAAAATGAATAAATGAACTTGGAACACTGCTGACATATATATTACATACAGATTCTTGATTAGGAACCAGCATTACTGCACACGGGGCATTCCCAAAAAATGCTTTGCTTGCCATTCCGTCAGTCATCTAAAAGTTTATAAGCTCAGTGTCCCAGTCAGTTGTTGGTTGTGGGTTCTTCTGATCCTTCCAGTGAGGTTGCACTCTCTTCCCTGGTCTCTCCCATTTTCTATCATTCTCTGAACATTGTCTTTTTTAGCATCCTCTTCATCATTTTGTAGTGTATCCATGATTGCCCTAATTATTTCAGCCTGGTCTCTTTTCATAACTTTACCATCTACTATAGCTTTACCCACCATGTGTCAGCTCTTTCATTTTCCCTTACTCCAGCATGACCCAGGCAGTAGATCCATGTGATGCTCTGGGCATTGTTGAGAAGAGTATCCCACTCCTTTCTTATCATGCATTTTCCTATCTTGGGCATCATACTCTGGGAGTCTTATGGAATCACTGTAGGTATTGTGATTGCGTCATCAGCCACATGAGAGCCGCTTTACAGAATAATACATTCAGAATAATAAATAATGTGCCATAGTGTTGCCACGCCCTGAAGGGAAGCAAATAATAGCAATACTGTTTACCTTCTATGCATGTCATAAGAGGCAACTAAGAAGGTTATGGGATGAAGTTGGATCCCCCGTCCCATATAGTGTCAAAGTGACCCAGAAGCCATGCTGAAATCAGATGTATCAGGCTGGAAGGTGCAGATATCACAGAAAAATCTGTAAACCATGACAAAACACATTCCATTCTCTGGGCTCCATCCTGCTAATCTCCAGGAGTTTGAAAGCGAATTCAGAACAAGAAGAATAAAACATATATATATATATAAGTATGTCTACTGTATCTTTTACTTTTGACATATTCCTCAGATTCAAAAATTCTGTGCCAGTGTATCATAATCAGAAATATGAAGGTCTTGCTCGCATTGTTCAGCTTGCTCTGTACACCAAGTACCCTAAATATGCAACAGAAGGTTTTGAGGCATTGTACTCTCGCCCACCTGTCATTTACATCAGTACCGCAGCACCACCTGGCCTAGCACAGTATATATGTCATCGGGTGAGATTAGAAGGAATGGATTTACCTGTTTGGAATATATTTATAGATGATGTATACCTTATGTCTGCTCTCACCTTTTTGGGATGTCATTATCTCCTTTTGTGAGGTCTGTTCTCACCTTGTGTGTTGCTTGTTGTCACCTTGTGTGTTGCCTGTTCTCACCTGTTTCTAAATCACTGTTTAATTATCTTATTTTTTCCCTTTTATTGAGTCTTTCTGCATTTTTATCTTTACAAAAACTTTTATATTCCCGTTTATATTTTCTATAAAATATTCCTCTTTCAACTGTATATTTTATTTTTCTGTATAATTACATCTCAAGAGTCATACATTTTCTATCCTCCAAATGTGTGTCCATTGTCCGTGCTTTCCAACCATACATTAGTATGGTATTATTAGCTCTTAACAACTCTTATGTGCAGTTTATAATTTTGTTTGGATGTTACCACCTTTCTTATCATTTAATACGTTTGGTCATCTCTTGTTAACATGTTTCATGCTTGCCATCACTTGTAATCAAATGTCCAAGATTAAAGTATCACTGCATGTACTTGCTATAAACATACTTACTCAAGTATATCTCATCTCCAGCTTGGACTACCACTATCATGTGCTTGTCATGTGCCTTGTAATACGTTGTTCGGAGCCAGCAGTAAAATGGTAAGTATTTAAAGCTTTTGCAGTTTGTGATGTAGATAATCAATATATCACTATCAGCACCTATACAATGCTATTTCAGTCATGTCATATCCACTGCCATGCTATTTCAGTCATGTCATATCCACTGCCATGCTATTTCAGTCATGTCATATCCACTGCCATGCTATTTCAGTCATGTCATATCCACTGCCATGCTATTCAGTCATGTCATATCCACTACCATGATCATGGAGTCAGGTCATATCCACTGCCATGCTATTTCAGTCATGTCATATCCACTGCCATGCTATTCAGTCATGTCATATCCACTACCATGATCATGGAGTCAGGTCATATCCACTGCCATGCTATTTCAGTCATGTCATATCCACTGCCATGTTATTTCAGTCATGTAATATCCACTGCCATGCTATTTCAGTCATGTCATATCCACTGCCATGCTATTTTTTGGAATGATGAGTTTTAAGGGTGAATTTGTAAAACACAAAATGTTTACATACCACTGTTGTCGGACGTGTCTATGTTGGATGAACAAATAAAACTGCGACACAATGCATCTCCAATCATTAGATTATATTCTGCTGAAAAATTTATGAGGACTATTATCTTGCAACAGAAGAGATCCAATGGGAGTTTGAGATTGAATGCTTTAAAAAAATGTGTACAAAGAACACAGAATAATGAAGTATCAATATCAGAAGACTTCATGACCAGTCTTCAGACTGACCTGATTATAGAAGAGGACAGGGGATGTCTTTAATACCAATCTATGGCCAAACTGCTAAAAAATGACAATGTAGTGATGAGATAACTTGTGTACATATCTACTTACTAAGTAATGGGAATATAGAACTGGAGTGATATGATTGGATCAACTCCTCTGTAACGTGATGAGAATGCGTGACAAAGATGTGATTAAAATGACTTCAAAACTAATCTAAAATCTGATGAGAACAAGGACAATGAAGTGACATAATCAGATTACTTGACTTCTAAAACAGTTACTAACCCAGTGATAATGGCAGGGAAACAATAACGATCCTGATACATAATGCTGGAGATGGAGATCTGTGGAGGGCCATGATTGCCTCCGCCAGCTGGCATGGCACCTAATGATGATGAACCGTATGATGATATAATTTCAGTTGCTTCATGTAAACAGTTATATATTACATCCTGTATGTATTTGCATACATTCTTATGTCATTGTTCTTTTCAACTTCTGCTGTCATGTATTACTCTTTCTTCAATAACTATAACTTCTCTTACTTGTCATACATGGACAAGTGTTTGTATTAATGATGACATGTTTATGTCACAGGATGTAGCACTGCTGGAGAAACTCATACAAGATGACATATCTGCTGCCAAGACTCCTGTTTTGATTGTTGCTTATGCAGGTTAGTTATTGTCTGTTGATAATTTCTATAATCTCAAGCATTAGTGCAATGTCTTCTAGCATCTCCCTAGTCAATTTCATTAGTGCAATGTCTTCTAGCATCTCCCTAGTCTATTTCATTAGTGCAATGTCTTCTAGCATCTCCCTAGTCAATTTCATTAGTGCAATGTCTTCTAGCATCTCCCTAGTCAATTTCATTAGTACAATGTCTTCTAGCATCTCCCTAGTCTATTTTATTAGTGCAATGTCTTCTAGCATCTCCCTAATCTCTAATAGTGAGGAGCGCAGTAGCCTAATTGATTGCTTACTATTGCCGGGTTGCAAGTCGAGCTCGAAACAAAATATCCAAACAAAAACATAAAACCCTAGTCAATTTTTCTCACCTGACCATGGCCGCCCTCCAGTAGACTCAACTGTAAATGGGTACCTGAAGCATGAGTTAGGGAAGGTAAATACAGCAAGTAAGGGAACTGGCCACTCCACCTAATACTTGCTGCGACTTGGAACATGAAGAGTTATCCCCAAGGATGCTGTCATGGGACCTACCTTTACTAATATCTAGCATTAGTACAATGTCATCTAGCATCTCTCAATCTATTATGGCAGTGTAACGTCTTCTAGCATCTCCCTAATCTTTTGAAATCGTCATCAATGGTTTGATTTCTAGTTATTGGTGAATTTTTAGATCACAAACACCCCCCCAGCCTAACACCCCCCAGCCTAACACCTCACAAGATACTAACTCATCTTCATTATCTATTGGTTCCAGATATATTGTTGGAGTAAGCAAAAAAATCTTGCGTTCTTGAATGTTATGTTGTATTGTTTACTGGAGGTTCTTGTCGAAGTAAAACCATCCCCTCTTGTGCTTATCAGTGGTTAGCACTAGCCATTGGCTGCCACATCATTATATAGAAGAGTATTAGTGCTAGTGCATTTGGGATCTCCCTGGCATAGTGGTTATGCTGTTCGCTTTGTGCCCAAGAGGTCATGAGTTGAATTCCTTCTTGCAACATCCTGTTTATAAATTTAATTGTTTTTCCTAAGATTCCTGGGAATTATCGCTTGAAGCTCCAGAGTTACGTGCTATTATAAGTGGTACTCTTCACATGTGTCATGCCATTTTGAGAGGGACGGAGTAGATATGGGGGTAACCTAGGCACAATGAACTCAAACCTCTATGCCTTTAAAGTCTTAGTATTAACCCTGATCTAGTTCTGATGTGTATTCTCAATTTTCTATCGGTTTTTGGCCAAACAGAACTGGGAAGATAAAACTGAGTATCATGCTATGGGAAACATTTCTCTTAGATTAATATCATTGGTCACACAGGTGTGCTGACCACACGTTGTATTCTTTATATGCTACAGTTTCATGGGACAATAATAACTTGTATGTATACGCAAAGATAGTAGTCTGATTAGTATATTGGGCCCTTATAAAATGTGTTTAATGAATGTTTGGCTCATTCAATGTGAAAGATAAACACAGAAAATAAAAGTCATCTGCATAACCTCGATGGTATTGTTTTATTAACTATGATTTCTGCAGGGAACCATGTGCAGTAATTAATATTTAGAACAGCTAGAGATTCATACATGTGTTGCAAGGATCTGAGAAGAGAGCAAGGAATAGCAAAACTGGTATCAGCCATGCATGTCATAAAGAGGCGACTAAGAAGGTTTGGGGGTGGAAGTGGCTGTCCTACACCATAGGTCAAAGTGGCTGTCCTACACCATAGGTCAAAGTGGCTGTCCTACACCATAGGTCAAAGTGACCCCAAAGTCATGCTGAAGTCAGATGTGTCACCTGAAAGGCTCAGATATCACAACATACCTGTAAAACATAACAAAGCACATTCTGGTCTCCGGACTACATCCTGTTTAACCAGCAGGAGTTTGAGAATGATGCAAAAGAAGAAGAGAAGAGCTATTTATTTTATGCGTGTGATGCTGTGAAACATTGTATTCTGTAGATACTGACAGATTGTATCTATTTGACAGGAACTCCTGTTGTTGGACATGTTGACAATCTACAGAGGCTGCAGGAAATCTCTAAAGCAAATGGTATATGGCTTCATGTTGAGGGGTAGGTTGTTCATGTTTCTTTGTTGTTTGTATTGTGTTGAGTTTGTGTGGATATGTTCTTTTTGTGTGTATGGAGATGATCTAATTGTGTCTATGGAGGTGTGTTTTTATGTAGAAGATATTGTGTTAGTGTGTTTGTGGAGATGAAAGACATAGAAGCACAGTTACAGAAATGAATGTAATTGCAATAGAAAGTTAAAACAAAGACTTTAGCCTGAACAGCAGAAAAACTGGAGTAATGGTAGTAACTAAGAACAAATATCTTCCAGAATGCAGCATTAAAGTAGGTGGGACCAGTCTGAAACAAGTCAACATATTCAAATGTTTGTATACCTTGATGACATCAGATGGAAGATGTATTAAAGAAGTTCAGTTTAGAATAGTCCAGGCACAGGTAACGTTTCACAAGATAGAGGACATCTTATGTAATATATATTTGTCTTGCGTGATCAGTTACTAAGCATCTAGTTTGATATTGGTCATGTACAGAGCAGTTTATTTTAGCTTGTTGTGGGTTTCTCACCAATTCTGCTGTATGGAAGTAAATTATGGACAACCAGCAGATAGTAAGAAATTATGTGGAAACAGCAGGGATGTTGTTTTATAGAAGAGTTATAAGAGCAATAAAAAAAGATATGAAACAGTATTGAAATAATTTAACTCAGAAATAAACTTGCAAATAGAGAGCTACCTACTTGTATCAGATGAATGTCCACAGTTTTTGGACACATGATGAGAAAAGGAAAGGTGGAGCACATTGTGACAATAGGCATGTTGAAGAGCAAGGGGACAGGGAAGACTATGAGTAACGATACTGGACAGCTTGTCATTGGGGAACATTGGAAATATTGGAAATGATTGACAGTGCATGAAACTGATGGTTGTGGGCAGACATGATAACTCTTTGTCTCTGTAAGCTGCTGTATGGTTTTCTTGCTTTGCCAGAGCACATTTTTGAATATATGTTATGGTAATTTATGGTAGTATTTGTATTTTTCAATTTCTCCTTCGCCATTCATACACATGAACAATTATGACATCAAAACGTTTATAAATGGATAGGCAATAAGACTCAGTTTATTTTGTTTACTTCTATATAATATTGTGTTAGTTATGGAAAATTTAATTCAGAAAAAACAAGAAAGTGTGGGTGGAAATAATACAAATGTATACATACCGAAGCTTGTATCCAAGAAAACTGAATTATAATCCATTTATTTTGAAATAAAAGACATTTGGATATATCCTGAACCATTTTGTAATGCATACAAGTATTTATACAGAATTACTTATATATGTAATAAGTATTACATAGAGCAGGAAATATTGTCTTAAAATCAGCAAATGCATCCAAAATATGCTTTTTCCACAAAATTTTTTCTATTCTTTTGGCCTACATTTTAGTGTCCAGGACTTATTTACATAACCTTAGATATATATATTTATTTATTTAATACAAATTACTGTGCCTTATATAAAGGTCTGAATATTCACATCCGCATGTGATACTGCAAAAATCATGTTTTTGAATGTAGATAAGGAGTGGCAGCTATATGTATTGCATTGAAAATGCCCCCTCAGCTTCATCAACACTCCACTCTGGATCAGAACTTCCATTAAAGTCAGACCATAATAATTCCATATTAGACTTACAATCGTCATCTAATCTATTATCGGAATTATTACCTAACGTATTTCGGAACATTTCTAAAGCCTAAACTAGTTGTAAAATATTACGGGGTCTAAATTTAATTACTTCAAATAAAAGTAGCAAACTGAAAATGTTTATTTTCACCTGTTATTAGCACACCTGTTTATAGGAAATTATTGGTCAAAATCAAGTTATTATTTTTTCAAGTTGCAAGAATATCTAGATAGATATTTTCTCAAACGGAAGTACAGCAAATAGGAACGGTTCATTTGATTTTATGGACACTGTGATGTTTATAATTCGCAATAGTAAATTCATATCAAAATGTTGATTTGAGCAGCTTTTCAGCATAGTGGTTCTCCAAAATGTAGATTTTAGTGGTAGTTTTGATGTGAATTAACAAAGACTACAGAAGTTGATAATAACTATTCTGCAAGCACAGTGCCAGGTAAAAGAAAATAGTATGGGAAGATAATATAAGTGAGTGGACAGCATTGATATTTTTTTAAATCTCAAACTGACCGTGAATTGTGAAGTTTGAAGGGCAAAAGTGAAAACTTTATGATTGCCTTATGATCAGCAAGCTTTTGAGTCTAATCTTCTTTTGCACTTGTTCTCTGATAACCAATACACAATTTTGTGTGACTTCTGCCAGAGGAATGAAGTACATTGTGCTGCTAGTTTCACAGTGGAGGTGCATTATTTTTCACCTCCTGGCCCAACACATCTAATTTTGACATAGTGAGTCTTATAGTTTGAAGTGTCCTAATGTAAGACTTTGTAAAACAGTTTGTCAGTCTCATCCATAGAAATATACTTTTTAAGCTTTCATTTTCAAACTTTCCTGGATGTACAAAAGAAGTACAAATATTTCTTTTAGCGGGGACACTGGTCCTATTAGATTATCCAGAGAAGGATGATGCATTGTCTTTTGCAGTTTTATTTATGCCAGTGGTCTGGCACATCCAACTTCTGCAGTAGAAAAATAAGTGATAATTAAGATAAGAGAACAAAACACCCTGATCTAAATTTGTGCATTTTTGTTGATTGATAAAGTTATTAAAATGACATATTTCTAAATTTGTTTCCTTTTCAGAAGCAATTTGGCAACTCTGGTGATGTTTTCTGTGCCCACATCTATTGAAACTGCAACTTCAGGGGATAGCATCACTCTTGACCTCGCCAACTGGCTGGGAATTCCTTCCCTTCCATATATTGTATCCTCTAATCTGATCAGCTTTTTACTGATTTAAGGTCACCTATACCTACAATGAGTATTACCAAACATTGTGAAATAATTATATTAAAAGTAACCACAAATATGTCAATACATTAATGTTTTGTTTGTGTTGTGATGCCTTGTCACATATTAACTATTATCCAAGCATCAAGCTTCTACCTAGAAAACTGGCTCCACTGCCTTGCAAATATCTTTGACAAGCATTACTTTGTTTGCTTTCACTGTCAATTAACAATCATGGTTTTGCATATGATTTAATCTGAGAACTTGATGTGCTTCGGTTTAATTTTTGTCATGTCATAACACATCCATTTTCATGCATGCCTTTGGGGTGGGTTTCTCAGAGTATATATCAGCTCTATGCCATGATGGTTTATCACCCACTGTGCCCTTAGGCTAAAAGCCAATATGTCCCTGGGTGACAGTTTCCAAGGTGGAAACTGTGAGCCAGGAGTTGGACTTTGGTCAACTATGTCTATTTCGCACAATGTATTCCACTGTCAGTGAACTGATCTCATGAAATTAAATGATCCACTTTGCTCGATGTCATCTATCTCGTATGAGCTATTCCGCCATCAGTGAATTGGTCTCATGTAATTAGATAATCCATTGCACCCTTGTGTATTCTGATAACCTTGACAGAGCTGTTAACCATATCATTGAGACTATTCGGATGCAGACACAGATTCATTGGGCAGGTCATGTGTCAGATCATCGCCTACTAAAGATAACTCTCTCTATGGTGAGTTACAGAAGGGCATATATTCCCAAAGTAGCCGAAAGAAGCTGTAATAACATTAAAGATCTTGCTGGAAGCTTTTGAAATAAACTAATACATGGGAAGACTACATGAAATAGAGCTACATGTTGCTCTACAGGCAAAAATAAGGCACAGTATCTTGTGAAAAGAGGAGAAATGCAGCAGCTAAACAGTGGAGAGTAGCTAGAAAGTCACGTGTAGATAAAAAAAAGTCTAAAGTTGTCATCCCAAGCCCAAACTGTCCAATGATGTTTGTTGCCAGAATAGGGATTATAATCCCTATAATTATTAGCCATCTATGAACTCAGTCAAGGACATAACTCTAACAGAATTTCATAAAGTGAATGTAACAAATGGTCATCATCACTTGTGATGGACGAAAAACATTCTGATATAAAAACGTTTATCATCTAAGAGCTTGGTTCCAGTATAGAAATGCTCAACAGTAAAATTAGACTATCGCTAGTTTACCCACTTAGCCAAGGTTTTAATCACTACCTCCACCGCATGTGGAATGTCTGCATGTTTTGCCAGTTTCCTTTTGGATCAAAGGGCATGGGCCCATAGACCACTGCATCAGCAATGAATCAAACAATCACCGGTTCCCTAACAGACAAACCAGCAGGCTTTATGATACTTCTAGTAGATGATATGACTGTATAGTGAGACTTTACTTCAAGTGAAAATTCCTCCAACATTCATCTTTACAATTATTTGTTTCATGTTGTATGTTCTGTTGTCCCTACTCATAGATGAAAGGCATGTCTTGTCTAAATTTCCTCCTTTTTTTTCTCTATCAAATAATCCCCTGGATGATGAACAGATGCAAGCAGGGGATCACATATTTGCCTTCTGTGAAAGACTTCTAGGTTGCAGGGGATGCCAGATGTGCAGTCACTGCAGATTGGTCAACAAATTTGATAGAAGAATGATGAAATAGTTGCCCAGAAGCATAGAATATGCTTCTGGCAAGACTTGATGATTGTGGAATACTGCTGCATTGTAGTGCCTCCCTTCAAGAACCAAACATGCAACCACAACACCTCAATATGTGACATTTCAGAAATTCATTCACATTTCTTCCTCATTGATTTCCTTCTGTCTCTCTTAGTTGTATTTCTGTGCTTGTACAATTTCTTTATTCTTTCTTCTTATTAGAAATATTGTCAGCTCATTTACACTTGAATATTCTGAGAATGTTGCATCTGATATTTTCGTTTTTGTTTCATTTGCTTAATATAAGATGGATATGTTAATATTGAACCTTAACTAAGTAGACATTGTTCAAAGATTCAGAACGGTCATTGACGGAAGCTGCAGGACTGACAACAGCGGATGCTAAACTTCAGCTGAAATGTCTACCTTTGTGGATGTGCTTGCAGAGTCTTGGCCATGAAGGAATGGTTGCCAGAATTAAATTTTCTTGTGAGCTTGTGAGTATGATTCAATCGGTTTATAAACAGAACAACTTGTTCTACTACTAGAACAAATCTGGATTGTAGAGTTGATCTCATCACTCTTATTCTGCCTATAGTCACACAAAAAATACACCATATTTTTGATGCATCTTAATGTTGAGATAGGAATATATAGACATAGTATAATAAGTTTGATTACTTTCTTTTCTGTGAATCCATCAGGAGATATCCCTGCCATATAGAATAAGCTGTTTGTCTTGTGTACAAGAGGTTGCTGGTTATAATCCAACTCATGACATCTTGTTTACAAAGTGATTGTTTAAAATTTTTAGAAATCCCTCAGGGATTACTACTTGAAGCTACAGATTAGCTTGAAGCTAAGACTTGAATCTTTGACTCTCAAGTGTCACTTGATATATATTTACATTAAAAAAAATGATTTCAAAATCTCTAAAAACCATAGTTATTGCGTTGTCCAAACACACACCAAAAATAATGCAAATTGTCAAAACAGGAATCCGGTGGCAGGAGGGAAATTGCATAATTAATGTGGCTTGCTATAGGTTAAAAATCTGGAGGAATGGAGAAACAAAACTTGTAGGACAGGGAAAAAATAGAATGAGAAAAAAAAAGATACATTGAAAGTGTGATTTAAAATAATAGTTGAAGCATTTCTTCTATAGAACATTCATATTCAACTATAATTTAATTTTAAATGTAATTTTTGCTTAATTTTTTTTATGCACCACTAATACATCCAATCACATGCCCTGTACAATATAGAATATACAAAGTAAATTTAGAGTAAATGGCTATACACATCAGTGGTATGATTCATCTGTGTGCCCAACACATTTACATCACTACTATTAAATCAAGACAAAAGAAAAATAGTGACAACAGAATTGACATGTCTACGAAGAATACTTGGAGTGTCATTAAGAGATAGAATTAGAAACAATAACATCAGACAGATAACCAAAACAATACCAGTATTGGAACACATCAAAAGACAACAGATCAAGTGGTTTTCACACACTTCCAGACTACTGACATATAGCATGCCACAAATGGCTATGACATATAGACATAACGGTTATAAAGCCAGAGGCAGACCATGTAAAAGATGGATCACAGAAATCAAAGAAGTCACAGGAACAAGCTTACAAACAGCACACAAGAAGGCCATTTCCAGGGAACTCTTCCACCCCTGACGCTGCAAGGCAAACAAGGGACACAGCGTATAGATAGATAGAGATAGATAGATAGATACATAGACTATTAAATCATGCTCTTACATTCTAGAACTCTCATTATGCCTTTGAGAACCATTACATCTCACAGTGTGATACCCTACAGCCTTGACACTACTATATTCATATACATATTTTTATACAGACTCGCCACACTCCCTGTCTTGTTTTGTCTTTGTTTCTACATATATTTGGTAAACCATTTATTTTTTCCCCAGCATCAAAATTTCTTCTCTGGGCATGAATTGTTCAGTTTTGTTTTTATTGGATAGTGCTCTTTTCTACCACTTGTGTCAGATGTTCTGCGCTTGGTAACGATATTTTGCTCAAGCATTGATTATGTGTGCTTTTTTTGTGATTTGTAAAACTCTTATCACTTTATGTTGTCACTATTCACTGATTTGATCCTATTTTGACTGCAGATGTATGTTTTAGATGACAATGACATAATGATTCACATTTTTTTAAAATTGTTATATTTCTCCATTATTTGTTATATTTCTTACTTTTTCATTTCAGGCAAAAACATTGTTTGATCATTTGGATAAGATTAGTACCATCAAGCAGATAGTGAGTACATTTGTGTATATGTGTATATACCATCAAACAATTCATGAATACATTTGTGTATATGTGTATATACCATCAAGCAGATAGTGAGTACATTTGTGTATATGTGTATATACCATCAAACAATTCATGAATACATTTGTGTATATGTGTATATACCATCAAGCAGATAGTGAGTACATTTGTGTATATGTGTATATACCATCAAACAATTCATGAATACATTTGTGTATATGTGTATATACCATCAAGCAGATAGTGAGTACATTTGTGTATATGTGTACTTATAATCACGCAGTTAGTATATTATTTGTGTATGTGCATATGTATAATTAAGCAGTTATCGAGTACATTTAAGTATGTTCATCCGTTTCATCAACATCCTGGAATTAAATTTCAGTCTCCATTATAGAAAAGAATGTGTGCTAGATTTGTAAACACTTCTTTTACACTGCCATGACTGTGACCTGGAAGAGACCTTTGTCTATGTTAGAGTTACGTCTTTGTTCATAGATGTCCATCGAGCCCTATGTTGACCCCACAGCTCCTTGGACTTATTGGTCATGGTATGATCACATAGCCTTGTTCATAGATGGCCATCGAGCCCTATGTTGACCCCAAAGCTCCTTGGACTTGTTGGTCATGGTATAATCACATAGCCTTGTTCATAGATGGCCATCAAGCCCTATGTTGACCCCAAAGCTCCTTGGACTTGTTGGTCATGGTATAATCACATAACATATATTATCTACTCTGCAGACATTTATCAGCTTCATTTGCTATCTGATTCCTCCATTTTAATCTTTCCAAAAATATACAAGATGATAAGAATGTCTAGATAAAGAACATGTCTGACTGATAGGAAGGTGTTTGAGTACACTTATGACTTGTTACTTTCAGAGCCGTGAAAAGAAAAGACAGGAGAAGGATGTCAAAAGTGTGAGGGATCTTATCTCAAAAGCAGTTAGTGCCTTGGTATGTATTATTTGTTCTACTATTATTATTATTATTTGTATTATTATCCACACCTTGTTGGTGAGGTCTCAACTTTGTTGGGCTGGTCACATCATCCACATTCCAGACGAGCGTCTTACAAATAATAGTGGTAATAATATATATAAGAACCTGTTATGGTTGTAGAGGTGCTTCAGAGGATGTGCTAACATATATAAATCCTTTATTTCTCCTATTGCCTGTGTTGTAGATAAGTGTGTAGAATCCAAGTCCTGTTCATTCCTTAATGTTATCAATCCATGATGTTTTTCTGTTCCCCCTGTTTCTTCCACCCTCCATTGTTCCATGTAAGATTGTTTTAGACAAGAAGTTGTACCAAAAAAGATTTCTGTGGTGCGCTGTGCATAGGTAAGCATTCAAGTGGTAGTCAGAAAAAGCATTAAAAAGACTACTTGAAGACAGCTCACAAACCCTGCAGTATAGGCCCAAGCTCTTGAGGAATCATAGCTCTTGACTGCACAGCCTGGCTTGGTAAGATCAGGTATTTTAAAATATTGAAAATAGTATAACACTGCAGGGAATTCAAGAGACAAAAGCAAAATGAATTGGACAGCTCTCCCTCATTTCAATAGTTTCATTTTGTAATTTGTCGTGCAGACATGTTAAATAAGCCGGTTGCATTATATTATGGTTGCTGGTGCACCTCTCTGCCTAGTATCTGCACAACTTCAGTACCTGTGCTTGCAGGCAGGACTGTAGTCCAGCTCAATAAAGGGAATGGTCCAACCAATCTTAATTTCCACCCTCTGTTAGCTGGATTAAGCCCCATCTCCACTTCAAGGAGTTAGCCTTGTTGGGGGTCATTTATCAAGAAAACCAGACTTTCTGTATAGACAGGTGAAACTGCAAATGTGAAGCAGAAGAACGGCTTCATTCCTATATTCACACTGCAACTGGATTTTCTGAACAACCATATGACTTCTCAGTCATCTGAGGACTCGTAAATATCAAACCTAATGAACTTTTTTCGATGACATGCTTATATTTTTGCTTGTGAAGAAGGAACACCATCATCAGGTATTTGTTTTATTTGTAAATTGAGTATGTTCCCACATTTATATGTCAGGCCTTATCTCCCTAGAAAATGTATATTATTCTACTGTATTTTTTGTGGTTACTTTCACAAAAGCCTTAGTTGATGCTCTTAGAATGTGGCAAACTTAACAGGATTGATATATAATATATGTATTCAGTTATTTCCTTCCGAGCAGAGCCTGATTTATCAAACTGACTATACCTGTATGGTTTCTGGGGCCCGAAAGAGAAACAAAGAATAGTGACATTCTTAAGAATAGTGAAAACAGCAACACATGTTGTAAGGTGGAAACTAAAAGAGATTTAGTGTGAGGATTGCTACCCACCCATGATCTTTGTTGTGATGAAGCCTGTTGAAGGCCCATGTCTCACTGTTGAAAGGGAATCTGCTCTTCCATGTGCATCATCTGAAGATTGTAATAAAGTCATGGCATAATAACCTCTGAAAACTGCTCAATTTGTGGTATATAACTGCTCAACGGTAGAAAAAAAAATCCTACAACTCCATTCAGTAATAGTCATCGGAGACTTGCAGAAGTTCTGGAAAATCTAACTATTGAAAAATTCCGTGAGAAACACCAGTCTGGGGCAGAAAGTAAAACTTCACCACCTGGCATATTGAATAAAAGTGACAAACTCTTACCTCTTTGTTACTCCATCATCATCAATCCATTCTATGGAAGATCTGCGGACCTTACCAGTGACCTACTACCACGTAGCAGTATACTTCTATGAGATGATTTGCAAACAAATTCACTTTGTAAACAACAAGACTTCATGAGCCACATATGTACCAGATATCTCATGAGCACAAAATTAGTGGTTTCACCTATACGCTAGGAAGATCCCACAGGTTTATGTCAAGTAAAGTAAAAGTAAAGTAACCCATAGCATTTATTAATGCCGTAGGGGTGTGAGATGTTAGCGATCTCACATTTCACAGGCTCTGCAAATGAGGGCGGTAGCCATCTCCTCTCCCTCGCAGTCTTTACTTCCCGGATTAATCCGGTACCCATTTAAGGCTGGGTCGACCTGGGAGCCGTTGCGATCTGAAAACATTTCCACCTCAACTGGGGAATGAACCCAGGACCACACATATGCGAAGCCAGTGCGCTAACCACTGCGCTAATGCGGCTCCCTATGTCAAGTACAGACACAACAAACCTTATATGAGCTCAGGTGTCACCTCAGTTACTCAACTGAAGAGGACCTATATTTTTGTTAGAAAGGCTTTGGACTGTCAAAAGCTACTTGCTCTCGGCTAACGGAATTACTTCATCTATCTATTCGCGAAACCCTTTGTTGCCTTTCAGAGGAGTTTTCTGCAGATGGTCCTCTTGTGTGCTGAGTATATTGTGGAATTTGGCGCCTCTTTTATTTCGGTGGTCCATCGTTTTTATGGTCGCCTCTAGGTCTGCCTTCACTGTACCTGTGTAGAACAGCTTGCGGTGGTATTCTGTCTGATGGTATTCTGCTGATATGTACAAACCATTTGATCTGTTGTCTCTTAATATATTCCAAGATATATTGGGGAGTTGCAGTTTTTTGTTGAATGTCCTCATTTCTCATTTTGTCTTTTAGCGATATTACTATGATTCTGCGTAAGCATGCCATTTCAGCTGTCACAAGTTTACATTTGTCTTGTGCTGTCGTTGTCCATGTTTGGCTTTTGTGTGACACTATAATTGTTTTGAATAGTGTTATTTTGGTGTTTAAATCTAGTTTTTTTCTGAAGATTGGTGTCATTTGCCCTAGGGCTTGGTATGCTTTACTACATCTATTGCATATTTCTTTGCCGCTATTGCTGTCTGTTGTTACATTACTTCTTAGGTATGTGAATTAAATTACTTCATAATCATCATCATTAACTCTTACTGTATCCAATACACTTTCACAGCTTGTCTTTGAGATTGTGACTCCTACAGCAGTCTTCAAGTATGTAGAAGATGCTACAGTCCCTGGCGCTGTTATTGCTCCCTATTCCAGCATAAAGGTAGAGGACACACATGAAGACAAAGAGAGTGCATATTTTGATGCTCTTAATACTTGGGTATGTAACAGTGTTGTAGATCAGGGGTGGGCAAACTTTTTGTGCAGAGGGCCGCATTGAAAATTGTAAAGCTATTGGAGGGCCGCATATAATATTATGTATATTTTTGTTTAAAATCCTCGGTAAGTAATCAATTAAATATTTGTATTGTAAAGAAAGGTAGTTTTACATAATGTAGATAACTTCTGGAATAAATTACATTTCTAACAGACTTACACTATAACAGTATATTTTCTAATATGGATAAAAAGTTTTGCAAATATTTTAACAATGTTTGTATATTTAAAAATGTGTTTTGAGGGCAGCAAAATATCCAATGGCGGGCCGCATGCGGCCCGCAGTCCGTAGTTTGCCCACCCCTGTTGTAGATTGATAGTATCATCCTCATGTTAACACTATTTACTTGTTTTATTTTGTAATTTTATTTATTCTCTTTATCAATTGCGTGTTTAGTTGTTATTAATGGGATTATTGTCTTTGAATCATGCGCTAATGGAGGGGGTCAGGAGCCACATAGACATTGATTTTTCTTCATTCCTTGGGAGAGAGATTTTATCTGGCCACAGATTTACTTGTGGCTGATGAAGTAAGGATCAACATGGTTCTTGTAGTGAAGAATGCTGCTGTGGACCCATGCCTGGATTGTTAACTCTTTATCTTCAGCATATATACAGTTTTCTATTGAGTCACCACTAAGATCCTAATAAAGTAGATGTCTGTCCAGCTTATGACATTGCACGGTACCATACATTAAATTAGCTCTCTGAGATTGGAAAGCTTTGGAAACCTACCCCAATTGGAAGACCTACCAGGAGAGTTATCTGACTGAAATTGAAAGAAATAAAATAAACGTATAGGCAGGATTCTAAGGATCACTTATATCAACAGTTAAACGAAGGAAGCTGATATGTGGTTGACAGGTCATTTGACAATTACAACAAACAGGGAATGGTGGAGGGTGGAAGAAGCAGTATGGGACAAAGAAAAACATAGATTGATAACATAATGGAATGGGCAGGAATGAAATTCTACATGTTCATCGAGATCAAAGATGATTGAAGAAAATGGAGGCTTGTATATATTGACACATCCTCTACATGACCTATGACCGTAGAGAGTTTTGGAATATACTACTACTAGTAGAAAGTCATTCTCCTCTGCAAGACACTGGGAACAAGAGTAGTCACTCATAGTCATACTGCGATAGAAACAAATATCTCTGAGCCAGCATATATTACATATGTATGACATGGTTATCCAGGTCAGTTTGTATTTATCACACTTGTACGCAATGTATGCTCAAAACACTAAAAGTGTTCTAACCGGGTTTCCATAGAAAATTGATTGATCAATTGATTACTTGATCAATGAAATAGGTGAGGTATATTACTAGATCTTTTTGTGTGATAGTTAGTTAGTTAGTCGTCGGATCATCATCACTGCAAACTGGACATGTCCATAGTTGCTCTGATCTCTCCCTGAATGTATCCGCCATTACACTTCTGCTGACAGTACCGGTCCTATGCTGGTTGACCATCATTCTTCTGCGCCCTCCAAAATGTTCACTTCTAGCAACACTGCATTTCAGTCCATGATCTTTAATCCTAGCCATTGAAAAAGAATCATCATCCACATTAGTCTCACTCTCGCGTGTTATATCTCTTAAGCAGTTCAAAACGTCAGCGTGATCCATTGCCCCATCGCACTGTGCCACAATCGCACACGATGCCAGTTAATCCACTCTTTCATTGCCTCGAACGCCCACATGTCCCTGCACGAAAATAAATGTAACCGCTTTCAAGCTCGCATTTCTCAAGGCCTCAATCCACTGTTCGCGAACGAGACCCACTTGTACCTTCTTAATCATACTCATAAGAGTCACTCAAGATTCAGACCTGCGTTAATCTGTGTGAGTAGCCACTAATATTCCCTGGTCACCGCCATAGTCTCCATGGTCATACTACTCGTAGTGACCGCAAAGGCACTACTCTCCTCCTTGATCGTTTTACCTGTGCCCTGAGCTGTGAAGGCCCAAGCACTGCAAACATGCCTAATCACAGAACTAATTTTGTGTGATGATTAATAGTAGTAATAGGGGGTCAACATCACACAATGTCTTCTAATAAATGAATCCATTTACTTTCTTACAAGTCAAATTACTATTCCCAAGCCATGTACCAGTGTTGATGCAAATAACCTATCTACAGCAGTAACACTCCCATCTATCAGACTTGTTTGTGAGAACTAATACAACTGAATGTTTGTTTGAACATAAACTGCATGAAGAATACTGTGTTCTTAAAGAAATGTTCTGCATGTTTTCTTAGTTTGAATATGCTGTAGCCATTTCCTATAATTCATATCCATATTACCAATATCATCTAACAGCGGTTTATCAGAAGTAAAACAACTACCCATATATTTATCATGATGCGATGTCATCTAGAAAACTCTTATATATCTCTTATTTGATATATAAGTGTTATATATCTCTGTTGTGATTTCTTTGTTAGTTTTAACTCATGAAATGTTACTTTTTTGTTTTGATTAATTTGTTGTTTATCAATTATAATCAAGATTAATTTTTATACACATACACACAAACAGAATATGTATCCTTTATTTTGTTCAGAAATTAAGATAAGAAACAAAATGTGATTAAATTAACAGTTTAGTAATATGAAAGGAAATTCTTTAAAAAAACAAAGTCAGTGTTTTATGAGTAATCAGCAAAACTTCATTACTCTTTTCTGTTTTGTCTGTAAAACAGAACATATGCATCTTCTAAGTTTAAGTTCACAGTTTAAAGTTCAGACTCCATAACAGTTTTGTATGAGACATATATATATATATATGCATCTGTGGCACATACTTCACTTAGGAGAGGATATTAGCTGGTCCGTTCTCAAAAGACAATTGTAATGTTGTAGTTGTCATAATTCAATTGTTCTTGTGAAATTTCCAGCTTGCTGAGACCTTGCAGGCATCTAACCCCCGAGTCCCTATATCTCTTGTAAACGTAGACAAGGAAGGTGTTTGCATACGCTATTCACCTCTAGAAACTGCTCAAGGTAAATATCTACTTGTAATATGTCTAGTGATCACCTCATAACTGATTTTATATATGTGATTATTGTATATGATAATTAATTGTATGTCATTATTGTTATTCATAACTGATTTTATGTCATTATTGTTCAGAACTGATTTTATGTCATTGTTCACAACAGATTTTATGTCATTGTTCATAACTGATTTTATATGACATTATTGTACATGGTAATTGATTTTTATATGTCTTTATTGCTCATAATAACTGATTTTTTGTCATTGTACATGATAACTGATTTTGATGTCATTGTTATTCATAATAACTAATTTTATGTCATTAGTGTATATGATAACTGATTTTTATATATGTCATTATTTTGCATATAAGGTTCACAAGAATCACAACTTTTAAAAGCAAAATTATGAAAACTTATGTGATTTGGACATGCATGCCAACATTAATCCCTGTCCTCCAGGGCACAGTTGAAGACAGAAGAAGCAGAGGTGGTTAAATTAAATAAGGGTATACAATATCCAAGACTACTCAGGTCAAGATATTTCCACACTCATCCTCATCGCTGAAGTGTTTCTTTGATTGTCTCTGCTCATCTAGTTCTTTGTCCTCCTCGTTCCTTGTAGCCCAGTCTTCTGTTGATGTGTGCACGATTCCATTCTCATGATGTGACCAAACCATCTGTTTGCTGCCTCTCAATATAGTCTTATAGCTTTCCTGAAACATCTAATTTCGCCAACTTTTTTATGCTAATGTCTTTGTCACGGGCCATGTTTGACATTGGTAACACAGAGTTGGTATAATTTATTTATTTATACTGTTTATCAATTGTCGTTTTGTAGCAATGTAGATTGATGGGTGTTTAAGTATTGGTGACAGCTGGTAAGTCACAGCATTGGCTTTTTGGCACTGTGTTCTCTGTCGAGTTTGCCATCCTCCGTAAATATGCTACCTAGGTATTTAAACTCTAGGACTTGCTTTAGTTTTGTACCATTGACAAATATGTGTTCTGCTTATCTTTATAGTCTCTGTTTTAGATGTATTTAGTTTCATGTAGTGCAGTTCGCAGGTTGTATGGAGCAAGTGTGTATGCCGCTGTCATTTGTTTTCAGATTTGTATATTAAACATTGATCATCTGTGAATAACAGTTCATTGAGTGAGCTGTGATCTTCATTTTATGCTTCTGCTGGGATGAATTTGTTTATTGGGTCTGCTTCTTTAGTTACTCTGTCCATGTGTGTTACGAACAGAAGTGGTGATAGTAATCAGCCTTATCTAACGCCTGTTTTTATTTCAAATAGGTCTGTTTATGTAGTTCTGATTATGCTCTGGTAATTTTTTGTATAAAGCTCTTATGTTGTTTAGTAATTGTCCATTTCCATAAACTTGATCTTGACTTTTAACCTTTAGCGCAGTGTTTACAATTTGTGCAACACATTTCGTCCAAATTGTGTCATTTCTTGATTACGACGGCGTTAAACCCAAATCCAACAAATAAGCCAGATTTGTAATTTTTTTGAGAGAGTGTTTTGGCAACTGGGACTACCTATATTATTTAACTTCCTGTTTCTGTTGTTAAAATGACTGACGGAGATGTCATGTGATTATGATTTTGAAATCCGAATAATCTCTAGCATCCACATAAATGCGAAGCGACATGACAGTGAATCGAGTTTTATATACTTTTATTTCATCGTATATTCAGTGAAATCATTATTTATTCAGAATTTAAAGTGGAAATCTTGAGAGGTAAGTACTTAAATAGATTAAATAAAATAGACCACGAGGTTTCACAAGGTTTTCATTATGTAAAATATATAATATTCAACAGATATGGAGCGATCAACAAATACAATAGGCCTAGATCTAGATAGGTCTAAATCTGTCTTTATCACTTTCTCACACGTCTCGTATCAGACACACACAAACAAAACTTATGCAGAATTTAATTCTTTATTTATATTCGCAAATATTGTTTAAATATCTGTAACAACAACAAAATTATCGCGATTTCAAAACAGCCAGCAACGATTGCGTAACATTTCCAAAAACGAATTCAGCGACAGGAGAGAAATTACGTAATTGTAAACACAGCGTGCCTAATAGTCCCAATAATCCCAATAGTCTTACAGTGTACAGATTTTTTACAGGTTTTTATTCATATGTGGTGCAGATTTTTGTCTCATAAGGTCTCAATTTTGTCATATGATGTTAGTTATCATCTTTTTCTTCTTAGTCCATGATGTATGATTTTAGTTATGTTATTCTTCTTAATCCATGATGTATGATTTTAGTTATGTTATTCTTCTTAGTCCATGATGTATGATTTTAGTTATGTTATTCTTCTTAATCCAATATGTGTGATTTTAGTTATGTTATTCTTCTTAATCCATGATGTATGATTTTAGTTATGTTATTCTTCTTAATCCATGATGTATGATTTTAGTTATGTTTTTCTTCTTAATCCACGATGTATGATTTTAGTTATATTATTCTTCTTAATCCATGATGTTGGTTATCATCTTTTTCTTCTTAATCCATGATGTGTGATTTTAGTTATCATGTTATTCTTCTTAATCCATGATGTGTAATGTCAGTTATGCCTATCTACAGCTTTCTATCTTGTGTACTGCAAATCATTTCCATCATTCATATCTCATTTGTAGTACACAATATAGAAAACTGTGGACAGACATAACTAACATTGTACATCATGGACTAAGAAGAAGATGTTTATTATATTATTTCAAATGTGCCTATAAAATCATATTTTCTTGACCTCTGGTGATCTTGTATAATTTTATTGTATTTTCCATTGTTGTCCATATTCTAGCACACTTATATTGACAATTGATTTCTGTGGTCCTCAGTACAAGCTACAACAAAAGAAGACATTGAACAATTTGTGGATTGTCTCAAATCAAGCTTGGTAAATATTACAATTTTTTTCTTCTCTTTGTGTATGTTTATTTGATTGTCCTATGTTCAGTAATGAATAGTAAAGTAAAGTAACCCATAGCATTTATTAATGTGAGGGGTGTGAGAAGGTAACGATTTCACATTTCAGAGGCTCTGCAAATGACGGCTGTAGCCATCTCCTCTCCCTTGCAGTCTTTACTTCCCAGATTAATCCGGTACCCATTTAAGGTTGGGTCGACCCGGGAGCCGTTGCGATCTGAGAAACATTTCCACCTCAACTGGGGAATGAACTCAGGACCACTCATATGCGAAGCCAGTGCGCTAAACCTTTTTTAGTTATTCAAGTGATCGTGTTCTAGTTAGAAATAATTATGTTATCAGAATGTCCTCTCTAGGGTATGTATGCAGATAATTTTACTCTAGTTAGAAATTATTATTTGTGTGGCACATGGCAGAGAGGTTAGAGCCTTAGACTCGAGTTCCATTCACGGTAAGGACTGGGTTTTTTTCTGTCGGAGGGTGAATTCATCCTGTACATGATGTGGCGACAGCAAGAGCATGCGGCCTTTATCACACAGCTTTTCATTCCCCTCCCTGCAACTCCTTAATGGGAAAATGCAGTATTCACACCTGTTATTCTTTACCAAAATGTTAACTCTTAGTTCAGACACACACGAGGCATTAGAGTTATTGTAGTCCCGAAGGGGCATTACAGACCTGACATATTTATTACCCAGCGGTGAATTAAGCAACCCTCGTTGAGGCTTGGAATTCGGATCTGGTTCAAAGATACCGTTTCTCAAATTTTGCGCATTTTATACAGCAGCCAGAGTTTGTGCATTTGCAAGCAGGATTCAACGTTTCTCATCATCATATTTTTGTAAAATTCCTATTGAATTGTTGTTGATTAGTGCACAATTAATATTTATACAGGTACGGCAATGTCGTTATTCATCATGTTAATTTAGTAGGCCTAATATTACTTTACAGTGTCAGATTTGGTAGATCATCATTTACCATAAGAATGTGCAAAATAAACCTATTATGCCACGATCAAACACTAGTTTAGCATGTATATCTAGTTAGATCTCATTTTACTTGTACAAATATGATCGAAATTTGTCACATTACGCAATTAGATCATGTAAAAGATTCATTCTTTGTGTAGCATTAACGCAACAAACGTGTGTTTATGATATAGGTCTACCATGCAGTAGTAGGCTTATATTTTTTTGTGTGTCAGGTCTTGTCTAATTGTAAATCAAGTAAAGTATATGCACTGCCAAAAAACAAAGATCGTGATAATAAGCAGACACAGAAGAACAATTCACAAGAGCTAATTATAAACATACATGGAGACATGACACCATATTGAAGACCTTAATTGAAGATAAATTCAAAGGGAAACGAGCAAGAGGTAGGCTGATATACAAGTGGGAGAGTAACATCACAAGATGGACGGCTATATATGCCAGATGGCTAGATATGCCAGTCCTGCAAATACGCTTTCTGGCATACACCTTGTTGGCAAGGAATGTTAAATGTGACAGTCCTGCAGATAAGTCACGACACATCTGGTGTCTTATATATGTATGCAGCGCTATTGGCATGGCATGATGATAACTGAGTACTCAATTCCGCTGAAGATGAGTGTATCCGACCATTGACACAGATAGAGCGTCCAAACAATGCGAATTTAATTATATAGTCTACATTATGTTAACATTGAGATGTCTAGCTGTGAAGTTTCTGGGTTGTGTCCCCTGATTGCAATAGAAAGGTCTCTCTTCTCTCCCTTGACTGCTCTAATTGCAATTAAAGTGACAGTGGGCGTGCCAGCGAACACGCCTAGTACTAGTTTATTGAGATCTCCTAGAAAACTAAAAGTTTGTCTAGTCTCAGGTGTGAATTGACAGTTTTTTAGAAATTATTTTAACAGTGACCTTTCTAAAGTGTGTATTCAGGTAAGTTTACTCTAGTTAACCTTTAGGCCCCTACGGTCACAACATTGCGCCTTGCGTGTGCATCCCGTATTGCCTGTGTTCGCAATCACGCGCCATACGATATCGCTCAATTCCCGAGTACGGAACTTCACGAAGTAATGAACCTATGATGTATAAAGCCCACCAAACGAAGCTAGGAATACGTAATTTCCGTCCAAAGCACACATTTGCCGGCTAAATTGTGATATAGAGCAGTTCTGTGCAATCTTTGAGCGTCCGTTCATTGAAATTTATTCTGCAAAGATGGATTCCGTTTTCCAAGAATATTTCATGGATAGTGATTCAGATGAGGAGGAATTCTTAGGTTTTACGGATGCAGATATTGTTCTATTGCCTACTATGAGTGGGGATGGAAGTAATCCTACTAATTCTTTGTCTGACCTGTCGTCTGACGACATGTCTGAGGATGAAAATGATAGTGATAGCGGACCTTCGGGTTATAGTCATGAATGGCTTCGCAACTTCTTAGAAGTTGCGGGACCTGTAGGCCTAGCTGATAACGTTAGTGAAGTAGACGTGTTCCGTCTGTTTATAACAGATGATACGATCAACACGTTGACAACTGAAACTAATTGTTATGCTAAGCAGATTAGTGACTCGAAGGGACGGGATGCCTGTCAAACATCTTATGTCAAGTTGTGGAAGGAAGTCACAGCTGATGACATGAGATCGTTTCTTGCTGTCGTGCTCTTGATGGGACTAACCAAACGATCTTCTTATAAATTGTATTGGTCAAATGATTGTCTCCTCGAGATGACCGGGTTCAAGAATGTCATGTGTAGGGATAGATTTTTAGCTATTCTGACATTCCTGCACCTTGTTGACAACACAACAGCTGTTCCGCGAGGTCAACCTGGTCACAGCAAGGTATTCAAGATCAAATCATTTTTTGACGCACTTATTCCGCGTTTTCAACAACATTTTGTTCCTTCCAAAGAACTTAGTGTGGATGAAAGCATGATAGCTTTCAAGGGTAGGGCTAGCCTTATGCAGTATATGCCCAAGAAACCTTCAAACCTGGGGTATGAAGGCGTGGGCGTTGGCCGACTCAAAAACTGGTTATCTCTGGAATTGGAAGCTATACCTCGGGAAGAAGGACAATGTGGACCGTACTAGGGGGTTAGCTCACTGTGTTGTGACGTCCTTGGTTGAACCCCTCTATGGTAAGGGTCATGTTGTCTATATGGACAACTTCTTTTCTTCTCCTGACCTTTTCAAGGAGCTTGCCAATAACCAGACATGCGCATGTGGCACATTTCGTTTGGATCGCAAAGGGGCTCCTCCTATGATTAAGTCTGCAAAGCCCAAGGCTGATAGGCCTCCTATTACTGCCAGAGATGACAATATTCTCTGCATCTCATGGTATGACAGGAGGCCTGTAAATTTGATGACATCTGCACATGATGCGCAGACCTTCACTAAGAGGGTCCGATCGAAGAAACATGCTGATCATGTTCGGGTCGTGGATAAACCCTGTGCTCTACAATCCTATACCTATCACATGGAAGGTGTAGATCGTGTAGATAAGCAACTAACATATTATTTGTTAGGCCACAGGTGCTGCAAGTGGTGGAAGATTTTCTTTTACCTATTTGAAACTTGTTTCACAAATTCACTAGTCCTGTGGAGGGCCAAACATGGTCCGGTCAAGCTGGACAAATTCCGCTTGCAGATTGTCCATGGGCATCTGGCGAGTTGCCAGCCTAGGCCTTCTTCATCCTGTAAGGGAAGAAGAACAAGTAATCCTCCAGGTAGACTTCTGGCTGGTGGACATCCTATGGCTATCAATCCAAAACGGTTGGCCACTGGTATGCCTTCAAGGCCCGATTGCGTGGTCTGTTCCAATCGGGAAAAGAAGCGCCATCAGACCCAGTATGTGTGTTCAGTGTGTCAGGTTGTTCTGTGTCCCTACCCATGCTTCACAAGATATCATACTGTGTTGAATTTCAAAGTTGATTGCACTCCTGAGCTGCATAATACCTAGGTAAGTCTTTTGTGTTTTTGTGAAAAAACCATCTTGACCTTGACCTCACACCTGTCATACCACACACACACAAAATTTTTAAACAGATTAAATCTTTATTCAATTGTTTATTAACATGTGCACAAATTATTTAAATATCTTTTAAAATAAAAAAGTTATTGCGTTTTCAAAACACTCACCATAAATAACGCAAATTTTCCAAAAAGAAGACAGGCTCTGGGGGGATGTTTTCTAATTTTAAGCCAGGGCTCTAAAGGTTAAAAATAAATATTCTATCATGTAAAATTATGTTATTAGTTCCTCTTTAATATTGTAGTCTTCACATCTTCTATGTTGCAGATGTTTTTAGTTTTTTTAATTTCATATGTATGTATATGTATTCCTAGGAATAAATTGCTCATATATATATATATATAAATATATCTGCAGAGTGTCCTGAATGCTACCACCGTGCACAGAAAGAAATTCAGAAACATAGTCTCATCGAATAAGAACCTGCGATTGGTTGATTTAGTTTCCTGGGCAGGTCTTGGAGCTGTGAGGTGAGTTTTCATTTTATTTAGATTCTGGTGCATGAAAATATGAAGGTAGAATTGAGGGGAGGTCATAAAGAGGTAGGCTGTGATACAAATAGGAAGAAACCATCATGAGATGGACAGGATACAGTCTAGCAGAGTGCAGAAAATGGTGCAGCCTACCTTCAACCTGCACCACCAAGGCAAGAGATAGAAAATGTTGCAGGGAGATCTGTTGCAGCCAACCTTTAATATGGAGATGGCACCTGATGATGATGATAATGACATGAAATTGTGCAATTTCAATTTTTTTAAAATTCATTTGAAAAATTCAACATGAGTGTTCTTGGGGAAATCTGCCATGTGTACCAGGACAGAAAAGGAACATAGAATAGCAACACTGATATGTGCCAAGCATGTTGTAAGAGTTGACTAAGGAAGTTTTGGGTTGGGGTTGGCTGTTCCATCTCCTAAATGGTCAAATTGACACAAGCCATACTGAATTTGGGTGTGTCAGTCACAGATAAGACAGCTAAGATGTAAACCATGGCACAATGCATTAACTCTAAGGACTACATCCTGCTAATTTGCAGGAGTTTGAGAATGAATGTACAAGAAGAAGAAGAAATACAATTAAACAAATAAAAATGTTTTAAATATATAAAAGAAACATAAGACCTTACTTGAAGGGTAGGTAACAAGAGGTAGACAGATAGGAGTGGGAAAGAAATGTCTTGAGATGGTCAAATTACAGTCTATCAGAGTGCACCATTAAGGCAAATATTTGATATGCAGACCTCTTAATATGAACATTCCATATCTATTTGACCTGCTATTTTTATCATCTCTGCAATTAATTTTGTCTATTAACACTTTGCTCACCAGCAATCCAGAGCGTACTTGTCCGCCATTACCGAGGGTGCACAAAAGATTTTACACATTGACATCGCTGTCTTTTAAAATTTGTATAAAATCGATCTAGCGCAAGAAAGCCTTGAAACTTTCTATGTATTGTAACGACTGTTTGCACTTTCTGAATGAATTTGAAAGCTCCAGAATTATTTCAAGTGCAAAATGCTACTTATCATAATGCTAGGCCTAGATTTACAGTAATTTCTATATATCATACAATATTTCCTTCTAAATCTCCGATATTTCTTGATAAAAACTCACCTACTATGTCTATATCGTTATTTTCCACATGCCGCCATTTGTACAGAACATAATTTCCCAGAAACACTATTTTTAGCACATTATTGCAATGGGTATTCCCATTTTTCTTATCTATCATAGCGCATTCGACTAGCGTCGAACTTGATCAGCAAGGTTCTGTAACGGAAATGTGACTAGTGTCAAAATTGGTCAGCAAAGTGTTAAGTCAAATTTATCTCCTTATGAATTTCATTTTCAATTCTCTGAAACTATTTCCCCAGTTACATCCCCCAGGCATATGCAGACAGACAAGGGGAACTAACAGACAAAGAGAAAATTGAAATTAATAACTTGAATTCTGAATTAGTACACAAACTGAAAGCACAGGATACAGCCTTTTCAGCAGGTAAGCATGAACTATAGTAAGATGAGTTTTGCCACCATTTTATACATTGTTAATATTTGGGAGGGGGGTTAGGACTACAGGGGTGTACCTGTTGTCCTCACAAATATGAATGAGTCATCATCAAGTGCTGTTCCCACATAAAGGTTGGCTGCAACAAACCTCCAACATTTTTTTTGTTGGAGTTTTTGTTGTGCCCCTTGCATTGGTGGTGCTTTCTGCTAGACTGTACCCTGTCCATCTCATGATATTTCACTCACACTTATATCTCTACCTACTTCTTACTCGCCTCAAATCTACCCTCAAGTAAAGTCTTCAACAAGATATGTCTCTTATATGTCCAAAATACTTTATTGGTTTGATTTGTATTTCCTTTAATAGTTTTGGTTTTCATACGCAGTGTTATCAGAACCCCTTTGTTTTATTCTCTTTCCATGTTCTCCGCCTGATACTTCTATATATCCACATCTCAGACATATTGAATGTTTAGCATAAATTTAAAAACTTGAATCAATAGGATACTGAAGTAAAAATGTGTACATTAACCTTTGGTGACCAGCTTCAACAATAGTTGAATTCATTATGACATTTCAATAATATGGCAACCAGATCAATAGTGTTATTAAATAATCTCATCCTCATATTACAACAGTACAAAAATGGCTGTGCTCATGAAATATAGAAATTATCTGTGGCTTAGAGGGGGAATTATTTTAATAATTCAGAATTTTTTGCAGATGTGTTTGCTCCATACGTTGAAAGTAATGTTTAATGAAGACCAGCAGTATAAAGAAATATGATTCTGGCTCTTGGAATAAATGTAGGTCTTAAGAATTCCTTCAGACAATATAAACATTATGATACATTGAAAATTTCAAACAATAATTGTATGACTTCATGTTTTTAATACATCTTTCAAGGTCACACTCATTTTTTTAAAAATGTGCTAATATTGCAATGGAAAATCGCTCTAGAAGCAAGTGCATTTAACCTTTAGGGCTCTGAATTAAAAATTAAGAAACATCCCCTTGGGCCTGAATTCTTTTTTGGAAAATTTGCTTTATTGATGGTGGGTGTTTTGAAAACGTGATAACTTTTTTGTTTTAAAAGATATCAAAATAATTTTTGTATATCTAAATAAAGGAGTGAATATAGTCATGTTTTTGTTGTTGTTGTATGTATGATATGACAGTTGTGAGCAAGTTGTGAAGTTGAAAATTCGGGGGGAAAATCGCAAAACGCCATTTTCAAATCGCACATATAACTTCTTGACGACCCTAATACTTGAGCAATGCGTGGAATCATTGATAAAATCCTCATAAATACCTATACTTATTGTATATATATTGTTTTATATCAAAACTAATATAATATGAACTAAAAAAACTAATAAAACGTGAAGAAATCGCATATAACGTCCGTCCGGTAAACACTAGGTCTATCCCGACACGCAGCGTAATTATTGTCTAAGCACACACGTGGCACCCCTGATACATATTATTTTTGTGTTTTTGAACAACTACACAAACATTCTTATCAAATAACAACATATTAAACACAAAAAAACAACAATTAAAACATATAATGTATAAGAAATTGCATATAACGTCCGTCCGGTAAACATTAGGTCTATCCCGACACGCAGCGTAATTATTGTCTAAGCACACACGTGGCACCCCTGATACATATTATTTTTGTGTTTTTGAACGACTACACAAACATTCTTATCAAATAACAACATATTAAACATAAAAAACAACAATTAAAACATGTATTCACGATCACTTAGCCATGCCACGCGGTACTCAATTTGATAGTAAAATATGGCTAAAAAATGGCCAACGTCGTTCCAGAAATTTGTTGACAAAACCAGCCGGTTTTCTCTCTTCTTGCAGTCGTAATGAGTAAAGGAATTTGACCTTTAAACTGCAACGTATTCCTAGCTTCATTTGGCGTGTTTTATACGTCACGGGATCATTACTTTGTGAAGTTCCATACTCGGGAATCGGGCGATATCCTATGTAGCGGAATTGTGCCTGCAGGCACAATGGAGCTGTGCTCATAGGCGCATTATTGCGACCGCAGAGTCGTAAAGGTTAACAAGCTTTCAAATATTTGGCACTGGCAAGAATTTAACAAGCTTACAAAACTTTGAATGTTTAATTTGAATACTATATGTATTACTACACCACCCGAATCTTAGAATACATCAAGAGACAACAGATCAAATGGTTTACACACATCAGCAGACTACCATCAGACAGCATACCACAGCCAGCTATGTTACACAGATACAGCGAAGACAGACCTAGAGGTCGACCACGAAAATGATGGACCACTGAAATAAAAGAGGTGACAAATTCCACAATTTACTCAGCACACAAGAGAGCGCCGTCTCCAGAAAACTCTTCTACCCCTGGCGCCGAAAGACAACAAAGGGTTCCAGCGAATAGATCGATAGATAGATGTATTGATATATGGATGTGAAAGCTGGAAATCCACACATGCAACACACACTAAATTAATCTCTTTTGGAAAAAAAATGTTTTAGAAGAAATACTGAACATAAAATTGATAGATTTTAAAACAAGCAATTCAATGAGAGAAGAAACCAATTACATAGGCCATGTACTTAAAATGGATGAAAACAGACTTAATAAACAGACGGCCATGTGGAACGCAGAGAGAGAAAAAGAGTGAGTTGCCCAAAAGTGAAAAGCTATGCAGAACAGTTAACAGAGAATGATCGATATTGGGCATAAGCAGTGCACAAGAACTAATCAACTTGCAATGAGGCGTTCAACATAGAAAGAAAGGACTTCTTCCTATGTGCCACCTTTGGCCAGAAGGAACTGACTAATGGTAGATAGCTATACTCTGTGTATTGCTGGATCAGCAAAGCATTAAATGTTGTAGTTGTTGTTGGAAGCCTGTGGGACAAATTGAGGAATGTGTCTAACAGTGAGTCACAAGAACCAACAGCATGCATACCCTTTAAAATTTGTTGTGAGAGCCTGAGAACCTCAGTTCTGCCCAGATTATAGTGATGTTGATTCATAACCATTGAGGAAGTTTTTATGTAATTATTTGAACATGCATTTATCTGATTTAACACTTTTGCTGCCAAACTTTTTTCAGTCAAGTCTTGCCAACCCCCACACAATTATTTGGGTAGGAAGAGTTTTGTGGGTGATCATTTTAAGAAATCTTTAGAAATCAACTTAATCTATTATTTTAATCTGCTTTTGCTTGTTTCAATCTCCTTTCTCATGTTTAACCTTTAGGCCCCTACGGTCGCAACATTGCGCCTTGCGTGTGCATCCCGTAGTGCCTGTGGTCGCAATCACGCAACATACGATATCACTCAATTCCCGAGTACGTAACTTCACGAAGTTAAAGCTTATATGACGTAGAATTCCCGGAACACGAAGCTAGGAATACGTCACAGTTTAAAGGTCAAATTCCTTTACTCATTACGATTGTAAGAGAGAGAAAGCCGGTTGAATTTGTCAATGCATTTCTAGAGCGACTTTAGCCATTTTCGGCCGTATTTTACTATCAAATTGAGTACCGAGTGGCATGGGTAAGTGATCGTGATTACATGTTCTAATTGTTGTTTTTTGTGTTTAATATGTTGTTATTTGATAAGAATGTGTGTGTATTCATTAAAAAGCACAAAAATAATCTGTATCAGGGGTGACACGTGTGTGCATGGACAATAATTACGCTGCGTGTCGGCATAGACCTAGTGTTGACCGGACGGACGTTATATGCAATTTCTTCACGTTTTATTAGTTTTTTTAGTTCATATTATATTAGTTTTGATATAAAACAATACATATACAATAAGTATAGGTATTTATGCGGATTTTTTCAATGTTGCCACACATTGCTCATGTATTAGGGTCGTCACGACGATATATTTGCGATTTTGAAAATGACGTTTTGCGTTTTTCGCCAGAATTTTCAACTTCAAAACGTGCTCACAACTGTCATATCACACATACAACAACAAAAAAAACACGATAATATTCACTATTCACTCCTTTATTTAGATGTGCAAAAATTATTTTGATATGTTTTAAAACAAAAAAGTTATGACGTTTTCAAAACACCCACCATCAATAACGCAAATTTTCCAAAAAATAAGTCAGGCCCTGGGGGAAGTTTTGTAATTTTAAGCCAGGGCTCTAAAGGTTAAACCGATAGTTGCCAATTCAGTGAAATCTTTGTACAATATAATAAAATCTAGTATAATCAACAACAATATACCTGTCAACTGCACATATCTTCTGTATTCTGTATTACGTTTCATGGAATACACCTGTATTTACCTTTAGTGAAATATTCTATACAGAATTTGTGGTTAAAATACAGAATTTAATGTACTAATTTTAACTGAAATATGAAATAGTTTTTCTAGAAATTAACAGGCATTCATTTAACACCCATTTACACACAATCCAATCAATCAACCCCCTTAGACCCTTTTGTTGTCATGTGACATACTCTTTCTAAAATGTAGTCTACCTTATGAATCTCATGAAATCTTTATGGTGGCAAATTTTCCCAGCATCATCTAATGACATGTGCATGCGTACTTGAATATCACTTGTTCAGCGTCTTGGTCGGCCTTTGGTGCATTCTATCGCCCACCCCCCCCCCTCCAACAACACTCTTTCCATGACATTGTGTCTCTTCACATTGCCAAAAACCACTTCTTAATATCGTGTTGAAAAGCCAGCATTCTTAGACCCTCTTCTTATATATCCTCGAATACATAGACCATGGGCAAAGGTTTCCAGTTATCTCTATTCCTGGATATGTTCCTAGCCTCATTCCACATGATTTCAATCTCTCTCAAATCTTTCATAGTTTCCTTTTTCTGTTTTCCTAGGTCCGATTTTGAGTAGAGGCTTGATACAGAGAAGAGATGATATTGCTGCATATTTCTGTCAGCTCTGGCTGTTACACATCATATTCTCTGTTATCTGCGTCCCTTCCTTTTCCATGGTAAAATTGGTATGTATTTCTGTAACTACTGTTATTTTTTTTTACAGGTGATAGGTTGTTAGCCTACTTTCCTTAGTCACTAGCTTACTTTCCTTAGTCACCTTCTATGACATACCTGGAAATAAAACAGTAATCCTATTCTCTGCACCGTGAATTATATGTCCAGGCCAGGGTTGCCACACAAACATTATTATACATTAGCTTAATGGCACATATTTTTTATTCAGAAAACAATAAAGATCTGTTCATCATAAAGTGGCTTACAATCCCTTTCTTAATGAATCATGTAGTAAAATTCTATTAAAACAAAGTAGTCCAGACAGATGAAATATTTATGTAATAACACAAATTTGCTATGTACGGCATACAAATAATTTGGGATTGAAATAGTGTTACTAAAGAGGAAATTTTGTTAAAAAACATAAGAGCTGTAAAGGATTCCACTGTACCATCTTACAGTTGGTTAAACAGAATAGCCAGATATACTGAGAATCAAGGCAGAGTTTATAGACAAGTTTGTTATAATTCTAAAGTGCTGAACTTTCTACTTATTTTCTCTTTATAGGTCACACAGAAGATGGGATGGTCTGTGTCAGGTTTGGTCTGATTACATCAGATACAGATGTTGATGTCTTGGTTTCACTTGTTTATAATGCTGGTGCTGAAGTGGAGGAGAGTTCAAAGGTAAAAGTGGGCTTATCACTGCCTCTAATCTTTTTACCTGTATATACCTTCTTCTCTTGACTCTTGGTTAGAAACCGGCCTCACAGCACGTGGGACATTCCCATAAGTGCTCCACCCTCTGTTCCAGAAGCCATCCGACTCGATGTGTTTTGAGTCTAATGCCGCTGAAACAGATGTCGGCATCAGGGCACAACTCTGGCTCTTGCGACAGGTTTATTTGTTGTTCCGCCCACCCACCGCTGTGCCCATAACTAGTTTAAGCACAACATCGGCCTGTCGGAACAACATGGTAACTGTTATCGAAGGTTACGACTACCTTCTTCTTGTGTTCGCTGCCTTATATACCTGTATTCTTATATTATTTTGTACACATATGTTAACAGAGATATATCGATATTCAAACTCGATTGGTTTCAAAGGTTATGCGAGTGCTGAGCATATTTTCCATAGGAAATGAAATTTGGATTAATTCATTCCAGACTTAAAAAATAAGCTTAGAAATTTTGTGTGACTCCTTTCCTCTTTAATATTGCAAACTATTCATAACTGACTTTGAACACCACTTGTATCATCATTCATTTATAATGTATTTTTTTCAACAGGTTTTCATGAATTAGTTTCCCTTTCATAAATTATTGTCAACTGTATTTCATTAATGCAAATCACCAGCAATCTTTCAGTCACTTCTATTGACCTAGGCAGCAAATAAACAAACTTGCAGGTTATCAAGAACCACTTTTGGCAGTGGTGCAACAGGATAAGCTTGTGTGATTTGGACATGTAGTGAGACACGATTCACTTTCTAAAATTATTTTCAAGAAACAGTTGAGGAAGGTGGAAGAAGAGGTGGACAAAGAAGATCCTGGATTAATATCATCACTCCTCTCAAGACAAAAATGTTTGGAGGGCATTTTGTGCTGATGTTTCCAGTGTGGCACCCCTACGACCCTGATGGGTTATGAGACATATTATTATTATTATTTTTATATTACTAATTCTTATAACGCATTTATCACCTTATTAACATCAGCTCATTTGATTACCTCTTTATTTTTACTATTATAAAGATCGTCAATTTAACCATAAAATATTCAACTGCTAAATCATATAGATGGGCATACATTTTTATTTTGTGAAAAGAAGTTGTTTCTTAATTTCTGTTGTAAATGGTACATATTTACTTTTAGGTCTACCATTGTCATTAAAATTCTTTAAACCCCACTCTCGCCATAGGGTTAATTAAGTTATTTTCTTTGAAATTTGATCCAGTCTGTTTTCTCCATTAACCCATTAATCATGAAATCATGAACCCATTAATCATTAATTTCTTGACATTAATGTCTGCAGTATTTGGAGTCCATGTCTGAGTTAATCAGAAAAGGAATTGAAGAGGCCAACAAGGAGCTGAAGAAGGAGAGTGCTGACAAGCTGATGCATGAGGTAAATCTGTGCTATTTATCTAGTTACTCTCAGTTACTCTTTTCCGGGGTAAAAAATTTTGCTCAGCGACCACAAATAATTGTAAAAATTGACAATTTAGGGGGGGGGGGGGGATACAAAGTTGTTTATCAGCAAACATTTGTAAACATTTATCAGCAAACATTTTGACATGGTGCTCTTTTCTTTACTTTCGCTTGTTACATGACAAGTAAATCTGTCTTACATGACATTCACAAAGATGTGTTCACAGATCTTTACCTCTTCCATTTATCTATAAATTGGACTTTGAATCATAAAAATTGATTGCAAATTGTATTTTGTATTCAATTTCTTGCACAATCACTTATTATTTTTGCGGCATTATTCACCTTGCCCTGGAAATTTAGCCCAGAGTTTTTCCTGATCAGCCAGGACTGGAAAGGTTAATATTGTATATCTATTGTTTTTCCTTGTCTCACACTTCTTCTTCTTCAGTGTTAATTCTCAAACTTCCACTGGATCTCTCTTGTAGCAGGAGAGTGGTCCTACTAGATATCCAGCATGATGTCCAGAGAATGGAAATGCGTTGTGTTGCCATTTTGTTTGTACCAATGGCCCGACACATCTATCTTCTGCTATTTGTCTTATACAATTATTATTGGTCAACTGAAAGTATTAACAGATAACATATTTATTTCTGGTTAGACTAGGAAAGTGCTGACAAGCTGATGCATGAGGGAAATCTTGGTCACTATAGATCAGATTTGTTATAGTGAAGAATATTTAGAAGACCTACTCAATCTGTTGTAGCACATTGTCTTCTTCTGGTGACATTCTTTCTAAAGTGTGGTCTTCTTTATACATTCGGAACTGCTCATGATTCTGGGCTAGTTGACTTGCAGCAACTAATGGTATGTCTAGGCTTAATATTTAGTGCCACACTTACCAGAGCTCAAACTCACATCGTGAACATTGAGAGATATGGTTCTAACTTCCTAACCAACATTATGTTTTAAGTATAAGATAGAATCTAGCTTAGCTTAATCATAACACTTCGACCTTGATATCTGCAGGGTGTTCTTCGTCAAGTACCAGTGGTTAGTTCCTTCTTGAATTGGTTTTCACCTACGAAAGAACAGATCAAGGGCAGAACCTTCAATCTGACTTCTGGTGAGTTTTTTTTTTATCTATATCAGTTTTATTCTGTAGTTTCAAACAGTAAAGGAAACAAAATATGATAAATGGTAACATTAACCCTTTCACAACCATGCGATTTCCCTGTCAATCCCCAATCACTAAGACAAGGGGCACAACTAATCCAAATTAACGATATGATGATGTTAAAAATACACTTTCTTTTAAACTATTCATTATATCACACTCAGATGACAGATCAACAGAAAAATGAATAGTCTTGCATGAACTTATATCAAAAATAATTTATTACTTTGTGCCATTTGTGCTGTCTGAGCCTGCAGATTATCAAGATTTGTCTGTAGGTGATGCAGAAACATCATGATCATCTGACAAGCCCAGGAATTATTTATTACACTGTTTATATCTCAGACATTGTCTGGCATCATGGTTTGCAATTCATTCCTCCATTTATTGTTACAGTAAAATTCTATTATAACAATTTGGTCAGGACAGATGAAATGTGCATGTAATAACATACATTTTCTATATACAGTACAAACAGTAAGGATAAAAATAATTGAGAATTTAGAAAGTGTTGTTAAATATGAACATTTGTTCAAATGTATGCTCTATAGAAGGGTTCCACTGTACAAGCAGTTGCCCCTCTGCACCATTCAGTTGTGGAGGTATACTGCGTTAAGCCTGGGTATTTGCTGGTTCTTGCGCACCAGCAGTAGCATACCTAGGAAATTTGTGGTCAGTATCTTCCCAGATTCCTTTACTTTCGCAGAATATTCATTGTCTATTTCCTCAGGCTGTATCAACATAGGTGATCTAAAAATAGTGCCATGTTGATCTGGAAAATTGAACGAAAGCCATCCAACTAAGAATTCAATGCATTATTTATGCAGCTGCCACAGCTTACTTCCATAAATTATCTAAATAACATATTCTTTCCAGAACATAAGATTCTTGATGGATGTTCTGAACTTCTCCAATTCTGGATATGTAGACCTGCTGCAGCTAAGGCCATATTTATACCTTCATAAATGGTTGGTTGGTTGGTTGCTGATCCAGCGGTCCATGGGCTCATACCCTTTGACCTAATGCCATTAAATGGCATTATATTGCTTGGAAGTCTGGTTATTTTCGGCCCACCCTGGGACAGAGCCAGAGAAAAACTATCACACTTCAAGGAAGGTAGGTTTCAACCTATGCACTGCTCCTAGTCATTGTAGCAAGACAGGGTTCACTGTGCTCATTCCCCGCCACCAATTGACTACTGGTTATGCCGAACTTCTCTGTTGCTCCAGGCATGCAACCAAATGTTCAAGTCAAAAGGATTGTCACGTCCTGAGTCACTGTGCATCTATGATGGGTCTATGCCATAGGAAAAAACAGTTCTGTCAGTTTTCCTCCTCCCCAGTGCTGCACAGTACATCTCTAGCTCACTCCCAATCACAGAGGGTACATACATATTTATTTAGGCATACATGAAACACATTTCAACAACAAAATAAATGCACAATTGTATAGATGACATGCCATGAAGCTTCTATAAGAAGATAACCTCAATATAACGACATGTCATCCACTAAGGTTTTCTGTTGCATGGGTGATTTGTCTAGTGGGCCATTGGTGAGACCCACAGACGCAACCACATGCGAATACCTTCATAAATAAGACATGTAATTATAGAATGAAATATATGCTTTGTTTTAAACTGGATATGTTTCATTATGTTTTATGGTTTAATGTTTATCCCAATACTCATATTTATTTGTTGCAGGAAAGATCATTCCAACAACAGACACATACAAATTTCATATGCAGATCCAAGAGGATGGCTCATCACCCTCACCTCCTTTGTCACCAAGGGAACAGCATCAGAGCAATGGTCTTAGAGAAAGTACTGAAGGTTCCAAGGTATCTGATCAGGATGGTGAACCCCCTTCTTCACCAACAGAGACAAGTAAAACTGCAGGAGATATAAAGGCCCAACTGGCAATTCAGGCATCTTCTGATTATTCAGCATCCCCAACTTTACCAGCGACACCACCACCATCACCACAGAAAGGCACAAATGTTTCACCACCATCCTTGGATGTTGCTAGAGCTAATTTAGGGTAAGTATTTGAAGTTTTAAGACATCTCAATTGGACTTATTGCAATTTTCTGTTATCTTATATATCTAGGTCAAGATATGTTGAGTTATGAATCAGTCACAGCATGCACCTTGTCACAGCATGCAGTTTACCAATCAATTCATATAGCCACAACCAATAATGGGATGATATCAAAGCAAAGAACCCTGGAAGAAAGATTGCCCCAAGGATCAGCACTAAGCTGTACATTGTTCCTCATATACATAAATGACCTACCTGATGTCACCATCTATTAGAAAATACTATTAGCTGATGAATAAGTAATTTGGTCAAAAGGAATATCCTGTCCTATAATCCCATTACCCGTCAGGGTCGTAAGGGTACCACATTTGGTGCTTCAGCACACAGAGTCCTCCAATGAGTGAGGAAAAATCTTGTCCTGTCCAGTCCTTTCCATGCATTATTTTGTCCTGCTCTGCTTCTTCCACCTTCGACGATTCCCTGGAGTATTGTTTTTGACAAAGAATCATCTCGGCATACATGTCCAAAACTATGCAAGTTTTCATGGTATATATCCCAAAACAATTACCAACAGCATAAATATAAATCTGGTAACTATTTCTGCATACTGTGAGTTTTGGAAACTCAAAATAAACAGAGAAAACACAGATAAAACAGCCTGTTTAATCTAAAAATAAAAGATTTGGAAATCAAGATTGGTGGTGAGAAATTAGCATTTGAAAGATTCCCACAGTAATTCAGAGTTGAACTTAATTAGAGGCTCAAATGGAACCCAACATAGAGCTTATTAAGAAAACATCAATAATGAGCAGACTCATTAAAACACCTCTCGTCTTGTCAATTGGGTACAGATCTACACTCCCTGCTCCAACTGCACTCTGGATATGTTCGCTCAGCCATTGACTACTTGCTTCCTCATCGAACCATAGCAAGTAAAAGCCTCTTACTGAAGTTAGATACAGTCCAAAATAATGCACTACTGTTTATAAGCAGTGCCATGAAGACCACTTCAACAGATGATTGTGAAATTAACACAGATATTACATCTAAAACAAAAACAAACAGTAGTGAAAACTTTCGAAAGATACATGAGCTTCAACACGATAGAAGAGAGCAGAAAGATGGTAGAAAATGGCTCCAAAAACATTGAATACTCAAGTCATCATTCCTCAAGACTGCAAAGGAAGCTAGTATTAAAAATAACCACCTACCAACGGGCAGAGAGCAAAAGGAAAATATTAATATTGAACCTCCTTGCAGACAGGCCACTCTTCTTCTTACCATAAGAACTGAACTCTCTGAGCACCTGGCAGATAAGAACATCCTAACCCCATTCCTGAAAACAATTGTTTTAGAAACTATTCATTTATACCCACAAGATATTGTCCTTTTATACACAGATGTATCTGCACTTCCAGTGCAAGATACAGAGCTATGATAAATTACCTCAATACAGACCCAGAAGATCACTCAAGAATTTTTTGTCCCTGTGAAGACATCTGTGAAGGGTAATAGCAATGGGGAAAAAACCCTAAACCGAGTTACCTCACTTTGAGTGGAATCATCCCACCGGAGAACATAGTAATTTTCTCAGACTCAAAATCAGCACCCCGAGCCCTAGAGGAACAGAAAATTACTCATAGACTGCAATATCAATAAACAAATTGATTAACTTTCCAACTCCTATGGTGTCAAAATCACTCTCCAATGGATACCTGGCCAAGTTGGAGTACCTGGAAATGAAGAGGCTGACACCTATTGAAGAAAGAAGCTGCTACCCTAATGTTTTTATCAAGCACCAGAAACTTGTAAATAGATCTTGAAAAATAACTACAGACAAGAATGGCTACATCAGTGGAAAGACAGGTCATTCATTCTTTAAACATCAAGAGAAACCCAATCCAATGGACCCACTAAAGCAACATAGGAGAGCAAACCAGTGTCTGATATTCCAACTGAGAACAGGTCATGCTCCTGTCAATAAACATCTGAACAGAATAAATCCACTATATAAACCAAACTTTAGACACTGCAACCACCATGAAGAAATAGTTGAACCCCCTGCTACTCCATGTCCAAAATTTACTGACATCTGATAAAACCTGCTTTCACCACTTCCAACCATCTACAATACACTCTACACATCTGTATCACAACTGGGAACCTATTATTTTGTCATAAGGCTATGCGCTTTACAGGGCTACCTACCCACAGCTAATGGGATTACATCATCATCAATGTGCGTATCCAATGATTGACCAGAAACCTTTGCCTTCAGCATAAACTCTCTTATGGCTACTGATATGGCAGTACTTCTAAACCTGAGGAGTTCCATGGATGACCTGAAGTGTTGTCTTAGGTCATTGTACACAGTTCATTGAAGCTGTTGCCGCTTTAACTTGATAACTGATGATGACATTGCAAGGCATAAAGGGGAATAACGCGAAAAGAAAGAATGAAGAAGAAGCATTAATTCCACATCCTCAAACATTCCCACAATGTGACCCCTGGTACCCCTTTCCTTGTTTCTGAGTAAACCAATGAGACAAAACAAAGAACAGTTCACAGCATTCATCAGAATTCAGACGGATCAGACCAACGAGCATCACCGTTTCATTTTTGAACTCTTTGAAACCAAAGTTTATTTTTTTAATGGTGTATAGAATCTTGATTTTTTTGGAGAAAAAGTAAGAAAGATTGATTTTTAAAATTTTACTTTTAAATTATTTTTTATTTTTAAAGTTTTAATAAACTTTCAGTGTGTTATGGATGAGTGTCTAAAATGTTACACTTGCAAGACAATGTCACTGTGACCTAGTTGGTGAGTGCATGCGTGGCTATCAGCAGAGTACTACAGGCCTTTTAACATAATTAATGAGTCTGCCAAATCGCATGCCAAAAATAGTCACGGCTACTCTAAGTACATAAATAGTAACCAATGGAAAACATGACAATATTAAATAACATATCGAATGAAGGCCTGTTTCTGTTTAGCAGTTAAGTCTTATATCTGCCGATAGTCACGGTGCATGTAACCCTGACCCTTAAAAATCCTTTCCCCAGAGTACCTGATTAAAAATTACACAAAAAGGACACCTCAACAGATCTTAGATACTTTAAAATACAACATAAAATTATATTATTATATTCTGTTATATATTATTGACTCACCTTATGCTGTCCAGTGTTAAATAAAATATTCAACACCGGACAGCATAGAAAAAATAAATATTATTTTTGTCCCCAAAAATGGGGCAAAGTGATTTTTTTTCATATGTTCATAACTTATCATTCTACTGTCTACATGTAATTGTATGTTTTTAATAACCTCACAAATGTAAGATGGATGGATAAGCTATATACTTATAGCAGTTTGGTATATCATAGCTAAGTCTAGTTATCAGAATAAGCTAAAATGTGAAAAGTGCAACACTTTGCCCCCGGCTACCCTACTCCGGTCATCATAAATCCTGTGGAAAAAATAGTTGAATGCTTATAACAACTTGGTCCGGACCAACAAAATATGCATGTAATAACAGATATTTGCCATATACAGTACAAACAATATAAAATAAATATAAATGGGGATTTTGAAAAGTGTTGTTATATAGGGAAATGTATTATATTATAAAGGAATGCTCTATAAAGGGATTCCACTGTACAATGTGTACCATATGTCAGTGATCTGAAAATGGAATTGATTGTAATATTCAGGATATTCACAAAGTATTTTCTGCTGGATAATATTTCCTCTAGGCTTCACACTTCAAAAAGTGATGCAGCAGAATTTAGTACTACACCCATAAATACTCAACTTTTGACCTAACAACGGTCCTCAAATACCACCTCAAGAACAGTTTTGTAAATCCCCAAACCATTGTGTGATCTCATCACCCTGTGTGGCGCATGGCCGAGAGGTTAGAACGCTAGTCTCACACGAGTAAGGTCTAGAGTTCGATCCTCCGGTAAGGACTGGGTTTTTTTCTGTCGGAGGGTAAATTAAAAAACTCACCCTGTAAATGACGTGGTGACAGCAAGAGCATGCAGCCTTTACCACACAGCTATTCAATCCCCTCCCTGCAACACCTGAACTGGTAAAATGCAGTATTTGACAGTTTTTTTTTTATTGTTTGATCTGCGATTACAGATTAATTTTTAGAAGGACTGTAACTGCTGGACGAGTTTGTGCTCCTTAATCAAGTATTTCTTTCTTTTGCCAGAGACACCAATGCAGAGAGTTAACCAAGATTCCTTTGCCAGTTTGGACTTTTCATGCATGCAAGTAGTGACACATTGTAGACTTTATATCTTCAACATTGGCTAACAAGAGAATTTAGCCAAGTCAGGTTCTACTCAATAATATTGTTTTTGTTACTGACTGGTTAGAATATTTTTGTATTGTTCATAGTTGGTCTGAATACTTTTTCCCTAATAATGTGTGTGGTCAGCATTCACTCTAGAGGATGGAGTTTTGTTTCTTTTTTTATGGGGGGTTTTTTAGGGACATTAGGTTCATGAAATTAATGTCGTTTCGTTTTGACATTAGACACAAGAAACTAATGTCATTTCATTTTGACATTAGACACAAGAAACTAATGTCATTTCATTTTGACATTAGACACATGAAATTAATGTCGTTTCATTTTCACATTAGACACATTTCATCTACAAAATTAAAGCATTGTCTTGTGATATTAGGTTCATAAAACTAATGGAGTTCTGTTGTGATATTAGATTCATGAAATTAATGGAGTTTTATTTTGACATTTAACATTTTCATTTCTGCAGACAACAAAAGTCGTTTGAGACACAAGTTATTATATTATTGAACTGGTATAAAAATTCAAATACAAGTGTTATAAGACAAATTCAATGCATTTCCTATAGCGAGCATAAGACAAATGTATTAATTAGAAATAAAGTAGAGATGTATGCCAGTCCACAAGCATCACTACTTTCTAAAATAATATAAATGAAAACTTGCATGGTTTGGACATCTAAACCAACATGATTTCCTGTCCAAAGTTGAAAGTGGAAGAAGTAAAGGAGTGTTAATGAAAATAATGGGCAAATAATATCAAAGACAAGTCAAGATTATTTTGTACTCATCTGCATTGCTGAGATAGAAATTTCTGTAGAACTATTTGTTGATGAATACAATGTGGTACTCCTACAACTCAAATAGATTTATGAACAGATAAGGTAAAAAGTTTCTCAAAGACATTGATTAACCTGGATCAGTAAACATGTGAAAAGAGTTAAAGAAACCATGTAACTAATGATGTAATAACATGCCTGTACATGTGATAACATGACAATGATATATATACATCATTTCTTAGCTTCATATAGATTTATGCATAGCCACACATGTGGATAAAAGGTAGATGTATGTTTTGTTATATCATTGGTTGCACATGATAATACCATTATAATGTCTTGTGGTAATACAGTGGTATCCCTCTATAGTGAATCATTTTATAACAAATTTCCCTATTTAACAACACTTCCAAGTCCCCAATTATATTAATTGTTTTTGAAATTTTTTTTTATTGTACTGTATATAGAGAATTTCTGTTACTACATACATATTTCATCATCTGGACCAATATGTTATAATGGGGTTTGACTATAACAAAAGGTATTGAAAATTAATTAAACGAGTAATACAAGACCCAATTTCTAGGGAGACCTATAGATGTTTGGCTACTCGAGTATTAACTTAACTTCACTTCAAGGGAGACCTATAGATGTTGTGTACTCCAGTATTAACTTCACTTCAAGGGAGACCTATAGATGTTGTGTACTCCAGTATTAACTTCACTTCAAGGGAGACCTATAGATGTTGTGTACTCCAGTATTAACTTCACTGCAAGGGTTAGGCTATTCCAATAGATAAAAGTATATGCATAGTGATATTTCATATCTGTCATTATAATGGTATGAGAGTTGTATATGATACATAATCTTATTTGTTAACATGATCCAGTGAATTGAACTTATGAATGGATTAAATAGACATGCAGTCAAAGGCTAATGTTACAGTTTCGTTGGTAAATAGTTCAATAATGTTGTATTTGTGTTGGTAAATAATTCAATGATTTTGTATTTGTGTTCATAAATAGTACATTAACACTTTGCTCACCAGCAATCCAGAGCATACTTGTCCGCCATTACCGAGGGTGCACGCATTATTTTATACATTGACATCACCGTCTTTAAAAATTAGTATAAAATCGATCTAGCGCAAGAAAGCCTTGAAATTTTCTATGTGTTGTAACAACTGTTTGCACTTTCTGAATGAATTTGAAAGTTCCAGAGTTATTTCAAGTGCAAAATGCTACTTATCATAATGCTAGGCCTAGATTACATTAATTTCTATATATCATACAATATTTCATTCAAAAACTCCGATATTTCTTGATAAAAACTCATGTACTATATCTATATTGTTATTCCTAACATGCTGCCATTTGTACAGAACATAATTTCCCAGAAACACTATATTTAGCACATTATTGCAATGGGTATTCCCATTTTTCTGATCTATCATAGCACATTCGACTAGTGTCGAACTTGGTCAGCAAGGTTCTGTAACGGAAATTCGACTATCGTCGAAATTGGTCAGCAAAGTGTTAATCCTTTCAACATTAAGAGATTTCACTCCCCCATTACTAAGATGGAGAACAATGGCACAAAAATTTTGATTTGATTTTAAAAATGCATTTCTTTAAAACTGTTTGTCTTATCACTCTCAGACTTGTCAGATCAATAGAAAAATGAACAGTCTCACATGAAACTCTTTATAAAAAAAACTCTATATATTATATAAAAGATAATTGTATGTTCTAACGAATTAACTGACAAATTCAACATAATATGTGGAAAAACTTTTTTTGTGTGCTTCTCAGTAGAGTCATTGAGATGAAAATATTGAGATGTTTTCTCAATCTCCTTTTTTCCCAAACAGGTTGATATTCCTGAAACATTGAACCTGTCATCTGTACTCCAATACATGCCACACTCATGCAGAATATGCATGCCCATCATAATATAAATATTTTTAAAAGTTTCCTTTCATTGGCAGTTACAGTTTTCCAGCATGTGTCTTCTTTCCTTGCTCGTTTTTTGCAAATTGATAAAACTCTTATTTGACAATGACGCTAAAGTATTCATAATGTGTGACATTCTCATCAAAATTATGTACAAGCCCAACATTTTCTACAAAATTCTCAACTTTTACTCAAAAAATGACATCACTCCAGCGAAATTCGCAAAGTAACAATTAGTACTACAAATGTCCTCCTCATTGTCGGAAACATTAGGCCTAGAACTTCAGAGTCACTTTCCACGTTATATTCAGTATACAAATTATCTACATAGTACATATTTCTATTGTAGCTACAGCTGTGTCCTCAGTCTACATACGAACAATATCCTCCATTGCGAACAAATTATGTAAGAACTTTGAAAATTTCTTTAAAAATCCGTCCAAAAGTGATATATAATCACAATGTACACAAGCAAAGAAGGCATGAACTACGCAACGGTCGCGGTTTTTAAATTAACCCTGGGCAGATTCACAATAGAATATGAATCTTAGTGCAACAAGTAAAAAAAAATGTTCCCACGCCTCTAGTATTGTACCAATAGGAGCGACGTGTAATGACTCTAATGGTTGATTTTGTTATTGTGGTGGTAAATAGTTGATTTTGTTGTTGAATTGGTTGTTAAGTAATTGATTAATTTTGTTGTTTTGTTAGTAAGTATTTAATTAATTTTGTAGTTGTCTTCGTAAATAGTTGATTCATTTTATATTTGTGTTGGTAAATAATTGACAATAAATTATGTAGTTATTTAGACCAAATGGTGGCAATCAACAACTATTACTCTAGACGCTTTTCCCAATCAGCTTTACTTTCATTTAATCATTCCATACATCTTACATTTACTATTGCAGATATTTTGAGTCATCAGGACTTCTCAAATATCATATATTTATTTATAAATGTAATTTTGTTCTTTATCATTCTCCGACAATGTTTTATTTTTTTACGGATTTTATACAGATGAAGCATAATATTAATGTGTTGTGGGAGAGAGAAGTTATATTGGTTTATTATTGGGTTCATTGTTGGAACATATCAACTGTATATTTTGGGTTTGTTTACAAATTATGATTTTTATTTAATAACTTAAATTTTGAATTAATTTTTCATAATTGAAGTTTAATCGTTGTCACATGAGAAATATTTAATTATGTTATTAGTGAACTTCTTTTGTAGCTGGATGGCAAATTATTTGCATTTAATTTTAAATATAGACACATTTTATTGCCAAATATTGTCTTTTACAAGGCCTGTATACATTGGAATCCCTCTATAACACATTCTTTTATAACAGATTTCCCTTTATAACAACACTTTTCAATTTCCCAAATTCTCTTTCACATTTGTTCTCAACATATCTGGTCTCGTCATCTGTGTTCATTCTCAAACTCATGCTGGCTAACAGGATGTAGTCCACAGAACACAATATGTTGTCATGGTTTACAGATTGCCTGTGATATCCACACGTTTTAGTCTGAGAATGACTAACTTCAGAATTACTTTTGGATCATTTTGACTTATGGGGTGGGTTAACAAACTCCACCCCTATACTGCCGTAGTTCCTTAGTCACCTCTTACGGTATGCATAGCAAGCCACTGTGTTGATATTAATTCTTGAGACTAATGGGAATTGAAGTCTCAAGAATTTTTAAAAACTGTTCTCTGGCTTCCTACTTAAATTTACTTGTAAACAACACATATAGTTGGAAACTGTCAGCTTCCAGAAGGACATTCTGTATTTCATCCCCAAAAAGTTTGTATTTTAACTCAAAGTTTTGTATAAAACATTCAGATAACAAACTTTTTACCAAATAGAGTCTTTCATTCATCATAATCAGTCCTCAATTATTTATTGCTAGTTTTTCCATGCTGTATTTCCATGCTTATTGTTATATATTTCCTTATATAACAAAAAACCCTCAAGTTTCTTGTTATAATTTTTTAACAACCAACCATCTTCTACATTGAATGTTCTTATAACTTCTTGGTTCATCTTTCCTGCTGCCCGTAGTATTCTCAACATCCTTCTTTGACATCTCATTTCGAAGCAATTCTCTTTGTCACTATTAAGTCCTCATAGTTACAGTAGAATTCCTATATAGTGCTTTCTTTTATAACAAATTTCCCTATATAACAACACTTTTCAATGCTCCAACTATATTGTTGGTACTGTATGTAGCAAATTTCTGTTATTACATATTTTGTTGGCCTGGACCAAGTTGTTATAATGGGATTTCACTGTACAATACTGCCATAGTTTATAGGAGATTAAAACCAAACATTATATCTGCGCATAATTTTTTGTAACAGTTGCATCTTATATGTACAGCCTTTAAGAAAACATTAGAAAACCATATATTAACCATTCATATTATTTTTGCTGTTATAAATATCTGTTATTTCCTTGTGCACGCTGTGCCAGAGGGGTCAAATTACCATTTGTTTAAGGGTAAAATTATAACTTATTTATTCTCTTTGAGCTTGTTATATATAGAATGAAAGTTTCTATGCATTTGTTCTACTGCAAAATAGAATGTTTATTTTATGCAATCTTTTAAGTACAACTTGTTCCACAAAGAATTTAGTTGTGTTTTTTGTTCTTACCCGAGCTAACTTTGACATGAACCAGTTTGAGACAAACTTTTTAGCTTATTCTCTTCAATACTTTGTATATTTCCCACCGTTCTATCATTTCTTGTACGGAACTGAATTTTTCTTGTTAGATAATAGACATGTTGGAAAAATAAGCTAGTTCTTGTATGAATATAGAAGCTTTTCTTATATAATATGTTTGGATTTTTAAAAAGAAATATTGATTAGTTCTTGTAGTAAAATTATTAGCTCATGTTATAAAATGAACTAGCTTTTGAGTGAAGATATTAGTTCTTGTTTTCAGAAAGACTAATTTGTTCTGTCAATCTTGGTTAAAGAACAAACTGGTTTATAATGACCATCCTCATTGGGACAGATTAATCTGTGATCTTCATATGATAAATATTTAAAAAATATATATTCTTTAAACTGGGCTAAAATGTTAATATATTGTTGTATTTTTCATTTACTACATGGTGGGCAGTTTTACTATAGTCTTCTTATGCATCTTCATTACATGGCAAGTTGGTAAAGTGGTCAAGCTTTAGGACAGAGCTATTCAATTGGTGGAGGCCTAGTAAGTAGCCCACGGATCATTGCTAAAACAGTGAAATAAAGTTATAAAAAACTAAATGTATAAAATCATTCAATGTGTTTTTTAATAAATCTGGCCCGTGATGATCCCCATTTTCTACATTTTGGCCCCCGAGTAAATATAGTTGAATAGCCCTGATTTAGGATATATCCAATCAGAGGATATTTTATCAGGATCTTTATAAAAGGACCAGTGCCTTTCATTGTGTCTTGGTTATCATGAGATTTCTTTCCTTTCATTGTGTCTTGGTTATCATGAGATTTCTTTCCTTTCATTGTGTCTTGGTTATCATGAGACTTCTTTCCCTTCATTGTGTCTTGGTTATCATGAGTTTTCTGCTATCATTTACATTATGTGAATCTAGTCCGATCTTGGTCATGTATAAAGTGATTTGTTTTGGGTCGAATTAGGTACCCCACAACTTGTTTAGCAGAGATTTGTCTGTGGAGCAGATTGCCCGTCTGTGAGCAGTGAAGACTGGTTTTGCCCCTGCTATTTGTTTTGCAGCCACACTCAACAATGACATTGCCATTGGGGCTGCTTTCCATTTGGTTCATATTTAATTGTATTGAGTAGATGCTGTATTTTTCATGACACTTGGGAAGGTATTTTCCAACTTTGTCAATAGTAAGGTATCTTCAGATACTAGCCTGAAACTTTTTTTTTTCAGGTTAACTCCTGCAGGCCTTCTCTATTTTATAGAATTTGAAATGCGTAGTGTAACAGCAAAATATTTGTGTCTGTATTGCCATCTTGGTTCAACTGGAAGTCTCATGATGAGACCAAATCTTTAATAACTCTAGGTCATTTAATGTTTGATCTATGTGACCAAATATTTAACTCCCTAGTTCCTATGATGTTATAACTGTGTGACCAAATATTAAACTCTCAAACTCTGTTGATGTCCTGAATATGAGACCAAATATTAAACTCTCTGGGTCCTTCCTTTAATGATATAACTATAAATGCCACATGTTAAACTTTTTCTAGTTATCTTGAGTTTTATTTTTGCTATCTACATAAAATATTCACACATGCAGTTGCATCTGTGGGTCTCACAAAGGCCATAAGACAAACCACCCATGCAACAAACCTTAGTAGATGACATGCTGTTATTTTGAAGCTTTCTAATGGAAGCTTTGTAGCATGCCACCTACACAATTATAGGCCTTCTCTGAGTAGAAGACTCCTAAGTCAAATTGCACTAAGCGAAAAGCTGGGAGTCTCCTGGGTGTGAAATAATACTCAGAAGAGCCACCCCAATGCACATAGGAAGTAAGAGCTAATTGCTTGCAATTCCTGGGGTTCTCAAATAAACAACATAAAATATTCAACACTTTAAATCCCATACTTTTCTGTTGGAAGCAATGAATTTCTCGTGTGTTGCAAACATTCACAATGTGTAACCATTTCCCTGCAAATAACATCTGTGATATAAATATTTTTTTTATATATAGACATTGCTAAATAATAGATTTTCCATTTTTTATATATATTCTCTTTGTACAGTTGGGAGTTACTTATTGGTTTCTTGTGGGATTGTTTGTGTGAATATTGTGTGAATACATTTCAGATTGGATTATGTGATAAACATTTCTTTGTCATCCATTGATATCGATGAAGGTATTGATTGAGCTGATTGGCTGTTATTGAATCTTTATCCTCCATAAGGATCTTTTAATGTCCAGTTATAATATATTTAGAAATTAATATACAAATTGAGTATTTATTTGATTACCAACATGGTAGAAAGGTGTAATTGGTGACTTTACAAATATGGTAGAAAGCTCTAAGTGATGACATTAGCAAGCATGGAAAAAGAAGGGTCTAAGTTATGACTAGCTAAGTTAGGACTAGCAAACATGGAAGAAGGGTGTTAGTGGTGACATTAGCAAATATGGAAGAAGGGTGTTAGTGGTGACATTAGCAAATATGGAAGAAAGCTCTAAGTGGTGACTTTTGCAACTTTTATGTTGAGATATAATGCTTAGCTGGACATTTTCTATGTCGACAGAAACAGTTAGATTTTGCAGGAAGTAGAGTTATCTAACTTTGGGACCATGGACTTACAGACAGCTTGTGGTCCATGACTTCACAGACAGATCACGACCCATGAACTTACAGACTAGCTTGTAGTCCAAAAACTTACAGACATCTTTAGGTTTATGAACTTCTACACCATTTTTTTGTGTGGACATGATTAACTCTGTAATTATTTGCCTACTGGCTTATTACCCAAAAATTATAGGTTCAATTCTAAGGATGTCTAGTCTCCAGTCACCTAAGCTATACAAATATATACTCAACTCACACAGTTGGACAAAGTACAGCAATGAAGAGAATTTATTCTCTTACTCCAGAGAAAGCTGTTGGGAGGTGATAGAACAGATCTGACATCTCTACATTATGATTTTACGGCCATCTATTTCTTTGAGCATTCAGACCATTTATAGAGAGAGGGGGGGGGCTATGCAAAGATAAATCTATCTGAAAATATGTAAACATAAAAGCTGATCTGAAAAAAAAATTGCAAAGATGGCCGCTGTGCAGAAAAAAAAAGAAGAAGAAGCATCTTCTGATGAAGAGAAAAGCTCAAGTGGATACTAACTTCATTGTATTTTGATGTGCCTGTAAACAAGACCTTATCTTCCTTCTAAAATTGTAGTTTATTATTGTTTTTTGTTTAGAGGCATTTTGGGTCACAGTATGAAACACGAACAGCAACCATTTTATGACATGTTAAGATCTGTTGATGTCGGCGAGTGTGACTCATTCTTTGGTTTGAAGATTAAAGAAATGGAATCCAATCTGCCATTTTGTGTTAATTATATTAACTTATTATTCATGTTTGTGAAAGTGGGGGGGGGGGGTTGTGTTAATATCTGAGGGGAAATGTAGAGAATGTGAACAGTGGAAAGAGATTTGTTCAAATCTGAGGGAGAATGTCCCCATCGAGGCCAGAACCTTGAAGTGGTGATGGGGTTTAGTTCAGCCATCAGGGACTGAAAACTAAGACTGGTCAGGCAGTCCCACTCGAGCAGGACCATAGTCCAGCCCAAGTAAGCAGAGTGCTGAAGACGGAGGCATCCAGCCAAAAGGCGCACAGATAATCAGGATGCCATGCACAAAACACAATGGAAACATGTCTGTATTTATAAATAGTTATGGTGCCTGCCCTGTGGTGGACGTTGAAGGCAGTGACGGTGCCAGGCTCTATACCTCGAAAGGGCCCAACCTCAGTTACTGGAAGTCCTTCTCAATTGCCTTGAGAAGCCAGGAGGCAAGGGAATAGAGCTACTGGCCAAACAAACAAACGACCAATAAAAATAATGCACTGGAATGCTGAGGGTGTTAACAGTAAAAGAGATGGATACAGCAAAAAATTGGAACTTGAAAATGTCCTCAGTGAAGAACAAGTTAATATATGCTGTATCCAAGAAACACACCTCAGCAGCGACATAGCCTTCAAAATCAGAGGCTACCAGTGCTACCGGTCTGACAGAAAGGACAGGCGAAAGGGTGGAATTCTTACACTTGTTAAAAATAATGTCAGCTTGAAGTATATATGGAAGGGGCAGAATACCAGATGCTCCACCTAAAAACAGACAGTGCAGAATTCCATCTCCTGAACTACTACTACCCAAATGATAAACCATTGGCACTAAACACAATTCCAGACAAAGAGAGACTTATGGTGTGTGGTGACTTCAACATCTACTCTCAGAGCTGGGGCTACGATCATATCGACAAGAGGTGAGGAACTTGAGAGCTGGCAGGATGAAAATAATCTCATCCTTATTAACCAGCCAGCAGACTCACCAACCTTCTACTTGAGAGCATGGCACACCACCACCACACCAGACCTGGCTTGGGGGTAGTGACCACAAACCAGTATTTCTGGAAATCCACAATGAATTTACCAAGGACAGCAGCACGCTCACTAGGTGGAACTATAAAAGGGCAGACTGGAAAATGTACCAGCATTTAACCAGTGTTCTAGCTAAGGACATGAACTTGGACAAAGACATCAATAGAGCAGTGAGTGAATTTAATAGATGTATACTACATGCTGCCAGTAAAACCATACCCAGGGGGGCACGCAAAAACTACAAACCCTACTGGAATGATGAACTGGAAAAGCTGCAAAATGAGATGGAAACATCTAGACAGCAGGCAGAGAACAGACCTAGCCAAGAACATCACAGCAAACAAAGGCTAAATTTCAAAGAGCCAAGTTACAAGCCAGACGGAGCAGCTGGAAAGAAAAAACAGAGTTGCTGAACCTAGAAAGAGATACTAGGAAATTATGGAAACTTGTAAAACAACTAAATGATGAAGGTACAGGGAGAAATACCAGGATCACACTTTATAAAGATAGAAACATTTTAACAGGTAAACATGCAAGCTGATTACTTTGCATATTCCTTTGCAGAAGACAATAACGTCAAAGTCAGCCCAGGCAAACAACAGGAGGTTCGAGAGAACCAGCAAAACATTGGACAAGGTGAACCTATACCTGAAGTCATGGAGGCACCAATCACAATGAGAGAACTGGAGCATGCAATATCCAAATTGAAAATGAAAAAGTCCCCTGGAGCTGATGGAGGTCCAATGAAATGATTAGAAACCTGGGAATTGCAGCAAGAGCAAAGCTACTGCAGATCTTTAACACAAGCTGGTCTACAGGTAATGTACCACAGGCGTGGAGAGAAGCAATAATGATACCACTCCTCAAATCAGGAAAAGATGGCAACACAGTCTCCAACTACAGGCCCATCAGCCTCACAAGCTGCCTATGCAAAACAATGGAACACATTATCAATCTTAGGATGCAGTGGTACCTTGAAAGTGAAAACCTTCTGGTATCCCAGCAAGCAGGTTTCAGACAGTGCTACTCTACTGAAGATCAGGCAACCTACCTCTCCCAAGAGATTGAGGATGCCTTCCAAGATAAGAAACTGGTACTAGCAGCATGGATAGACCTCAGGAAAGCATTTGATAAGGTCTGGAAAGAAGGGCTCCTAAAGAAATTGCGAAATTGCAGGGTTAGCACAAGAATGTACAAATGGGTAAAAGCATACCTGCATAATAGAAGAGCCAGGGTACAATTAGATGGTCGCAAGAGCAAGAAATTTCTACTGCGTCATGGAGTCCCCCAGGGAGGAGTCCTGTCACCCACACTTTTCTTGGTTTACATCAATGACCTAGTTGCTGAACTACCACATGGGATCAAAGTGGCAATGTATGCTGACGACCTGGTGATCTGGTGCATGGAATAACATGCAACAGTGGCCACTCAACAAATACAAAGAGCTATGGATGCCCTAACCTTATGGGCAAATAGATGGTGTGTCAGCATTAACACAGATAAGTGCAGCACTACACTTTTTACCCTCTCACCAAAACAAAAAGCCGGTCATATCAAGATAGACGGAGAGCTCTTGAAAGAAGACAAACAACCCACATACCTCGGAGTTACTTTTGATGATAAGCTGACATGGAAGCAGCACATAAACAAAGCAACAACAAAAGCCAGGAGGAAGTTAGCTATCCTGAGAAAACTAAGTGGAACCACATGGGGAGCCAGTGGGAATATACTCAGTAAAGTTTACCAGCAAGGCATAAGACCACACCTGGAATATGGTTCAGCTGCGTGGTGTCCTGCATCAAACACCACATTACAAGATCTAGATAAAGTGCAAAACCAGGCACTTAGAATAATGTTGGGAGCAATGAAATCAACACCCATAGCAGAGATGCAGAAAATGGGAAGAATGCAAACACTTGGCGAACGCAGAGACACAAAAGTACTAATTCAAGCAGAAAAGTTTCAGTGTATGCCAAGTCATCCAATGAAGGAAAGATTCCAAAATCTAGCAATGGGGCGACTGAAAAGAAGCAGTTTTATCCATCAAGCTAAACGACTCCGTAGACAACTTACAGACCTACATGAAGTTGACAGCCCCTTAAGGTCTGTACCAGAACAAACCCTGTGGAGTGAAAGGCATGGAATTTCAATATACATTCAGACCCATGTGAAAGGAATACTAAGTGAGGACGAACAGAACAGTGTGCAGCGAAGGACAGTCACCCTCAGTTTCCTGGATGAGGAATATCCACAGATGGGTCAGCACAGAATACTGTGAGGAATGGAGGTGCAGGTGTATATATAGAATATCTACACAAGCCTAGAGATACAATCAGAACACCGACAGGAAAATTCTGCAATAGTTATGATGCAGAAATCCAGGCAATTAGTGTGGCAGCTAAAAAAAACTTCTGAACTCCAACTCTGGCCTACAGCCTGTGGTATTCCTGACAGATGCAAGGTCAGTGCTTCAAGCTCTCCAGTCTGGAAAATTAACAGACTTGAAAAAATTACTTAGCAAATTGTCGTACCAGTATAGGGTAACCATGGAGTGGATACCCTCTCACTGTGGAATACCAGGAAATGAAAAAGCAGACAAACTGGCTAAGGAAAGTGCTGCCGAAGACCAACCAGATATACCAATCACCTACCATCAGAAAAAAACATATGATAAAGTCAATAAGAAAGCCACAAACACCAACACAAGATGACTATCACATTATGAACAGATCAGAACAAGTTATAATTCTACATCTCAGAACAGGACACAACCGACTCCGCAGTCACATGTATACAAAGTTCAAGATTGGCAACACGGCCATGTGGACAGGCAGCACAGAGTGCCAAACATATACTTCAAGAGTGTTCTGAGCATGAAACGCTGAGGCATACATATTGGCCAGAGGAAACAACACTGGAATCAAAGCTCTATGGGACACTGTATGAACTACAAAAGACAGTGAGTTTTATTAAGGAGACAGAATTACAGATATAGACATGTTTCAAGTGAACGAAAGAAAAAGAAGAATAAGAGAGAATCTTTGTGAACAGTGGAAATAATTCTTACAGCTGACGGAAATTGAACCAGGACCGTTCTAACAGCACCGAATCACCTTACACTGAGAAGTCTGCTGTAAGAATTATTTGTATTTATCCTCATGCTTCCAACCTGATTTACTTCCATAAGCTATTATTTGAAGCAACTTTCTTCTGTCTATATTATTTATGTTCACATGAAGGCATTTAGGTCCTTGTAGTACAAATATAATTGTTCTATGTTTGTGTTTCTGAAGATACTTCAATACTTGCACAGGATGTTAGTTGTTGTAATAGTCCTTGTCTGGATTGGTCTGTTCTCAGTGGCATGAGTATATACGTTGAATGTCGTGAGGAGATCACATCTTTATTTGGGGATGTGGTTAGTCAAGGTCAAGTACGGAAAACCTGTTTACTTCAATTGCAAGGCGATTCAATGCCACTAGAAGGGACCTGGTTCAATTCCCGTCAGCTGTAAGAATTATTTTCATTTATTCTCATGTTTCCTACTTGTGGAAGAAATGACTTTTGTTCAGATCTGAGAGAGAAAATGTAGATACAGTTTTTTAATTGAGATTGTTGATGTGTTGAGAAATAGAATGATGATATCCGTAAAGTAAAGTGTGTTAATATGATTTAGCTGCAAATAATTTACAGAATTAGCGGATTATATAGAAACTAGGGGTGCAAAGGGAACGCATTGTTCTAGGCGGACCCAGGGTTAGCAGATAACCAAGATCCTAAATGTACCTCCTCGCGGTGCACCCTGTAACAGAAAACAGCAGCTCGAGCTCATTCTCGCCAAATCATTTGGGGATTGTGTCCGAGAATGTGGAGGATGTAGATGGAAAGAGATTTGACTGCAAAAGAGACAGACAATATCTCCGACACTATTTGTATCACCACATACAGCTACACTGTCGGCATACAGTGACGCCTGTAAGTCCAGTCAGAACATTGGAAGGGCGGCGAATGTAAAAAGCACGTAAAAGTGGATGCATGGAAAGAAACAAATATATGTCATAATGAGTACAATGGCATAATGAATGGGCAGAATTTTTTTATTTTTTTTTCGTTCGCTCCATTGTAACCATCACGGATATCCGTGCGATTTCCGCCGGGAGCGTGATTACGTTGTGCCACCGTTATGCGCCTTGTAGGCCTAGCACATCCGATTTCGGCATGCCTTGACAATTCGGGTGGGCTACCCTTAGCCTGTCACAGCCTCTATATCTGTCTCCAGGCACGCGTAGTGGAGACTCTTCGCCCAGACGATTTTATTTTTTTTGCTCTCGTCTGACTCGAACGAGGTGTTTCACTGTCTATGAACTTGCCTCGTGTAATTGGACGTGCTGTGCCTGTGCCCATTGGGTACTGAACCGTTTCTCATCCGTGAGCCTGGTTCCTTAAGGGGAAGAACTCAACAGAAGAGTTGGACCCTGGCTCTTTCGCCCTCTTAGCCGAGGTGTCATTCACCGACATCGTGTACCCCTTGTCCTAGTTCGAGTCTCACACAACGCGTTTGAGAGCAATGCGTTCTCGAGCTGAGCGTCCTTGTCCCAATAGCGCCTGAGCCCATCGGGTACTGAACCCTTTCTCTCTTCAACTATGGAAGTATTCGCCGTAACGCAGGCACTTTACTGGCTGGAATCGCACACCTATTCCCATGCATGCATACTAAGTGATTCACTGAATATGATTCAGAAAGTCAAAACAGGTGATGTACGTAGGGAGTGGGCGGAGTCATTGGAGAGAACTAAAATTCGGACATCATTACGAAAACTCACGCTTATTTTTGTCCCCGGACATGCAAAAGTGGAAGAAACGAATGGGCCTACAAATTAGCTAGTCTCGCCACAACAGACGGTCAGCCTATGAACCGAGCATACATACTCACTGCTCTTCATGAGTTCTCACGATCAGAGGATTTTGAGATGAATAAGCATGAGTCATTATCGAAAATGAGCGAATTGGGAGTGAGGATGGGCGTTGCTCGAAGATAACCCCTGACAAAGATTTCAAAAAGAGAAGTGAACCAACGAAGAACAGGAACCATCAGCCGTTATATCCTGAGAGATTTACTGAAGCGGAGATCGGAGCACCTATACACGTGTCCAGTGTGCGAAGATGATAATCAACACACCTAATACCATGTGTTGTCTCCCCGCCACAGAGCTGGATTATATAGATATAAACCGTGTCTTGTCTCCCCACCACAGAGCTGGATTATATATATATAAACCGTGTCTTGTCTCCCCACCACAGAGCTGGATTATATAGATATAAACCGTGTGTTGTCTCCCCACCACAGAGCTGGATTATATAGATATAAATCGTGTGTTGTCTCCCCACCACAGAGCTGGATTATATTGATATAAACCGTGTGTTTACATCCCTGCCACAGAGCTGGATTATATAGATATAAACCATGTATTTCTGCCGTTTGTGACATTTACTCTGGCCTTGCATCGCTTCTTTCACATTCATGATGAGTTTCTTGCGAAATGTTCATTTAAGGTTCGCGCCTACTAATGACGTCATAAATGGTGGCGAGTCTACTAATGACGTCATGAATGGTGGCGCGTCTACTGATGACATCATTAATGGTGGCGCGTCTACGAATGGCGACTCAAGTTCTAATTTGTAATATGTACTTTCGCTAGACAACAATAACTGATGATGACAGCAGTTTCAGATATGTGATGTTGCATATCTCTGGTGTGTGCGGAGATGAATGGAAAGTCCAATTCTGATATAAAATCATCTGCCACATTTGGGACATGTGTAACATTGTGGATAAGGTATGGTCGTATCTTGAATAGAATTGACAGAAAACGTGGGAGTTCACGTAGCCGTGACTTTAAATAGGGGAATTGTGTTAGGAAATGATGATTTTTTTTACGACAAGTCACTAGATTCTTGAATCAAAAGAAAACTCACTAAGCAAAAGCGTGTAACCAAAGCTGCATAACTAAATAAAATGTTACTATATAGTTCTATAGGGCGGAGTACAAATTGTAAACTGTTGAGAATTTAGAGTGAGATTGAAAAGGAAGTCAAAGAAGAAAAAATCACCAGAGAGTTAGGACAAAGGTTGCCCGATTTGATTGGTAACTTACCATTGTTTTGTGATGTGTCTAACGTATGATCGTATGATTGTGATTTTTCCATGGATAATTATTATTGTGATTAGCTGAGAGATTCCTCGTATAAGTGATATTGTTATATAATCTATTGAAGTGATATGTGACTTGTGCAGATAAGTTTGGAGTGATTTGACATTATTATTGTTTGTGTCCCCAAAACCAACGTTCGACAGGGAAGCGTAACATCTTTATCATATCTATCTGTTGTCATTTCAACTTGTGCCGTTAAGCGTCGTGCTGGTGGGGGGTATTCGGAGTATTTTGTCTTTCGAAATTTCAGTTGCGTTGGCCATGGTAAAGCCCGTGCCTATTTAATGTTTCTTTGATTGTCTCTGCCCATCTTTCCATTCTCATGACGTGGCCAAACCATTTGGTTTGCTGCCCCTCGATGTAGTCTTGACATGAGATAGTCTACGTCTAACCCCGTAGTCGTAACCTTCGATAACAGTTACCATGTTGTTCTGACAGGCCGACGTTGTGCTTGAACTAGTTGAGGGCACAGTGTGGGTGGGCGGAACAACAAAGAAACATGTCGCGAGGGCCAGAGTTGTGCCCTGCTGTCGATGTCTGTTTTGGCAACATTATACTCGAAACACCATCGAGTCGAATGGTTGCTGGAACAGAAGGCGGAGCACTTATGGGAATGCCCCACGTGCCGTGAGGCCAGTTTCTAATCAAGAATCAAGTCTACGTCTTTCCTGATATCTTCATATCTTCGGCTGTCTCTGCTAGTGATATTTATAGTTTATTAAAACATCTTATTTAGCAAACTGTGATCTTTTTCACGAGTGTCTTTGTCAAGGACCATGTTAACAAAAAGTTGGTATAAAAATACAGTTTATCAATTGTCATTTATAGCCATGCAGAATTAAAATTTAAGTTTTCATTATGAAAACTAGTTAAGGAGTTCACTAACTTAGGAAGCATTATAACGAGTGAAGGGAAAACGAGTAAAGATATAGAAAAATAGATGCAACAAAACATACTAGATACTAGGACAGAATCCACGTATTTTTAAGAACAAAAAATGTAAATATCATCATCATTAAGTGACATATTCTTTCCAGAACGTAGTCTTTCCTATGGATCTCTTGAATTCTTCGCGGTCTTGAGCAAGTTGCCCTGCATCTTCCAGTGACATGTGCAGGCATTCTTGAATGTCTTTTGTCCAACGGCGTCTTGGTCGGCCTTTGCCCCTGTTGCCTTCTATCATCCCCTTCATTAACACTCCCTCCGAACCGAAATTTTCTATGAATGTGGTGAATAATTCGTATTGGAAGTGTAAATATAGGTACTAAATTTGTCTTATACAAACCTATTATTAGCCCATCATTGTGCTACCAGTGGAAAACAAAGACAATAACAGCACAGGACAAAAGACAAAATTAGGAATAGGTCTAGGGTTGGGGTTGGGCTTAGGGTTAGGGTTTGGGTTAGGGTTAGGGTGAGGGTGAGGGCTAGGGCTAGGCTTAAGGCTTAGGCTTAGATTAGGCTTAGGCTTAGGGCTGGGGCTGGGGTTTAGGGTTGGGGTTGGGGTTGGGGGTGGGGTGGGGTGGGGCTGGGGCTTGGGGTTGGGGTTGGGGTTAGGGTTAGGGTGAGGCTGAGGGTGAGGGTGAGGCTGGGGGTTGGGGTTGGGGTGAGGCTGAGGCTGAGGCTGAGGGTGAGGGTGAGGCTGGGGGTTGGGGTTGGGGTTGGGGTTGG